>OY757904.1:130708721-131308721 GCA_963585895.1 Sepioteuthis lessoniana | reverse complement strand
TTAGAAAGAAACTAAATCTCTTCTAATTCTAACACAAAACAACGCCATAAGGACCAACCATATCAAAGCAAGAAGATGCAACAAAACAGCAGATGTAGGTTATGTGGTGATAGAGACAAAAGAATCAATTAGCAAAAGCAGCAAATTAGCACAGAAAGAGTATAAGACTAGACATAACTGGGTGAGCAAGTTGACCCACTTGGAATTATGCAAGGAATTTATATTTGACCATACGAATAAATGGTATTTGCACAACCCAGAATCTGTCCTGGAAAATAGGACACACAAACTCCTCTGGGATTTTGAGAAGCAAACGGATCACTTAATCTCAGCCAGATGATCAGACCTTATAATAATCAACACAAAAAAGAGAACTTGCAGAATTGTGGTCTTTACTGTCTCAGCTGACTATAAAGTAAAACTGAAAGAAAGCAAAAAGAAGAATAAGTACCTGAACTTTGCTAGAAAATTGAAAAAGCTGTGGAACATGAAAGTGACTGTTGTATCAATTGTAATTGGTGCTCTTGGTACAGTCACAAAAGACTAGAGGACTTAGAAATCAGAGGATGAATGGAGACCATCCAAACTACAGCATTTTTTAGATCAGCCAGAATACTGAGAAGAGTCCTGGAGACTTGAGGAAATTTACTGTCACTCAAACTCCAGTGAAAGACCATCAGCTAAGGCTGATTTGAAAAACTGTCAAGGAGTCAAATAATATAATCATAATTAATGTGATGATGATAATAATCCCCTGGAGGTCATAAAAAGAACAATTTTTATTGTATTAACAAATTGTATATGCCCAGATCGGAATTTGTGATAGAAAATTAGACACACATAATTCTCAGAGACTTTTTGGTAAAAATGGATCATTCAATCCTGGTCAAATCAGATCTAGTTTTCATTGATAAAAAAAGAGAACTTGTCGATTAGCAGACTTTTCCATTCCATAAAGGTCAAAGAGTAAAATGAAAGAAAAGCAAAAATAAGTAAATTTGGTGACCTTAGTCGAGGGCAACCAGAAGGCTCCCTTTTCAATAGCTACTACACCGAGGTGTAGGGGAGGGTGCTACTCCTTTCCCTGGAATGCTCCACTTTACCCTTGATATGTACTTTATATTGCTGGGTGTTAAGCAAGGAGGTATCAAGTACCATTTTTTAAGTCTTTGGTATGACTGAAATTGAACCCAGGTCTCCTGGACCATTGGTGGACACTCTACCCACTTGACCAATGAGCCGGTTAAAGCAAAAATAAACTGGATAAATATCTGCAACTTGCCAGTAAAGTGAAAAACCTATGGGATTTGACAATTACAGCAATATCAATAATGTTACTTTATAGATTGGTGAGATCTGTAGGGAACGAGTAAATAAATAAATAAAAAAATTTAAAATTAAAAAAGAAATAAATAAATAGATAAATTTAAAAAAAACTATTAAATTTAAAGAAACTCCCAGAGGTCTCTAACGGAAAAGGAGATGATGCATGCACAAAAGAAAAAAGGCTTTCCTCTTGAGAAAGGGAACAAAGTATTCTTTCTCTTTCAGGCAGTGTCCGTCAAACTAACAAGTCCATTTTGCTGTCTGGTGTTTTGGGCACCACGCATACATCTTTGGACATAGTGTCGGTTAGTCCCTTCCCCCAGTAGCAGTCCTCTCTCAATCGGTCAGCATTATGCTGAAATATACAAGACTGACGAATGAACTGTAAACTAACTCTTACCGGACTTTGACAAAACTTCCAAAAGAAAACTAACCCTTATGGAAGCCCGAAATGCCAAATGTGGACACATACATACATGAAACGAATTAACGTATTTTCGACACCTTAAACTGGGGGATTCAACCATTTCAATGTATTCAGGAAAAACTCCCTCATCCATGGAATGGTTGTTGAACTCAGTAAATAAAGGGAAGTATAAAAGAAATGTTTTCGTCTCTTATCTATTTCTATCTTTTCTTTTTGTATATTTTTTTGGGACTTTCTTTGGGCAAGGCATTGTGCCGGCCAGTCAACGTGGGGTAAAATAATATAACCAAAATATGGAGTCAGATATCTTACAGCAACACAGCCTTGCCCTTAGCCCCTGACCTAAAAACCTCAAACCCCACAGTTTTGCATGTAAATTAAGACACGAACCATTAAACACATTGAAAAACATGACCAGTTAATTAGTTTTATTTGAACTATAAGTCAACCTGAGAACATCACCAAAACAGTTATAGAGTTAAAAATAAGTTTGTCAGTTAGTAAGAAACCATCTACTCAAATGGCTGAATGTTTCATCTTGCTCACGAATGCCCCGTTTAGGTTGCAGTGAGTGATGATTGAAAGGTCACCAAGAAATAAAGATAATATGGGCATATGAAATTGTGGTCATGTTGTCATTCATCATCCCAGCAGAAAAGTTAGAACAACAGAAGATGACAACAGATAGCAATAAAAAAAAGACCAAAGATGGTGACACAGGGTGAATGAAGAACTTAGTAAAGGGAAGAGATGAATGCTGATTAATTGGTAGAGCAAAGACCATGAAAACAGATCTGCCAAAAGAGCTATATAACATACATACATACATATATATATATATATATAACATATATTCCTGAAAGGGTTATACAACAATAATAACTGGAGCCCTTGAAACACCCTCAAAAAACACCTGGAAAAATTACTGTGAGAAATGGATATCTGAAGAAGAGTTGAGACCATCCAGACCACAGCACCACTGAGATTGGCTAGTATACTGAGAAGAGTCCTGGAGAGCTGAGGAGACTTATTGTCACTTTAGATTTGAATGAAGGAACCCAGTTACTGCTATGTAAAATTTCATAAAGAAATAATCATAGAATGATAGGAAATAGATTTTTACGATAATAAAACATGTAAACAAAAGATTTTGTTTAGCGTTATCTACACAGGACTAGTCTGAGGTACAAGCAATATAGGCAGTTACTCAGGATGGGGAAACTTTCTGAATATAAATGGAAAAACAGGAAAATTAATTAAACAGAATAAAAACATTAAATAAATTCCCTGATTTGAAGTCAGTTTGATCACTAAAACTAGGGCCTCAGGAGTCAAGTTGAATATAAAGGTAAGGTAAAATCACAAATGAATTTCTGGGCTATCCTTGCTATCTACTAATTTTATAATAATCAAACATAACTAATATAGCAACCCTGCTTCTCTCAGCCCAGTCAGCTGGGTCAATAGAATACAGCATCTGCATCTCTGCAAAGGAGTAAGATCCCCTCAACGAGGGTCCTGGATATGACATCAAGCCATCTGATGATAAGGTTCCAGCCTTGTAAATTTGGGAAATGTGGTATAACCTTTCATTGTCATTTTTCCCAGGTCCACTCGGACCTGAAATGTTAGCACTCGATAGGGTCCTATCTATGGTTTAAATAGAACAGACTGTGTGTGTGTGCAAACAAATTACTGATGTTAAATTGTGACTGTTATATAGCAATACCATTTAACTGTGCACAAAAAAGAGCTCGGGCATTTTTTAAGAATGTTATCTACAAAATGTGTTTACAAATCATATATGTATCTAATATGTATGTATAAACTCGATTTTGCATTAAATAGCCTACAATAGTTGATATGCCATAAAACCCAACCAAATTAAACCTGCTTTTCTCTCCTCACCTCAACTTATTCAGAACATCACCTTTAACCTCAAATTTGTTTCTCCTTCTAAAACGTAAACAAAATAATATACTTTAAATAATATCAAAGTTTATCTTGCTCAAGGCATCAGAAAGCCTAAGGCTGTCACTGCCCACTGATAAGGATAGTTAATTTCTTTTGCTATTCTAAACTGAGTCAGTAATACTTTGCAATTTTATGATACAAAATTGTGTTTATTCTCAGTATTTTGTTATTTTTCATGCATGTATATTGTTAAGATGCTGCAATGATAAAGATGATGTGTCAATTTCCTTGTCTTGTAATATAATCAGCAATTTCTAAGTATAGAACAGATGGTTGAGGTACCTACTTATGATGCAAAGTTGTTCCTCTTCATAGCCTTTCTCAAAAGAAATGAATTTAAATGATATTTTCAATGTCCTCTCTTAGTAACAAGCAGCAGGTTGTACTTGGTTACATGGTAATAGAAGTAAGGAATAAGCCCTGATTTGACCTATCCTCATGATAAGCATTCTATTTGTGTCATCTTTCCATTATTTTGTTTTACTTTGTTTTCCATTATGCATATTTCGGTAGAAAATATCTCTACTATTCATGATATTGTAAAAATGACAAGAATGATTACAAAATATTAACAAAACGAAAAATAATTATTTTTTAAATCAAATATTGATTCCTATTCTTATATATATATATATATATATATATATATATATATATATATAATGTTAGACATATGCCTGTTCAATTTATTTAAGGATGCTGGATTGCGTCATCAGTTAGGTATTTGGGCTGGGTCATTGGGGAAATTTGGGTCTTTCAACATGATAACCCCATTGCCAGCTTGACTCCACTTGGGATGATCGTTCCCCGGTGCACCACCCATAAGTCCCTATGCCAACAGCTAAATTTGCTTATATCAAGATGTGCTTCAGAGATTTTGGTTTCTGCACACTGGATTGGCTATTTCTGTAGCCAATCAGTCAGCAGAATGATTGTTTTAAACAGGTCTACACGGTGTGGAAACTTTTTTTATATATACACACCACACATACAGCCTTATTTATATATATATATATATATATATATATATATATATGAGTGTGTATTGTTTGATATTGTTAATAATTATTAACAATATATAAGATGATCTCAATTTCTAAGGGACAGACCTACTTTATTATTATTAAAAACAAAGGAAAAACGTTTACTTTAAGGATTACTTGGTAATACATCAAATTTCATAAATCTGTCATTTACAATCTTTAGACATCTTCTTAAGATAAGCTTTTTTAATTCATTTTTAATTTGATGTTAAGTATAATGATGATTTTATATATATATTTATATATATATATATATAATCTGTAAACACTTTGTGTTTTTATTGTAAACTCAGTTTATATATACATACTTACTGAAAGAAGTAACATTTTGTTCAGATAAATCATTCAATAAAGAAAATGTATGCAAAAATAATAAGTTGTGAGTAATAATTTCTTATCCAAACTTTATTGGTTGCAAAGTATTGGTAACGATCAAACATCATATGTTGCATTGTATACCTATCTGCCTGTAAGCCAATATGTTTATATGTTCATACACGGAAAATAACAAAAAAAGTATATTGATATTCTCTATCTGCATTTACCGATCCATATTTTTTCAGTAATTACAATCTATAATTTCTCATATTTAACCCACTGTCTCTAAGCTTTTTTTTTTTTTTCATCTCTCTTTTTACTATAGCATTTTCTCTCTTTCCCCTCTTATACTTGTCCAGTCTACATTTGCATCTCAAAATTGCTCTCTCTCTCTCTCTCTCTCTCTCTCTCGCTTGTGTATCCCTTTTTTATTTCTGCCTTTCCCTATTTCAATCTCGCATGTATGGCAATGGTAATTTGTGGCAAGAAATACCTGGCAAACGAGGATTATTATATTTCTTTGATCTTCGAACCATCTTACACTGTCATTTTTTTTTTTTTTTTTTTGGTATTTTTCAATATCTGCATTAAATCACTGTCCCAATATTGACTACATAATTGATCTAATGTTGTAAGCTGTGTAGGTTTCATTGAGATGGTTATTTGATTGAGCAGCCTCTATGACAAAACTGCCCTAGAACCAAATATATGTCGCTGTTCTCATCTGTAATAGCAATGTTTTTATTTATTGTTCCATTGTTTTTTGGGGTTTTTACATTTTGAGTCTCGACTTAGGGAACAGCCTATAGCCATTGTTTTCCTAGCTAAATTATGGGTTACATGATGCAAAAGGACAGTCATAATGTTTTTCTACCAGGAATAAACTAATTTACACAAAAATATCAGAACTGCATCCAACTAATTCCTTGATATTACAATCCCATCTTCTCACAAACTGTCCATAATATCCACTCCTATTTTTTGCCTTTGTAATTCTCCGTTCTACACTTTTGGCCACAGGACAAATGCAAACCTATCTCCATTTTTAATATTCTATTCATTTTCATTCTGAGGCATCTGTTTTCCATTGTCTGCAATTTGCATATGTTCTGTGATTTATAGAATGCATTTGAAAATAGCAATTTACTCGCAGTTAAATAAAAAAATAACGAAAAGTATAATTTATCTTATAATTCATATTTTCAAGTTGAACTTTGATAGTTATTTTTTTCAAACCCTTGAATAGGGAATAACCTGGTGTCATAAAAAGTACATGCTATGTCACAACTTCAATACACCTGGCACTTCATTTGTCAATTTCCTTTAATTCTAACTCACCAAAATTCAGTTCTTTATTAGACTGAGCATATTTCAACACACCCTCTGAGAATGCACTTACACACGTATGTGTGTGTGTATATATATATATATATATATAGAGAGAGAGAGAGAGAGAGAGAGATAGTGAAAAGAAAAGTACTTATTTTGTGACTGTGAAATGTTTATATATGAGGATCATTCAATGAATAAAGGAAATTTTTTGGAAAAAAAAAATTTTTTTTCGGAATTTTTTTCCATGAATGTAAAACACTGCATTCTTTGGACTTGGTTAAGAGTAAAATTCATTTAAATCTTTCAAAAATATTTGTCTTGAGTATATTCAAAATGACAGCAAATCAAACAGGGCTGCTAACTTGAACAGAGGTCTCTTACCAAATTTTTTACAATGTGAAATTTACTGAAGAATGTGAGATATGTACAGAGAAGCATGTTTAAGACAAAAAGAGATTTACAAATAGGCTAATTATGGGTTTTCCATTAGGACCCTGAGTTGAAAAAAAAACTCTATAGAATGGAAAAAATATGCGGAAAAGAAATTTATCCAGAGATAGAGGACAGCAAAGAAGGTCATGCTTGACACTCTTCTGGGGCATGAAAGGATCCATCACGATTGATTTCTTTGTCAACTGCTTTGGCAATATTTTACTTAATTATTGAATGACACACTGACTCTCCAGTCAAGAAAAAGTTTTGGGTGCAGTAGTCAGTAAAGAAGGTCATGCTTGACACTCTTCTGAGATATGAAAGTACCCTTCACTATTGATTTCCTTGGAAAAAATACAACTATAAACAATGCTTCCTTTGCCAATTTTTAGACAATATTCACCTTATTTATTGAATGACCCTCACATGTACTTACAGATGTAATGTTTTATGGGTGGTAGATATATATAAATTTTCATCAAGGACGGATTTGACAAATGCTAACCCTCAATTTAAAAACCTTTTAGAGTCAACAGGTTGGATAAATCAAAGACCGTTGGTGCCTAATAACCCATGTGACATGCAAAGCCAGCTAGCTAAGAACAGCATACATCCACTCCCCTCGTGATCCTTATCTGAAGGAGGAAGAGAACATATATATATAACTTCTAACCTACCAACTTCCGTTGAGATTTTGAAAATGACGCTGGCTATAAAGGTCACGGAGAAAAAGTAGATAGTTGCAGAGAAGCAGGTGTTAGGAACACATGGTCGTAAGGTATTCAGTTTTAATAAGCTTATCACAACTTTATAGCCTGTATAAATTGTACAATAATAATAATATATTTGAAAGACAATTTTGTTGCACCTAAACTTATTGTTTGATGCGTTTGCTGTTTTGTCTACTTTTGTTGACTTCGTTTGACTCTAAAATTTTCGTTTGCCCCCTCCAATATGGATTCGGAAGCATACTTGCTGACAAACACAAGACTACCCCAACTACACAGAATTTGAATACGAAAGAGTTTGTGAATGAATGGTATCTGATTATTATCAATTGTGATAGTATAATGTTCCATAAAAAATAATACTCTTTTAAACTTTCTGAGGACATATTGTTCATATCAAGAATTAATATTTTTTTTCTAAATGATCAAATTTTTTTCCATAAATAACGATGAACAAATAGGCAAATGACAACTTTTTCCCATTTCTCCTCTTTTGTGGCACGTTTATATATATTATATATATATTTGCAAAAATCTCTTCAGATTACCCGTCTTCTGTAAAGGAAACGGTTACAGTTCAATGGGTGCCTCTTCAATTTTATTTGTTGTCTTTTTTCTATCTGTTGTCATCCTTACCTAGTTTCAAGGATTCTTTACTCCTTTTTCCAAATACTCTATTCAAGGGTTTGATCAATCTTACCTGATGAAAATGAATTGGATTAAAAAGTCTTCCTAATATATTCTTATACTGTTAAAAATGATATGCAAAGATTTATTAATATATAAATATATATATCAAAAATTAAAGTTAAGGAAATTACAGAGCTTGATTTCTTTCAAAAGCTTTTAATACATATTTTATGAATGTTAATGAGCAGAGACATGAAGTATTACAAAACATCTGATTATAGAATACACATACATTGAATCACTAATTGATAATATTCCATTTTTTGTTAGCTTTTATTTTTTGTTTGACTTGAGGTGTTTTATATTAATTTTGGTTGGTTAGTTTTACAGTCTGTCAAGAATCATTAGGTCATTTTTTTTTTTGCAGAGGTCATGTTTTTGGCAATTATATGCTTTTATGTAAGTATATATATATATATATATATATATAGAAAGATTGTAATGGTTATGGTCGAAGGAAATGGACACGGCGACACGAGTTCAAATCCTGGACGAGACTGGTTGCATTTCACATAGCATTAATCCCTATAGCGGTTTCGAGGAATTTTGTTATTTTCCCGAACACTATATTTTTTTAGGCAACACAAATGAATTACGAAACTTTACTTTAACAACACAACAACGAAAGTTTTTTATTTGCAGCTTTGAATATGGTTTGCTTTTGGTGCAGCAAGACTCGTGGAGTTTAGGCTTGTTAGTGTTGGAGACGAAATGGCTTAGCGGGATGTTGAGATGGCAGCGTGTTGCTGGACGTGTGAGGGATGTGTTTAAAGTCACCGTGTAGTTTTGTATCTGGTATTTGGAGGAGAGTATGCATTATCACCATTAATGTGGGCCTGAGGTGAAATGGTAGCTAGCGTGTCGAGAGCGGAGTTACGCTCGGATCGACATAGCCAATTTTTGGGGTGACACAAAGTTGGGCCTGTCCGAGGCATGTTGTATGTTTCTAATTTATGTTCAACTGGGATTCCTCGTAAAGAATCCATAAATTAGATGGTTCCCTCGTTGAGTGTCCATGTTGCTGCTGCTTGTGTTAAAGCCACAGTGAGATGTCCACACTGGGTGGCTTGTCTAGCTAAAAAGTATCGCTAAGCAGGGACCACCAGAGGCACGTCTGTTCTGGTCGCCGTCTCACGCCGAAGAGAGTGGGTTTGGCCGCTCACCCGTTTTGCGAGCCGGAAATGAAGGTCCGGGCTGAATAGGATAAGTCATCCTGATTGGGTGAAATTCAGTGTTGAATTAAATTGCGCGCCAAACCAAAATACGAGATTTTCCTCTTCTCTACATACCCATGGGAAAGGTATGAATCCAGTTATTCTCCCTCCAGCTATGGGTAAATAATAGGGAAGACTAGGTTATTCAGCCTTGGTGAGGCAACTAGTCTAGGAGAAGGAAAACTCTGAATTCAAACCTGTTAAGCTCTGCTTAAAAATTGACCTTGTGTCCTATCCTGCCCGAGCGGAGGGGTTGGTAGATATGTATATATAGAGAGAAAGTGAGGTAAATAAACTTTAAGGATATATGTATGTTTATAAGAAATACTGTGCCGGTCATGTTGGTACACATAATTGCATAACAGAATTTTGGTAAATTATAATTTACCAAAATCCAGTTATTCAATTATGCATGATAATTATCATTCAGAGGTTCTGACATAAACCTGGGTGTGATCGACACCAGTCTTTGTTAAACCTGGAGAAATTAGACGGACAAAATAAGCATAAAAGGTAGTGGCAAGGAAAACAGGACACGACACTTCAACGAAACGATTTATTCTCAACAATATCAATTACAAACGTAATACAAAAAGCAAAGTGTAAAAATTAATGAAGAGCGAGAGTTGTTAAGGAATTGTTAAGTGAACTTTATATGTTGCAAAATAATATGCCAGCAAAGTTATCTTTCACTTAGGTTGTTAAATGTCTATTGCTTCTGTGTGATCGACTTTACATAGTCATCGGCGCTTAAAAGTCGCTGACGTGTTAAAATCTTACTTGGACGGTCTGCAACGTATTTAAGAGAAAGATATTTCTCTTGTGTTTGTATTTGTACTCCAAAACAGAACCTAATTTTATATGTCTTGTGTGCTCTGATTGGTTGCCGACAATGACTCTTAACCAATCACTAAAGCTCTTATCTGGCGATGTTTGAGGGGTGGTAAATGTGAGGTTTCTTATGTTTTTTTCTTTTAAAACATCTATATCGAAGGACACTGGTGTAAAACCTCAATAATATCATTGGATGTTATTAAAGCTCAGTGAGTGATAATATGTTGCGGGGCCTATAAGTATGTCGACCCCGCAAATGAATTTATGCGAATGAGAACAGCCAAAGCAATAGGAAGGAACAAAGGTGAGATGATGATAATTACAAATGACAATTTATTTCGTCGTATTTACAAGCGTGAATGTAAATGTCCGTGGCGGTTGTATGTGTTCGCAGCTGGGCGTTCGACGAGGGTCGCTGGCGTAGGTCGAGTCGTTGAGTACAGCTAGATGTTGGATGCTGGTAAGCTGAGGTCGGTCGAGTCGTTGAGTTCAGCTAGATGGTCGGTGCTGGTCGTTGGGTACAGCTAGATGGTCGATCGAGGTTGGTAGATCGATATCCCTGGTTGTGACGGTATGTTGTGGTTAACCAAGGGTGTGTCGATCGGGTTGTTGACTCGTACGACGGGTCGTACGTGAGTCAGGTGTTGCAGTGGTAGAACCGTCCGTAACAGCGAGTCGTTACGTGGACTGCGTTGTACCTTGCGAGAGCGTCGAGGTCGAGGAAAGGCTAGGGCCTTGCTGGGCCCCCTAGCCGTGCGGACGTATCGGACGGGAGTGAAGGCTTTGTCGGGTCAAAGCCGTGCGGACGAGCGGACGAGAGCGAAGGCTTTGTCGGGTTAAAGCCGTGCGAACGAGCGGACGAGAGCGAAGGCTTTGTCGGGTTAAAGCCGTGCGAACGAGCGGACGAGAGCGAAAGCTTTGTCGGGTCAAAGCCGTGCGGGCGAGCTGACGGGAACGAAGGCTTTGTCGGGTCAAAGCCGTGCGGACGAGCTGACGGGAACGAAGGCTTTGTCGGGTCAAAGCCGTGCGGACGAGCGGACAGCAGCGAAGGCTTTGTCGGGTCAAAGCCGAGCTGTCGAGCGGACAGGCCAGAAGGCCGAGGCTAAGATGGGCGTTATCTTAGCGCTGCGCAGATAGCGAAGGAGTAGCTAAAGGCTGGACCGTGCCATTAGCGCTGCGCAGCTTATCGGACTATCGGAACCGACTGAGTGTTAAGACCGGTTGGTCTTAGAATCCGTCTTCGTGTTTGCCGCCTGGCCGTCTACTTCGACTGATCATTACTGACCAGTCAGAGATGCTCTGACCCGCAGACAGAGACCTCTTATGGTCCTAAAAAGGACCTTTGTGCATACCTATGTAGGTGGGAAAAAAAAAAGGGGATCTACCACGAGAAGTGGGATCAACGTCGGAAGTTAAGGTGAATGCGACCGCACAGAATGCAGGATTCCTCCTTAATGAGCTTCGCTAGGAGCGTGCCATATATTTGTCGCTGCCTCCCACCAGACACGACTTGACACAAGGTCAAAAGCCCGAAGGCCGATTAAAGTGGGGATAAAGGGGAGGGGAAGGTCGGGAACGAGCCGAGACTCGAACCCTGCTTGTCTGTGCTGCTCATCGGCTCACTTAGTGCAATGTGAGCCTGATGAGGCAAGCAGTTTCACGAACCCAAATGTGAGTCCGGGCACGTATGCCAGTTTACGGCTTAAACTAGACACTTGGTCTAGTGCCGTACAAAGGGGACAAAAGTGCAGCTCGCCCACCCGAAGGTTGCCCAGCCGAAGCTGGGGGCCTATTCGGCCCCGAGTCTGCTCTTGGTTTCGAGCACCCATCCGGCACGAATGCCAGACGGCCCAGCTAAAAAGCCGGGGGCGTGCCAACGAGGGTTGAAAAGGGCTTGCTGATATTACGAAGGTGCTGTGACACACAGCTCCAGCCGCGTGGATATAAAATTCTTTGATAAAAAATGAGTGTAGCCGTAAAGTATTTTCCTAACCTGCTATAGGCTGGCGACGACTATTAGTTCAAGTCTTATCAGGTAATTTTTGGCCGAAGTGTTTTGTGAATGTTATTAATTTTAATTCTCCCTTTTCTTTTAGCTATAACTAGATGTCAAGGTCGTTAGCAAGAAAAAAGGGCTTAGTCAGTTCCGGTCGTACTCGGATATAATCGTCCTAACTCGGGCGTGTAATTTGATATGTTTTAGGTTTATCGGCAGGTCGCGGCAAGGGTTTGTCGGCCGGTCGCGGCAAATATATAAAGCATTAAGAAGGTTTATTTGGTTATTTATTTGGTACGTAGGTTGTTGTTTTTTGTAGGTTTTGTGTATTTGTTTCCTTTGTTCTTCTTTATACCCCATTTAACTTGTTAGCTTCTTTGTCTGTGAAGGTTGCTAGAAAATTTAAGGAAGGAGAGAAGAAAAAAGATGAAGATACCTTTTAACTCAATCCTTTATTTCTGTGTTTAACGATTATTCTGTCGGCAAGGAAATTCTTCCTAAAATCAGTGGAAATGGTCGCACCTTCCACAAAAGGTGTTAAAATATATTAAGAGTCATTTACGGTGGGTTTATGAAGTTTGTGGTTTGTTCAGTTGGTGTCTATAGAAGAAGATGCCGCTAGAAGAGCCACAACTAGCTCCTTCAGTCTGAGACCGAGTGAATACGTGCACTACCCGCTAGCAGCCAAGGGAAAGAAGGTCCATCCAGTATCAAAGGTAAAGCTGAAGTGCGGCAGAATTTTTCTTCAATGCCCAGAAGGCCCATTCTTTAGGCATGCGCTATCCTTGCTTCCTGTCAGAGGAATTCTGGGAACTGCAACACTTTTTGAATTATTTTTATATAACTTTATTTGTTCATTTACTTTTTGTTTTTTTTTAACCTCAACAAATATGCCCCATTTCTCACTGTAAAAAAGCTTTTGGATCAAGTATTGCTTGATATCATGGGATCATTACAAAACAATAGCAGCCAATTTCTACATTACTGTCTGAGCAGTAATGATGCTAGAGAGAGTCTCTGTGGCAGCATTAGAGTAAGTGTAGGAGGAGATATCGTGTTTTTGATATTTGATTTCCATTTTTGTAGTGGTATATTTAGTTTGTTTTTATATGTGGTTGCATGTTCTCATAAGTTGGAAGGTCGCCATTTATAGTGATGGGGATAACATTATTATTATTATTGGGTTTTTACGTTTAAGTTGGTTTTGCGTTGGTTAAGTTGGAATTACGTTGGTTGCGTTGGTATTTTGTTGGTAGTTATCCCCTCGCTAAATGTTGATGGAAAATAAAGGTGGTGGAGAAGAGCGAAGATGTCGTTAGGTTTTAAAAGAAGGTTTTAACGGCAGCATGAAGTAAAGGCGTTTACGCTGGTATGTTGCGAGGTCTCGTAGTAAGGAAAGAAGGTAGGAAGTTGTTAGAGTGTGTCGTCTAATTTGTTTTTAACTAGAATCCCTTGGTCTAGAAGAATAGACCCAAGGGATCCATAAACTAGATGGCTCTCCTCATTGTGTATGATGGTGCTACTCTATTCAGGAGCAGACGAATAGACGTCCGTTCCCGTTGGGGATTTCTGAGCGAGAGAGAGATTTGCGGGCTTTCTTCAATTTTTGGTGCTGCTAGGAAATATGGTTCGGGCTGAATAGGATAAGTCATCCTGATTGGGTGAAAATGTTCGGCGACTCTAACGGTAAAATTAAATTACACACCAAACAAAAATTCAAGCTTCTTTCTGCCACATAAGTAAATTTTGACTCCAATCACATTATTGCATTCATTTTTGGATTAATACCCTTATGAAATGTATGAACGCCCTTAACCGCTAAACAATGGGTTAATAGTACCATTTCTTCTCTTGTTCAATTATGGCTTAAACGTTAAATAAGCCCTCTACATATGTAAGGACATCCAACGACTTTACTTTAGCTGGCCAGTTTGAATTGATGTGGGAATACTACATGAAAATTTCCCAAACCCCTTAGCAGACAAACACAAAGAGGTAGTCTTCAAACCTAACAAGTGGGAGGATCAATTGCCAAATTGTCCTCAAAACCCTCCTTTTCCTGCAGCAGGAGAAAACATTGGCAAACTTAAGAGTTTGCTCCTGGAAAATTATGCCAAGACATCATTCAATAAAGACGGGGTATTCCCTGACATGTCCGGCCCGGCTGTCCATATTCACCTGCCCTTCAAGGAATCAGGTAGACAAGCCCTTTGGAAGGAAGTAGAAAGAGGTCTCATAACTCCAGTACCAGCGGGCATGCCAACTGATTGGTGCAGTACATTGGTCATGACTGCCAAAAAGACTGGTAATCCACGAAGAACTGTAGATTACATTCACTTTAACTCTCAGTGCAATCGGGAGACCCACCACACTGGGTCGCTATTCCAGTTAGCACTGCAAGTGCCACTGAGAACAAAAAAAAGTCCTCGATGCTGTCAACGTTAAAATTGACCTAATTCAGAAAGGCGTGGCAACATTTAATAAGGACCGAGTAACTTGCTTTGCTCCAAGTTGGAGCAAAGAATGGATAGGCTTCCTACTTCCGCAAAATCATTGCCAAAGCTCTTTTGAAAACGCCCCGATCTGCTGTCCCGAAGTTTGGCGCCTGATATTTACCGGCAGCAGATTTTGTACAGATGATGAGGGCAGATATGCACCAATAGAAGGTGAGGCAGCAGCAATTGCATGGGAATTAGAGAAATGCTGTATGTTCGTCATGGGTTTCCCAAACATCATAGCGGTCACAGACCATGAACCACTTACAGGGTTATTTGGTGATCGAGATCTGAGCAAGATCCAAAATCCCCAGCTGTTTCGACTGAAGGAAAAAACCCTGAGATATTAATTGACCATCCAGCACTGCCCCTGGAAGTAGCACAGAGGCTCTGACGCAGTTTCCCACCACCCAGTGGCTATTGTGTACGCCCTCATTAAGGTTTCCAGCAAAGCCATCTCAGTCAGATATACAGAGGTCCAACATTATAAGCGATATAATAAAGCTAACAGCCTTGATGGCAACATTTGCAGGCAGCAATAATATAACCATGAAATCACCAGACCTAATCTGTGCAGCAGGTCGTGGCGATCTACAATATGAGAAACTAATAAGTGTTATATAGTAAGGCTTCACAAGGACACATAATTTTACTGCGCCTGAAGTCCGTGAGTATTGGGAGGTGAGGCATCGCCTCATCTTTGACAATGGCCTGGTGTTTGATTGAAGGATTGTCATCCCCAAGACCTAATAGAGAAAAGTCCTGCTCTGCCAACACTCTGCACACCAAGGAGTAATCGGCAGAAAAGCACGTGCCAATGAATCGGTGTACTGGCTTGGGATGGACGCTTCAATCCGCAGTATTGGGCAAATTCCATGGTATGCTCAAACTTCCTCTCTCGTCAACTACGGGAGCCTATCATCTTGACACGATCTCCTGATTGGCTAATCATGGATCTCTTCCATACTGGGGATCATAATACTTTGCCTGCACAGATGGGCTAACTGGCTGGCTCATCTTATACCGCCAAGAACCAGGTCACACTACTACATCCATAATGATGTCCATCTGTTGACAACTGCTCTAGACAACTGCCCCAGAAAAATTCAATTCCAACGGCGACCCACCTTTTACCTCCAGAATATTCCAAGAATTCCTTAGGACGTAGTATGTTAAGCAGAGACTATCCTTTGTTGCATATCCCCAATCCAACAGCCAGCGGTGAAAACCACAAAGAGGATAATGAATGGGAACACAGGCCCGCAGGGTTCCTTGGACATTGGCAGTGTTGCCTTGGCCATCTTGCAGTACCGAAACATCCCAATCCAAAGTATTGGCCTATCACCAGCGCAACTCCTTCTCGACTGCCGACTCCAGGATTCCATTCCTGCACAGCCAATCCTCTGCAAGCTACACTCCTAATGGGTTGCGGCGGCACAGTGCCGCGAGGAAATCCTCCACCACCGCAATGCAAAATTAGTAGAAAGTTATAACAAATATACCCACAACCTTCCCCCATTACAAGTTGGTGACACCGTAGCTATCCAAAGCCTATTCCATCACAGTTGGAACACAATGGAAAAAATCATCTCTGCCCTACTAGATCGACAATACTAAATCAGGGTTGATGGATCAGGAAGGATCACACTTAGGAACCGCCGTTTCCTCAGAAAATGCGAACTCAAGCTTGTACCAACCCCAATACCAAGTGCAACACTAAGACCAATAACTCCCTCAAGCATGCTCCACTCTTTCACCCTTATCCTCCTACATCTTTCGGTAATGAAACACATACATCAATTGATCCCCACAAACAAATCACATATACATCACCACGCCTTCAATCGTCGAGAATTCTTCAATCTCTATTCAGGTTATTACCACATAACAGGTCTGGCCTTAAAGAAGTGTACAGCCCTCATAAAACCTGGCTTACTCGTGGTGGGGGAGAGGGGAGGTGTAGAATTCAATACTCGAACGTGCAGAATAAACAACAAAAATAACAACACTTACCGGCTCAGTAGCCCCAGCTAGCGTCCCACTGGCAGACAAAAAATAAAACGGGCGGTAACTCAATACCGAGCCTGTAATACCTGCAACATGACTGATACAAGCTGGTGTATATATGCACTAACATACCCACTCACTGGGCCAGCAATCAATCCCTGTCCAGAGAATGGACTTAGCCACTTGCAAATAATGGAATGTCCCCATGTCCATATAATCTCACTTCAACTTGTAACTCAGTCTTATGCATGTGAGTACTGACTCATAGCCACTGAGCCTTAGAATAGAATTCTGACAGTTTGATATGCCATTAAACAAAGAAGCCAAGAGAAAGTAATAATACTTCCATTTCAAAACTATGCTTGACCCCAAGGTTATGATCTGAAAATGACTTAATTGCTAGCATTGCATTTAGTTTTGCAGCAGTTGTTCGATTGAATCTTCAATGAATAAATTACTATTGATTTTAACTAGATTTTCATTTTTTTTTTAAATTTGAAAGATAAAATTAAAAGCAATTAATGAAATTTACTTGTCAGAATCAAAAGTGACATGGGGAAAACAGTAAATCAAGTACACAGTTGATTCACCAGGCAGAGGCTACAATGTTAACAAAACATTTTGAATATACTCAAGACAAGATTCTTTTTGAAAAAAAAAAAACAGAATAAAATAACTTTGATGCTACAAGATTCTTGCTTTCAAGCTCCTTTAAACCTTCTAAAAAATGAAACATTACAAGAAAAAACTTTTAAATATTTTGTCAAAAACGCTTTTAGTTTATGACTTCACAAAACTATTTTAGATCACCTCACATGGTATTATAGCAAGAGAACAAGTCGAAAAAAAGTTGGTGACCTTAGTTGAGGATGACTTGAAGGCTCCCTTTTCAATAGCTATTACACCGAGGTGGAAGGGAGGGTGCTACTCCTTTCCCTGAATTGCTCCACTTTACCCTTGATCCTTACCTTATAATGCTGAATGTTAAGCAAGGTGGCATCAAGTACCATTTTTTGAGTCTTTGGTATGACTCAACCTGGAATTGAACCCCGGTCTTCCGGACCATTGGCAAACACTCTACTCATTGGGCCAACAGTCCAGTAATCATTATTATTGTGTTTGGTTCTCACTAGGTGCCCCATACTTCAGTTATTGAGCTAAATTGAATAAATTAATACAAGATACTTCAAGTTGTCTTATGTTGAGCTAGATTAGCAAATCATGATTTGTGTATTTGAGTCTCACTGTCCCATAATTTTCATCTTATGCTAAGTTAAGCCCAGTCTATGATAAATCAAAACTACTTTAGAGTAATAAAAAAAACAAACTTATTTTTATGGTTTTAATCAGCAATATTTTGATGGTTTTTATCATTCATTGATTTTTTTTTTCAGTTTAATATCTTAATAGTTTCTTGTGTTTGGAGTATGATGCTAAGCAACAATTCTAAAGTTCTTTGGTATGTGTAGTTACTCTTTGATTGCCATTACTCCCAGCTCCATTCTGACCCTGATAAATTGCACCCGATAAGGAATCTGTAAGACAAATAGATCTGTTAGACATAATGTTTCCACTGATTTTTAGCTACAGTAAGGCATTTCCTTTCAAAACATTGTTATTGCAACTAAGTATGAAGTGCTTACCAGCCCATTAGCATAATGGTTAGAGTGTTAATCAGTGGTCTGAGAGACAAAGATTTAATTTCAGGTCAAAAGACTCAAAAAATTATACTCGATGCCTCCTTGCTTACACTCTGCATTATAAGGTTAAGATCAAGGGTAAGTGAAGTATCCATGGAAAGGAGTTATGCCCTCCCTTACACCTTGGTGTCATAGTTATGGCAAAGAGAGCCTTCGGATCACCCTTAATTAGAGTCAGCCAATTTAACAACTATGAAGTGCTAAATTGTTTAAAATGATATTGCATGACATTAATACACAGGTCCTTAAGACAAATTGTAACTCAGTATATGTTAACATGTTTAAAATGATTGTTAACCTTATTTAATTGCTTGCAAATTATTCATAGATGATTGAAATACTTGAAACCATATAAGTGTGTTCAAATTATTTGTATTAGATTGGAATATGTAATGTAGTAGTAGCCTCCCACTACCACTAACCTTAGTGCACAGCTGTGTGACCAACAACAAAATGTCAATCATGAGAACTCTCATAACAGGTGGGAAAAATGGTCTCTCATGAGAGTTGTGGATTTATGAAAAGAATCTGTCAGATGGTATCCAGATGAAGAATCAGTTATGACCTAAATTTTAGATCTATCAAAACCATTCTTGGCATTGCAAGTAAGCTATACTTTGTCAAAGAATAGATATTTCCAGGATCAATTTGGAAATACCACTGTAGATTGAAAATCATACTTACCTTCACAGGAAGGCCGTAACTAGCATCCAGTCACCAGACAAAAAAAAAAAGCAAAACAGACAGAGTGAAACTGAACAGGCTCTGTAGCAACTATTGGACATAGTCAAAGTGTTCAGTATATATGGATAAAAATATACACACCAAAACCATCAGTCAATCTAAAGCCAAGGAATAAGATCTTCTCTTGTGCAATAATGGAACGTTCCTGGTGCTATAAGTTCTCGTGTTTTTTGCAAAGCTCAGTTTTGTTCGCTGAACCAAACATTGTTGCTCAACAACAGTTTGCTATTCAGTGAAAATCCTACAACCACTTCATATCTTCCTATTTAGAAAAATCATCTAGAATGAAGTAATAACATCAATAATAAAGTTAGAAGGATTTTTCTGTGATTACATGTTTGACTTTTCTTTGAACAAATTCATCTTGTCATCATCTGTTCATTTCTATCAACTTTTTTCTTGATGCCTGCAATGCTTCAAAAACAAGAAACTATATAACTGCAAATTATCTGTATTAAAAATATCTAATTGAAACTATAATTTTTTCAAAATTATTATCTAGGGACTTTGATAAAATGTCAGCTCTCAGCTTTGTAACAAGCTGAGCCGAATCTCACACTGAACTCCTGAAGGAGAACTATTTTACAGCACATAAGGGCATTCTGTTGTATGCACATGGGCCAGTCCATTCCCTGGGTTGTGATTGACTGCTGGTCTTTGAGTGAATATGTTTGTCTATAAATATTGAATAATAGCTGCAGGATCTGTATTAAGTTACAACCATTGGGCCGAGACACATTTCATCTAACCGTGTTCCCTAATAGGCAGATCAAATTGGGTATGTCTTGGCTTTGGTGGCTGTTGGTCAAGGCCATCTGACAAAGATTCCAAGAAGCAGGGATTTATGTCACAAGTGCTATGACCAGAGCTGCTTGAGCCTCAAGGGGCCATTCCCACAGGCTCTAACTCTCTCTAGAGGGGTTAGGTTTATCATCTGCCACCCGAGGAATCCTTTTTAGAGAAATGTTGACAGGGATCAAGGCATTTTTGGAACCACTGGGTGTGTGTGAGGTATGGTCCTACACCTGGTTCCCACAATGAAAAAGGCCATGTGTTATACTTACACATACATGGACCACCTGACCAATATCAATGTCTATATTGAGTTAAAGCCTGTTTTATTTTTATCTGTCAACAGAACACTAGTTGGGATCCATCAGCTGGTAAGTGTTATTGTAATTTTTCATTATTGTTATTAAGAAATTGGAATAAGTTATAAAGTTGGCGACCATAGTCGAGAGGGACCAGAAGCTACTACACCAAGGTGTAGGGAAGAGCACTACTCCTTTCCCTGGATTGCTCCCCTGATCTATACATTATAATGCTGAGTGTTAAGCAAGAAGGCATCAAGTACCATTTTTGGAGTCTTTGGTCTGAATCAACCTGGGATTGAACCCATTAAATAGGAAGAGTTTATTGAAACTATACAATTGATGCAAAAAAGCATTGGGATTCTAAACTAACTAGAAAAATGTTACTATATTGTTCCATGCAGTGAAATTAAAACTCATTCTTTCCTGATTTGTGACATCAGAAAGTTTATTTACTTTGGTTAAAACTTCTTTGAGCATTCATTTAAGATTTAGGTTTGATTTTATTGGAAGACAATTGTAAAACTCATTTGTAAAATAATAAAAAAACTAAGACTAGAATATAAATACATTTCAATGTACCTTAGCATAATATGAATTTTCCAGACTCTTATTATTGATATGAAAGGCTACTTGATATATAATTTTTCTATTTAAAAGGAACTTGAAGAGATAGCACATGAAAGAAAAAAATAATACTTTTTGATTCTCATTTTGCATTTTAATCTTGGAAGTAAATTTATGAGGCCAATCTTAAAAGTATCAAGCCATTTGATATTAATGAAAAATGGACTACCTAGGGCAATTGTGCCTTAGTCCTCTTTAGAGTACTTCTCATGGGACATAGCAAATTTATTTCAGCATCTATATCACTTTTCAAAACACTCTGCAAAATCTTCTTTTGGGCTCATCATCATAAGTTTTACTGCAGTCTCCTTTATCTTCTTAAAAGTATTTAAAAGGAAATTGCCGATATAAGAAAAGTCAAAAGTCATCAAGAGCTAAGTCTAGATGAGAGGGATTGATATGATGTTTTGCCAAAAACTATGCCTAAAATGTATCTATTCACTTATTGTCACACAATACACTAGCATACTTAGCACCAGTTTACTGATGACTGAATAACACCACAGAGGAGTGTTTGTTCATCCATGTGCAGTTAGCAAATCTATCAAGATACTTAAAGGCTATGCAAATGAGCTCTTAAGATACATTCCAGTCAGATCTTGTACCCTCTGTAAGACAATATATACAGATTCATGGAATTTTGTTTTGGGTCAAATTCCCTAAATTCTATCTTTAAAGAGCAATGATTATCAGCAAGTAATATGTTAGAGATAAATATATAGTAATGAAATTAACAACTGTCTGACCAAAATTAGCAAATCCAGACACTTTACTTTCAGGTTTGACCTAGTGAATTACATCAGTTTCTATAGTTTATAAGTATTTGTGTCATCACTTTTATTTCTGTTCACACAAATTGCACTGGCTTTATATTTAAGATAAATAGTAATGAATCGCTATTCATTAGAGTCTGGCTCATTTCTGAGAGCCAAAATAGACATTGATCACCAATAAGTCTGTATATAGTCTAATTGTGAAAAAGCATTTATTTTTGTAACATATATTTCAAATATAATCTTCTTCCTTATCCAGCCCAGTTGGGTGTGGCTGTTGAATACACTGACTGCATCTCTGCAGAGGGGTAAAACCCACCCACCCAAGAGTATCCTGGATATGATATTATACAATCTGATGGTAAGGCTCCAGTAATGCTGGAACTTAGGGGAATTCGGAGTACCCTTTTATTGCCACTGCTCCTGGGTCCACTATGGCCTGGAGTGGTAGCACCTGATAGGGTCCTATCTATGGCTCAAATAGAAGTGCTTGACATTTAAACTGAATGCAAACAAATGACTTATGCTAAATTGAATTGTTAGAAACAGAACCACAAGGGTTATATATTAAATAACATGTATGTTTAATTACTCTGTCATTCTCTCTTTGGTCTGGCCAAGATCTTTTCAGCACCTACCTGTACAGTGAAAATTTTAGATCAAAATTTATTGACAGTGCCAGACTTCCCAAACATACTGTCTGTAAATATAACTGAAAGGCTAGAATTAGAAAGGTTTGCTTATTTTAGCGCACAGACCTTCTGGTGCTTTTCATATCCAATTTTAAATGTGTTTACTCATCTACATAGACATTTAGCATGACAGTTATCAGTTACTGAGGAGTTCAAAGCCTGGATAAGACTGTTTGTGCTTTACTTCATTCTTAGAAAAGGCATGAATCCATTTGTACAAACCAAGCTATTGGTAAATATTAAGGCAGACTAGGTTCTATAGGCTGGGTAAGGTAACCAGTCTTGGAGACAGAAAAGACTAAATTCAAGCCAACTATATTCAGCTTAAAAATTGACCTTGCGCCAAATCCTGCACATGGCAGAGGGTTTGGGTAAATGCACACACTGATTTCATTACTGAGCAGGTTCATTATTGCTTAACTTTAGTAATCTAGAAGAAACTAATGCTTTCAGGGTGACTTTAGCATTAGTTAAGATAACTGGAGAGTTTGTGCTTTTATTGAATTTTTCTTCTCTTAGATTTTAGCTGATTTTGACCAGACTTTCTCCTATGCTGACTCCATTGATTAAAATAAATACTAAAAACAGTAAAGTTTGTTTTGCCATATGTATCCATTCTTTTTTTTTCTTTTTTCAACTCATGATATTGGTGATTAAATCAAATGATAGGCATAAACAGAAACTTTAAAAATAGTACAAACCAAAAGCCAAATGAATAAAAAGGAAATCTTGTAAATTTAATCATATGAAACAAAATATAAAGAATCATAACACTGACTAAACCAGATTTTTTTTTCTTTATTCTTATTGAAAAGAATCAAAAGTAAAGAATAATAGCATTGAAAAAAAAAAGAAGATTTTTGGTCTGAATCACACGACTCGATTTCAGATCACAGGGAATCAGTAAAAGATATCAAAAACTACTCAAAGACCCCAGGAATCAATTTGCTCTTCTGATGGTCATCCTTGGATCCAGACTATTGATGTCTACCTATAATACAGTTGGTTATAAGCAAGCGCTGTGATTGAATTTCTTTTTTGCCAAAATGTCTGAATTATACAACCATATATTTTTCTTCTGATATGTTAAGTATCATCTGAATGGTAAGTATTGCCTGACCTATAAAGAGTACCTTGATGACAGACAGACAAGAAACTTAGACCGCAAGAAGACAAGGAAAATTGATTGTGTCTCACAAAGAAAGGACACTCATATTATTATTCACATTTCTTTGCTTATAGGTGTGTACAGTGAGGTGAAAGTTAAACTGATTGAGCAATCTCATAACACAGTAAAATAAATTAACCACCTGTGACTGAGATACGAGGGCCAGACAAGACTCTCTGAGATTTAATGCCATTCTTTCCGCAATGAAATTTCTGTCTTGTCTTAGAGGGTGTGTGTTTTTTTCTTTAATCAAGTGGTAAAAAAGTTTCTGGAAAACTCAAAAAATTATTTTATTGTTTGTTTTGGCCAGTCTTTTCATTTCTAAAATGATTTAAAGACACCCTCAATTCTATCAGAATTTACATCATTCATCTAGACTTATTTTGGTGAATGTAATTACCCTGCATAGACAGGATGTGACACAAGGTCAGTTACTTAAGTAAGGGAAAGTTGTTTTCCTTCTCCTATACTGGTCACCTAACAAAGGCTAAAGAACCCTGTCTGCCCTACTATTTATCTGTGGGGGCAAATAGATAGATTAATGCCATCCCCAAGAGCATTAGCACAAAGTGAAATACAAACAGCCTCATTCAGGATTTGAAATTGGGTCAATGATTTCATTTTCTGTGCCAATAAAATTTTTAATAAAGTCTGACTCATTGTAACAAACAATAACCAGCAACTAAAAATTAAACAATGAAAAAAAATATCAATTGAAAATTAGTAATAACACATTTTGGTATTGAGTATTTTGCAGCATAATTGAAAAATTCTTAAACTTACAAGTAAAAGTTATTTTAGCAAAGCTTAGTTGGATATATAACCTATGGAGTTAATAATGTGGTTTCAGAAACACTAAGGCTTAATAAAATAGGTTAATTTTTGTCCTAATTTTTTTTTCTTGTTTTTAATCCTGTGGATTATTATTTCCTTCATGTCTGTGTTTTGTTATTGTTAGAAGAATGGTATCTCCTGTGAAAATAAGAGCCTTTGGGAAGATGGTCTTTTTCATCATCCAGTTTCACAGAATTGTTTTTATTCTGTTTTACAGCTAAGAGTTAATATCTTCATCTTTTTCACTTCCTTCTCTTGTATCTCTTCTTTTACTTTCCTTCAGCTTCCTGCCAGGTTGTTAGACTGGCACCTCCTACCCTGTAATATTTCTTTATTTTGAAAGAGATAATGTATTTACCAGTCAGAAACAAGAAGTAAGGCTGCCATTTGTATGTGTGTGAATGCACATAATCTTTGGAAGTTATAGTCACCCCCATTTTTTTTACTCTAACAATTTATCTAATTTTGTAACAAACTTGTACTCAAGTTTGTAATTTCAGTAAATATTGGCAGTGTTTAAATTATTCTCAGTTGTTAAGGAGCTATGTAAAATAAATTGGAAAGTACTAATTCTTGTCTGAGATTATGTAATATAGTAGTCATTTTTCTTCATATTATTCAGTGTAGTATTTTTTTAAATTCTTTTGTCAATTTATTCTCTGACCTTTTTCAGATAAGAATTTCATCCCTTGGGCTTTAGCTGTCATTTTTGACTTTTTCTCTCTCTTCAACAAGAACATCATAATTTAGATGTATTTTCTTCCACTTTTAAATGAAAACTCCCTCAGAGGCACAAAATTTTTTATCTGATTCTGCAAACTCCTGGCTAAGATTAATCTACTTATTGAAGACAACAAAGAAAAGTACTTAAAAACTATAAGAAGAAACATATACTTAAAAAAAGACTGAAGAACTTATTGACTGGGGCATTTTGATCAACATAATAAGAATAAAGATACCAGACTGATTAATGAGAAATGTAACATGTCAAATACAACTGAATACAACATAAACTTGTAGAAGTTTGTAGAAGATATAAGACAAAATATGATAAAAACAACAAAGATAAAATATTTGTATGCTATATAGATCTTTGAAAATGATTGACTGATTGAAAAGGCATGATGACCCATTTAGGGTTATTTTGTGCTCAGAGGTTAGAGAAATGCATTCATTCTACCTTCATATTTTCATTTTTTATGGAGTTATTTCTAAAGAGTTGTTTTTTCTTTTCTTTTTTTCCACATTGTTATGTGATATCATCATTATCATCATCATGCCGTGCCACTTGCACGGATATCCTTGACCCTCTCTCACCACTTCTCCCTATCGTTCATCGCCTCCGGTAGGTCTTCAGGACTACATCCCGTATCCTCACATAGCTGCTGTATGTATGTTCGAGCTGGTCGTCCTGCTTTTGCTTGGCTATATGTGGGGGTCCATAGGAGTACATTACTTATGAGCTCATCTCTGCTTCTCCAGCAGTGTCCTGCATGTCTGGTTCATCTAACTTGAATAGTTTTCGTGATGGGAGGCAGGTGGCCATATAGTTTGTGTTTTGTGGGGTGTTGCTGCCAGGACTTGTTCAATATTGCTCACAACATTCTTGTGTAATTGCCGTCTAGCTTCTTCTCCAGCCATTTTATGTGATATCAAATATTTCAATA
Organism: Sepioteuthis lessoniana; assembly: GCA_963585895.1. Classification (NCBI taxonomy): domain Eukaryota; kingdom Metazoa; phylum Mollusca; class Cephalopoda; order Myopsida; family Loliginidae; genus Sepioteuthis; species Sepioteuthis lessoniana. Next base: position 131,282,609 of record OY757904.1, on the reverse strand, counting down.
TAATACAAACAATTTCAAGTAGCTAATGATAATAATAATCCTCATAAAAAAAAAACTGCAACTTTATCTCATATTTGTCCAAACTATTCCCTGGATAATGTTTGATCTATGTAATTAATATTCACCACTGAATTAAGTGAATTATCAAGGCTAGGGATGTTTTATCATCATTAAGCTATGAGTTTATTGATTGATTTTAATGGCATGTTGAACCACCTTGGGTTATTTTATGCCTTGAAGTTAGAGAATCACATTCATTGTACATGCATATTTACATTTTTTGTATAATAGTTTCTTTTAGAGATTTTTGCATACAGTCATATGATATCTTTGGGGAATTTTATAAACCCTGAAATGCCCGGTTTATTCCTACGTTTTGTAAAAGAATAAACTGTACTCAACCAGGAGTAGAGATTTAGGCGAGAGCCTTTGAAGAAAGGGACGAACAACAAAATTTATATACAATGACAACAACAATAAACCGGGGGTTTACACTAAATGGAATAAACAACGAATTGGAAGAGTTCACAAAAGAGAGTTCAAGTAAGAGTTCAAGGTGTAATATAAAGTAAGGTTTGTTGTGAATGTTGTAAGGTTTTGTAAAGGTGTTTGAAGGTATGTGAAGGGTAAAGTAGGTTTGATAAGGTTTGTGGGTAAAGTTAGTTGGTGGGTAAAGTAGTTGGTTTAATAAGGTTTGGTAAGGTGAGGTAGATAAAGTGGGTAAAGTAGGTGGTAGTTGGTCAAGTGTGTAAAGTAGTTGGTTTGCAGATAAAATGCCTGCTGGAACGTAACTGTGTGTGTCCTGTTCCTTTTAACTTAGCACGTGCGTTCGTCGCTCTTGGGTCCCAAGTGGTGGAAGGTACCAAAATACATATACCGTCAAGGGGCTGCTGCAAAACGTACCTGATGCTAACAGTTGTGGGACTGGAACCAAAAGAGAGAGAATCTCCTGTGGGGCTCTTTTTTATAATAGACGCTACGTGACCCCAAGGGGCTGCTGCTGATCAGTGAAACAGGATCACCAGTTCCGTACCAAAATTTCTACATATCAATTATTCTTATCTAATACTAATAATTATATGGTTTCAGGTAATTATATTTAGTAATTAATTGTCATTCATTCTTATGGTAATATGATTTCAAGTAACAAATAATAACCCTTAGTAAACAATTATAGCTTCAAATAACTAATTTACATTTATATAGCATCAAGTATTCCTATCATATGCAAATAGTTTTTAAACAGTTCTAATCAACCCATAGATAGCACACTAACAGGTACTACCACTCCAGGTCAGAGTGGACCTAGAAGTAATGACAGTGAAAGGATATTCTACAATCCCCAAATCTCCAGAACTAGAGCCTCATCATTGCATGTAGTTTAGTGTCATACCCAGAATACCCCTATTCTTTGCAGTCTTACTCCCTTCACAAGGAATACATTCAGCACATTCTAAGCCCCACCAAGAACTTTAAAAAGACTTTAAAGCTTGACATGAAGATTGTGTTCTAGTTGAATTAATTTGAAATTGTTGCTACCATATAATTTTTCAGACCATTTTTCTTTACCAATCTTCTTACCATGAAACCTTTCCTCGCAATCCACACTGTCACCTAGGGCTGTAGAATACACAAACTGCATCTCTGCAGAGGAGTAAGACCCACTCCCTGCCAAACAAGTGTCCTGGATATGACACAAAGCAATCTAATGGTGAGGCTCCAGAAATTCTGGAGTTTTGGGATATTTGGAAAACCCCTTTATTGCCACTGCTCCCAGGTCCACTCTGGCCTGGAGGGATAGCACCTGATAGGGTCCTAACTATGGCTCAAATAGAACTGCTTGACATTTAAACTGAATGTAAGCAAATGACTTATGCTAAATTGGATTGTTAGAAATAGAACTCTTTCATCATTTAACTGTGTGTAAACAAATGACTAATATTAAATTGAATTGTTAGTGATACATAGCAATATTTGGAACCATTTTACTTTGTGGGGGGGTGGCCTCGAGGAGTGATGGTTAAAGCAATGGACAGCAGAATCATAGTGAGCAAGTTCGAAATCCAGTCGCACTATTGCATTCTCTTTTGGATTAATACCCTTGGGAAAGTTATGAACCCTCTTATCCTCCCAACTATGGGTTAAATAGAACACTACTCTTCTCCTAGAAGGATGGCTTTGGCATTAAGTAAACTACAAAGGTTGATATGCCATTAAAAAAAAGAAACCAAACTTTGTTGACTTATGCTAAATTGAATTGTTAAATTTAACTCTGTGTATCAACAAAATGTGTTTACAAATCATACATTTAATAAATGTAAAAACAGGATTTGGCATGAAAAACCCAACAATACTTGATATGCCATAAAACCCAACCCAACGCTTCTAAAATGTTAGGTACATCAAGAGATTCGATCACATCAATTATGTATCAATTCACATAAGTTTTTATTCCTATGTTCTTGAGAAACTATTTGAATAACTTAGTTAATTTTTTTTATTATAACACTTACCACCATAATATGGCCATTCTAATTTATAAATCCACTAGCCAGAATATATATGCATTTGTGTAAAGGTCTCAAGAATAAAGTGAAAGTGAAATGATCAAAAGATATTTTCTCTGTTGGTGAATACATTTCTTTTAACTTTGAGCTGAGAAGTAGCTTTCAATTGAGTGTTTGCACCACATGCCAAAAGTTGTTCAAAGAACTTGAGAGTCTTTGAGAGACGAGTATTTTAAAGCACCAATTGTTTTATGTGCCACTTAAAAGAAATCATGACATTGTAATCAAAGGTAAAATTGCACTGAAATTATTGTGAGTAGCAAATAAATAAACTTCAATATGGTGTTGTAATGGTTAATCAGGTTAGCCTCAAGGTAGCTTGATGCTGGAGGTTTTACACTAGTTACTGAAGAATCAATTGAAGAGATAGATTTCCTTTTATTTACATATTCTTTGTCTCTACCTTGCCATCTATCTCTATCAGTCATTACTCTTGATAAGTTCTCTAAACGGCATTCAGTGTCCATACAGAGCTGATAAATGTAAGTTATTGCTGGGCAGCTAACAATGGTGTGTCCATGTGTTGAAGTTCACTGGATAATGTCTCTTAGGAGTTCATCCTTACTTCTCCTGCAATACCAGGACATCTAGCTTATCTTATATGGTTTGTGAGATGAAACATAAATGGCCATTCAGCTTGTTTTGTAGAGGCTGCTTCCAGGATTTGTTTAAAACAGTATGTAGCATTCTGGTGCAGTGCTCATCTAGCTTTTTGTCCAGGTGTTTTGTTAGAGTCCAAGGGGTGCAGCTATACAATAGTACTGACATGGCAACAGCTTGGAATAATTCTTGTTTTATTTTATCAGAGAGATCAGATTTCCATATGAGTATTTAACCTGTCAATTGCATTTTGTCAATGAAAATTACATTAATGTAGCAACTCTAGAAATTATCAAACAAAACAAAAAAATTTCCTTCAAATTGAGATTTGATGGTTGAGTACATAAAGTAGCTTGTGATGTACATATTTTTTTTTTCTGGTCGTGGTAATTCAATTCACAATATAATTCCTCTACTTAAAAAAAGGAAATGTACATCTATATCCTTGCCTTTGAGGTTACAATAATTACGTGGATATGTATTACCAATACTCCAGGGAAGACATGGCCCTGGAGGTGACCATATCCTCTATAAAAAATACGCATGTAACTTGCAAGACACATTCAGCTTATTGGCCACGCAATTACCATGACTGGTTTATTTGGCATCACTTGTGTGCGATGTGGATTGATGTCTCTGTGGTAGAGTTTTGGCTCTGCATTCTGTGGTCCATAGTTTGATCTCCAGTAGGGGAGATCACAGTATACACTGCTGATGAGACCTAGTAAGGTCAAAACAACTGTCCAGTGTTTCCATATGTCACCCGCAAGTGTTTGCCAGATTTTCTAGTGGTGGTAATTCATTCCAAAAAGTAGCTTATATTTTATACTGACTAATAGTAGGAAAGGTTGACATAATTTTAAATGTACTTACTTTGGCATAAATTAGTAGAATTTAGTCTCATTTGAAAGTTGGCTGTTTTTTTGCATATTTTTTTCATTAATGTATTAATCTGTCTTATAAAGTTCTTTTGAAAAAAGAAATCATGAGAAAACCTTTAGACATCTTAAATACAGTCTTAAATTATACGAAAAAGGCTGTCAAAGTTATTTTTCAATCTACTACTATATATTTGAAAAGTAGTAATTTTGTTTCTACCAAAGAAACGAAGTGGAAGTTCAACAAGAAATCCAGATTAGTTTCAGCACCAAAATGTTATTAATTTCAAAGTTAATTAAAAAAAAATAGTACTTGCAGTCAGCACATGATCTTTTTATCCCTATATTTCAGGCTAAGCACGATTTTATTTTACACCATAAGCCAGATATATTTTGGACTAACTGATATTTTACTATTCATCTTGCTGGCTATTTGAGAAGATTCATGTCACATATTCATCTGAAAAGGTTGTTCACATTTCCCTCCGTATTAATGCCTTTGGCAAAGGTTTGAATATATCTGTTCTTACTCCAACTATAGGTAAATAGTAGGGTTCTTTAGCTTTAGTTCAGCAACTAGTTTGAATTCAAACCAGCTTTACTCCAGTTAAAAACTGACCTTGATTTATCCTGCCCATAGCAGAGGATTTAAGTAAATACATACTCATATTTAAAGGCTTAATAAGGCATTATTTAAATACTTACTTTTTATAGCATGATGTGACATTTATTTTTTTATTTCCTATATTTGCTACAAGAATCAAGTTATATTGTCTATAGACTGTTTTACTCTGATGCAAAGATAGAACTAACTAAAAATACACACACACACACACACACACACATATATATATATATATATATATATATATATATATAGCTTAAATGTAAGTAGCTTTTTGAACTTATCTCATTAAAAACCCAATATCCTATCTTTTTAATCAATCTTTAATTTTTGCGTGTTTCCTTGATTTCAAAAGTTTTTAGCGGTAGATGGGAGTATATGCGTTTATACTAATGTATCTGTGTATTCATTCTCTTTACTATCACGTTTGGGTGTGTGTGTTCCAGTTATTAGATATCAAACCCATTATAGTATAAGGGTATTAACCCTTTCGCAGGCAGATAATTCTTTAATCCTTGGAGAGTGGGTGAATTATTTTCAGAAAATTTGCAAAATAGAGGGTATGTTCAAACAAATCAATCACTCTTAAAAATTGAAGACATGACAACTTGATTAGCAATTGTGTGTCACTGTACAATATTGTATTGGACTAATATTAATAAAAATAATATAATTAACACAAGTGCAACAAAGATAGAGATGTGTTATTCTTGGATAGAGCTGAAAATGAAATTGTTCTTGCGTTAAGTCACTGTGGGTAGTTGTGAATTTTTAGCCAACATGTGGAGATGATATTCCATCGTCCAAGTGACTGTTGTAACTTGATGCGGTTCGTCCAGCAGTCAAGCTAGTCAGGTTGCTATGAGACCCTGAGACACAGTTTTATCCATTTTGCCTGGGTAACAAGTGAACTATTCTCACATGCTTTTGAAGATGTTTTGACGTTATAGTATTTGGGGGGATCACGCATGTGCATTAGCTCTGCAAATTCAGAACAAAGAAAGTAACCACGTAAGTACTCACTTTTAACTATCATATTTTGCAAAAAACCCTTTGCACATCCCTTAGTGATGATTCTTCATATTAACACTGAACTGGTCGATGATCAACCAATAGAAAAATATCCTTCATTGAGCTACAACACATGCATATACATGTGCCGGAATTCACAAAGAAACATTTTTCACAAGTTCATCCTTGCTTCTCCAGTGGGCCCCACATGTCTCGTTCATCTTACTTGAATGGTTTGCGAGATAGGAGGCAGTTGGTCATATCGCTGCTGTTGCAGGCTATTGCTAAGTGCAAACTGACATCATTTTTGATAGATGAGATGATGCTGCTGAGGTATGCAAACTGGTCTACTAATTTTAGTAAATAGTGATGGCTCTTTTTTGTTTAAAATGCCTGAACACAGTTGGATTGGAATTCATGTGGAGGTCAATTCCATCTGCTGCTTTCTCAAGGCTCTGCAGTAGAGATTCTGCTTGGGGTGGTGTATTTGTGAGAAGTGCTAAGTTATCTGCGCAGTCAGCATCTACCATAGTTTTTATGGGATATCATCTGCTTCTTAACCTTTTTAATGTGAAATCATTTTCTTTTATTCATATTTACGCAACCCTCCACTCGGGCAGGATATGACACAAGGTCAATTTTTAAGTGGAGTTTAACAAGTTTGAATTCAAAGTTTTCCTTCTCCTAGACTAGTTACCTCACCAAGGCTGAAGAACCCAGTCTGCTCTATGATTTACCCATAGCTGGAGGGAGAATAATTGGATTCATACCTTTTCCTAGGGTATTAGTGCTATGTGAAAATGCAGTCAGTCTCGTCCAGGATTTGAACTCATGTCAGCATGTCCATTTCCTACAACGATAACCATTACACCATTTTCTTTTATTAGATCTATGAATGTTCAAAGTATGTAATCTAAGCAAAGTATAAACAAGAATTGTGTTAATGTTTTTTCTTGCAAGACTTCAGCGTCAATGCTGAAGAAGTCTGTGTCTCCATTTTGTCACTGGATAAAAACTCTGAGGTAGGGAAGTATTTTCTCTGCTACACAAGCATATCACAAAGGAAACCATGGAATGCAGCAGGGTGGATCTAAAGTAAGATGGATAAATCCACTGTTGAGTCAGCAGCACACTCCACCAGATGCTGGGTGGAAGAATGAAATAGGTCTAACCCTGCCAGGATGAAATAGTTTAGTCAGGTAAGTATTGTATCTCATCTCTAATGGTGGCATTTATTGATAAGACAAAAAAGCAGCAAATGAAAGAATATCATAACTCATACAGCTATTGTGTGTATATATATATATATATATATAATTGTCAATTCTATGTAAATCCCTATCACTGGGGCAAAAATATAATATTAGATTATATTTCACTCATGCAATAAAAGAATTACTGTATTATATTTGCAACTGATGATATATATTATTCCTACCAAACATAATTAACTCGTTATATATCCCAAAATTGTTATACTGAAACTTTTATCACAATACCTAAATACTGAGAAAATAATCTTGCAGTAATTATGATATAACTTGTCAGAGAGCTGTAAGCAAATAGCAATATAAAGTCAACTGCTGATGCAGTTTTCAGTTTCTTGGTTCATAGATGAAAAATGCTGAAATGGCAACAATCTTTATTCCGAAGCAACCATCTTATTTTTCACATGAAACCTTCTAAGTAACACTCTTATCAGGAAATCAATGCTGGTTATCATTGGTGTTGACTGTTGGTAATTGTCTTCTCCCTGGAATATTGGACTTTTTACACTTAGACCCATTTTGCCCCACTTTTATTCAATTTATTTTAGCTTATCCTCACTTTTAATCTTTTGTAGATAAATTTTTATTCATATTTTTTAATAGTTTTTTCTTTTATTTTCATTTTTCAATTCATATTTTCTTATCCATTTTGTTTTATTCACTTTTATGGAAATACATTAGTAGTTTCCTTCCTGTCAGGTGTGTGTACTTAAATTTATAAAATTTATTTTGAAACATTTAGACATTTTTACAGAATGTTTTATTGGTATGATTGGTGGTAGAGGAGGTATTTGATTGAGTCCCCACTTAGCAAAGACCACTATTAACATTAGTATGTCTGTAATTTTCTGACACTGAACACAATGGAAGGAAAGGTATAATAAAGGCATTTGTATATCCAAGAACATTTAACTTTTTTTTATATACATAATGTATATAGCAATGGTATTAAGAAGGAATTCATAAATAGCTATTGTTCCATGAATAAAGATGATGTGGAAGGGTTAGAAAGTTGAAAAAAGGTTACTTGATGAGGAAAAGTAAAATTGCCTCATGACTTTAACATTCCCTGGTATAGTCTGAGACATGTCTCTCCAGTTTAAAGAACAGAGCCAAAACAGGTTGAGAATCAGTTTTTGATTTGTCATATGATACCCCATGAGGCACCAAATATATACATTCATTCTGCATGGGAGATAGTTATTTATTGTCTCCCTACAATTTAGTTATTTATGAAAAGTCTTCCAAGCTGCAGCTGTGTCAGTGCTATTATATGGTTGCTCCACTTGGACTTAAAAAAAAATGACTGGAGAAAAAAGTCTCCATGGGAACTACATAAAGATGCTGCACATTGTTATGACAAAATCTTGAAAGCCAGATCCTTCAAAACAGTAGTTACGCTGTCACTTACATCTCGTCTCTCAAACCATCCCAGGCACTGCTGGAAAAGTAAGAATGAACACATAAGTGACATTCTCCGATGTAATCCTACTCATTGAAATACCAGTGTTGGCTGACCAGCAAAACCTTATATCTATCAGTTCTGTACAGACACTAGATGCCATTTAGAGGATTTTCCAAGAATGATAAACAATAGGGATGGGCAGCAATAGAGAGTCAAGGCAATCTGTGCAGTCAGTACAACTTGGTGATGATGATATATATTAATTGGTGTGACATCAATAGTTTTCCACAGTTGGCTGTAAAATTTTTTAAATTCCTATTAGATTATTGATAACAAACTTCAGAATTATCAGACCTACAAAAGTTGAAGCTTGACTGCATAATCAATTTTTTCCATATCTGCAACTGGTTTGTACCTTTGCTTGTGTTGAGTGGTACATATGGTACTTTTGAGATTGGATTGTTGATAAAAAACACAAATATTTTTTAAAATTACAAAGATGAAGAATATTAAAAATTAAGCCTTCCTTTATTCTTCTGTTTCTGTCTTTATAAGGTTTCATTCTTTGATTATCAAAGCAAGCAGTTTGAATCTGAAATAAAGAAGTAATCTTTAAGGAGATATGAATCTACATACAACATCCTGGGATCATATCTTTCGTGGACTTTACATTAACTGATTCAGCCAGAGAAGTTAACTGATTAGCAGAACTTAAATCTGAGTTATGTATTTACTCATGCTCATCTGACTATACATGTTATATTATTTGTTTACTCTATTATAATTTTTGCAATGATCCCATGTGTATAAAAATAGAAGAAATAATTGACAGACATCTTAAGAAAAGTATTTCATTCAACTGAAATATCACATAGAAAATAAGACCAACTAAAGATTATTACGATCCATAACACTGCTAGCTAAGCTATTACTGAAAGTACCTCTATTTATTTCATCTGGAGGGCTACTACTTCCATCTACTGGCAATCAGTGTTCAATTACCAGTGTCTCACTTTATTCCAATTTGACAATAATAAAGTAAGTAAAGTTGGCGACCTTAGTCGAGGGTGACCCAAAGGTTCCCTTTTCAGTTGCTACCACACTGAGGTGTAGGGAAGGGCACTACTCCATTCGTTGGATTGCTCCACTTTACCCTTGATCCTTATCTTATAATGCTGAGTGTTAAGCAAGGGGGCATCAAGTACTATTTTGGGAGTCTTTGGTATGACTTGACATGGGATTGAACCCCTGTCTCCTGGACCATTGGTAAACACTCTACTCATTAGGCCAATGGCCCACTTGACAATAATGATAGATATATATTTAGGGATGCAAGGTGGATAAATCCAAAAGTGGGACAATGATGTGTTCCACTGAACTAAACAGTTTAGTCAGGAATTACTTTAACTTATCTATTGATAAGAAAAATCACCATTGAAGGATAAATACAACTCAAATCAGACATTCAAACTTCATTGACTTTTGCATGGATCAACAAAGAGTTTCTTCTGCTGAGGTTGGAGCTCTGTTTGAAAAGGAAGGAATGACAAGAGAGAGACGAAAGAATCCATGTTGTCAGCAAACCTTGATGGTGATGATGAGATATGTATTCATTTTATTAGGAAAACATAGAACCCTACTAACATTTGTTTATTGGTGGATGAAAAAATTGTTCAACTTCTTCAGAACATTGCTAAAAACATCGGGGAATGCCTTTGACAGGAGGATGTAGACATATTTTTACTCTGGTGAGGAATGACCCCAGAATTTGGCCATTTCAGTGCTAGAGAAATAAGAAAAGTTGTAATAGTACCAATAGATCTTTCATTGAAAGTTAACTATGATGATTCATGCAGCCTAATTCAAAAGGCAAGGAAGGATATTAATTTAAATCAGTATTTCTCAACCTGATTACCCTTGTGGAACCCTTGAAATAGTTTCCAAGTCTCTGTGGAACTCCTGCATAAAAATTATTATATACCATTATTTGCTTATTTATGCATTACCATGTTTATGGTTCCAGAGAACACTGGTTGAGAAAAACTGATTTAAAATATGAATCAATCAGTTTGGTTCAGAACCATGAGTGTCAACTTTTTTCTCCATGTTTAACCTTTCAAATTAACTGTTTACAAATAAAAGTAGGCATTTACTATGCTTTGCTTAGTTTTATATAAGGCCACTAAAAACTGAACTCATTATAGTCTGCTTGACCAGCTTGCTACAAAAGTGAAAAAAAAAAAACTGAAAGTCATCTGACAAATAAAAATGGTTATTGTCATTAGAAATGGAATTGGTGACCTAAGTTCAAATACTGGATGTGGCTAATTGCATTTTACTTTACACTAATGCTCTTTGGAAAAACCTGAATCAATTTGTTCCCTCCAGCTATAGGTAAATAGTAGACTGGGATCTTTAGCCTTGTTAAGGCAACCGGTCTAGGAGAAGGAAAGCTCTGATTTCAAGAGGACTTTACTTTACCAAAAATTGACCTAGTGTCACATTTTAGGTAACGTGTTGGGTAAATACATACTTGATTGTGATTTTTTAATTGTTTTAAACATGAAGTCATCCTCAAAAGGAAAGTTTTTGGTGTAGTTCTTTGAAAACTTTTTAGAGTGTCTTGAAAATGTTTTTAAAGGAGTTGATATGCCACAAAAAAAAAACACTAGAAGAAAATTAGCCTGTATCATAGCATGCCCATTTCTTAAATGAAGATCAATATCTTTAGTGTCCAATGTTTCAATCTGATAATTTTATGATCTCTGCATACAATGATTCCATGATGTTCTGAGAAACACATGGAAGGCAATTTGTGGTGTGACTAGTGGTTTGCTTCAAATTACCCATAACTTTTTTCAATTAAACATTTAACTTAGACATTTGTTTTTTAGAGGAAAATGCATACATTTAATTCCATTTTTATCAGGGCTAAAAATTTTACGGGATGCCTTCAAACAAAATTCAATATATATATATGCATTTATCTAAATAAGAATATATAAATTTTACAACATTCCCTTTGATGCATAAGACTATATACATGAATGAATTTATGCATATATATAAATAAGATTATATATATGTATATATAATGGCTGTCCTCTAAGTTTCAAGCATGACCTCCTTATTTGTCTCATGTCCTCTCCCCCTACCCTACTCCCCCTTAAGTTCTATGTGTTTGTTTATATATATATATATATATATATAATGTGTATATCTGTATATACATACTTAAGGTATCTGTATATACATACTTAAGGAATAGAGAGAGACAGAGACAGAGGGATAGAAAGTAGAACATAGAAATGGTTTTACTAAGCTGATATTTTGATAAATTGCATAAGTTTACTATCAAATAGAAAATGGACTAAAATATGATACTCTTCAACTTCAAAGCTTTTCCCCCTCTAAATTATTCTACAGACTTTGGATTGATTGAAAGACAAAAATTAATGCATTAGCTTCAGCAATATAGTTTAAAATTTGCATGTTACGATTATATTGATGAATTCTAACTCTTTCTCATTCTAGATTTTATACTACATTTCCCTATTCTTTTAAGACTATCAAAAAATGAATGTTCAAATTCTACTTTTTTTTATACATGGATATTTCAGTATTGATGACCAATTTAGATTAAAACAAAAGATCTGAAAACTGCTGAATAATGAAAAAAATATTTTCTTCTAAAAACTTTTTTCTTCCAATGAGCATTTATTGATTTATTTTAATCCTATGATATTGAATTATTTTAACTATTTTTGCTATTTTGAAATAAAAAAAAATTAGAGATGGTGCCTCTTTTTGGACTGTGACCTTGTAAAGATAAATGAAACATCGTTCTATTTGAGATGTTCTTTTAGTATTAGAATAAACTGATGTGTTGTGATGATTGTCTTTGTCTTGGTCATTATTTTAGCCAAATTTCAATCATATATTCTAGCCTTCTTTACATGTCTATTGTCATTGATAATTTTCTTGAAATTAGCTTTTCATGAAAATATTTCATCATATTTTTTTTGAAAATTGTATCCTTTTCAAACATCCAATAAGAAAGATAAGCCGGAAATAGTTAGTTATTCTTATCAGTACCAATAGTTTGTTTTCAGGCTCTTTTAAAAATGAAAATTTTGAATACTGATTTCTTAGGGTGACAGACTTATTTGATTGGTAAAGTATAGTCTTCCTACCTTTATTTATCACACATTTGCTCTTCTTAGCTAAAGTTATTAGCATATTTGATGGCATATAAGGTGCACTTTTTTTACTAAAAACATCTTTTAAAATTTCCCTACATCTTATATACCATATGTAGGTTTAAAATTTGCGATAGGGACAAAATTAGCAACCGGGCAATTCCTATTAACTTGGACTTTAGAAAAACTATCATATATCTTTAGTCATTATTTAAAAAGCTATTATGCAGATAAAAAGTGTTATCATTGATAATAATCATTATATTAATTTCATCATGTTTCATATTAGTACTTTGGTTTTTTTTATTTGTTCTGCTGACATTGGGTTGCATCTTACACAGCCGTGCATTTTATATGCTGTTAAATATAATAAATCTCGAGACAAATTCTTTCCTCATCAGCAAAACTGATGCAATAGTCTTCAAACTTTCCAGTTGAACGTTTATTCATTCCATGGAAGTAGATAGTTCTCATTTTATGGTTCTTACTTACAGAATATCTTGTATTTGTTGATTATTTCTATTCAATTAGATGCTGTTCATCTGTCCCTTACTGTGAACAAGTGTATATGATTTTTTTTATGGTTTGGTTGGTTTCTTTGTTTTAATGGCATATCAACCTCTTTTTTTTTAGGTTATTTAATGCCAAAGCCATTCTCCGAGAAGAAAAGTAGTGGTACTATTTAACCCATAGTTGGAAGGATAAGGGGTTTCATACATTTCCCAAGGGTATTTGCCCGAAAGTGAACATAATAGCGCGACTGGAGTATGAACTCGCTTACAACGAGTCTGGAGTCCACCGCTTTAACCATTACACCACGAGGACACCCCCCCATTTTTTTTTTTTTTTTAAATTTTATCCTCTACCCAACCCAAGTATAAAATTCATGACAACAAAGTAACTACACTCACTTTCAACCAATGCTTTAATCTCTTAGGTCATTGTCCCAAAGGATTATTTATCCATGAGAGAATTTCTGGAAAAATTATCCTTTCAATGCAGCAAATGATTTCTTAGTCTTATAGAACCAGATTTTCTAGGAATAATATTTAAAGAAGAATGAAATATAAACACAATTTGTAGAACTTAACAACTTGAATCAATGTGTAAATCAAAAAAAGAATGATTGGTTTAGTTTATTTGTTTAATGGCATATCAATTCCTTAAGAGTTATTTAATGCCAAAATTTGATTCATTTATAAATGTTTAACAGTAATATCTATATTCTGAATGTTACAGCGTTTCTGGATTTTTGAATAGCAATTTTTTTGTTTAGACAATCAATTGATATAAGGTAGTTTTCTTAGAAATAAATATTCCTTCAATATAATTTTGCAATATAAAACAAAATTACAAAATTTAAATGAATAAATAAAATAAATATAACTTCTCACAAGTATTAATTTTCAAGAATACTTAAAAGGACGTTTTTTATTGGTTGAGAATAAAAAGCTGTCTTTGTATAAATATTAATTTTATAACTATAAATAAGCAGACGTTGTTTAAAAGACACGTATGACAAATAATGTCACAGTCAACAAAAACTTTTATACATGGACTGACATCGCTTCAAATAACCAATGTTACACACCAAAAAGTAATGAAACTTTGAAAACAACTATTCTTTGAAAGAAAAGAAAACAAAGAACCTAAGTTAAGTATTAATTTGGTTGTGCTTTTATTTGGGTCTATATATGTATATATGTGTATAAGTGCTTAATCGGGTGCAATATAAATTTGACTTAGCTGTGTTCACTTTTCTCATAAAAATATCTCACAAAATAAAAGTAAGTATTAAGTTGGTTAATAATTAACATAAATATTTTAAGTTGGATTAAATAAATTTTCCAACAGTTTGTTTATTGATAACCAATGGATTGATATGAATAGACTTATACAGGTAAACTCAGATAGATAGATGGATAGTAACAAGCTGGAATATTATGATGACAAATATGGATTTAAAGAATAAACTTTCAGTGAAATCAACTATAAGTTGCCTTAATAAACTTCAAGTGCTTCTGTACTAACTTTGTTCATTTTAGTATCAATAATGTAAATATGTTTTTATATGAGACTCTAAAAGTAATTCTTTCTTTAATACATGTCTCTCTCTCTCTCTCTCTCTCTCTCTCTCTCTCACACACAGTGTATATATATAAAATTCAAAACAACTTCTTAGTCACTTTTTCATTACAGCACTCTAAATCAAAAAATGTAGCCACATATATGTGTTAAAATCTTATTAAAACTGTTGACAAAAAATGTTTCAAGCTGTCTTCATATTACAACTTGTTTTATGAAACTGGTATTAACACAAAATGTGAATGAAATCCTTTTTTACTTCTTCCTGTGGACAGTTTCAACAGGGTTTTAAGATTTTGACTTATATATATTCTAATTAAGCCGTAGGACTTCTTTTGATTTATTTAGAAGTTCATTTTAGATTTTATAAAAAATTTGCTTGTAGAGATCTATTTTAGCAGGAACTGTGCATGTCAAAATTAGCAAGAAAAATTAGTGTGATCTAACCTCTTGAAAATAAAAAGCTATAGTCCTAATTTCTTTGATATTTTTATAATCTTTTTTGACAAGCTTTATCTGAGTAAAAAAAATACCTTTTATTATTAAATATTCATTTTTCCAGTGAGAAAATTTCATGAAATGAACTTGAGAACAAGCAGCTTTTATAAATCATTAAATATAAGTATTATTCTTGATTTTATTTTAATATATTTCATCATAAAGTATTGAAAGATTTCAATTGAACAAAACTAAGTTGTTTAAGAACTAAACAAATTCAAGTAAATATTTAATGACTTCATTCTAAAAATGTTTTTCTTTTAACTACTATATAGAGAATAAAAAAGATTTCAAGATTATTTATTTCAAATAATGTCAACAAAATAGCAACAAACGTCTTAAAATTCAAGTCGATACCTTTTTCTAAAAATTCAACTCAAAATGCATTTCTTCTTTCTTTCATAAAGATTGTTTTATGCATGATAATGTATCATGAGAAAAAATATCTTGTGAACTACAAAATATAAATGTCTAAAATGCATAATGTTTAAAAAAGACGACTGATGCATTTTATCAATTATATTTTTAAAGGGTCGTTCATGTTACACATGAATATCATAAATGTCAAAGTTGGACACATCTTAAACAATGAGATGAATTTTAATTATAGTTTGCCTATTTTTTAAACTTAAGATATAAATCCTTGGGGTCAAAATTTTTTTGTCTGATGAGTATATTTTTTACAGTTATAACTATATATATCCTGAGCAGATGATTATTTTTTAAAAAGTTCAAATTTAAAAAAGAAGTACTTTTTATCTGGTTAATGCGAGTAACAGGAAAACTATAAAATGTTCTCATACACACTTGAGTTTTTTGAAGGGAAAGGAGTTTTGTTATTTTTATCTTTATTTTTTTGTATATTTGAGTGGTGTGACTAGGATGTAAAAGTGGTATTTCTCAATTTTATTTATTCGTGGATATATGAAAAACAGATACTATACTTTTTATCAAATCAAGGAACCTTTTTTATCATACATTTGAATAAAGATGAGAAATCATTATTGTGTATGCAGTATTTTTTCGCATAACACTTAAAGAAGAGCTGATTTATTTTTTAACAAACCTATTTGATTGATAAAAGAAAGACTCTTAATATAATAGAACACTGGCATTTAAGAGTGCTATGATGACAAATTTAGCAATTATAATGGGTGAATTTTACATGAAGTGTATTAGAAATTATTTTAGCCTTAATATTAACAAGTTTTCTTTTAAATTTCTTCTCATATTTCTTTTTTACTTTCGGTAATATTATTTTGAAAGTTTGTTAATTTTAGTTTTAAAAGTAATAAAATGAATTTGTCATGTTCTCTTACTGTAAACCCATCTCCCAAAAAATATTTCAAGAATATGAAATAAACATATGAACATGACATTGAATAGTGATATTAAAATGAGTCTGTTGTATTGAGTCTATTAAAGTTTTTTTCTTAATCTGAAAACTATTTAAATAATAATATCATCTTCTATAAAAAAAAAAAAAAAAAAAGAAAGTTTCACATCTTATAAATTATGAGATAATCATCATCATCATTATGGCATGCCAGCAATATGGATTCTCCTAACTCACCGTCACCATCCCAAACTCTTGGTCATCAATCTTTGCTAATCATCTTGGCAGCGTCCTTTGTCCTCAAAAAGCTGATGAATGTAAGTTTTTACTAGTCGTTCCTTTGTAAGAGTCCACAGAAAAATGTCCCTTAGGAATTCATTTTTTCTCCTCCAGTCGAGCCCAACGTCTTGTTAATCTCACTTTAATGCTTTATGAGACAATTGGTAAGTGGCTGTACAGCGTCACTTGTGTACTACTTCCAGTATGTCATATTCTTGTATATTTCCCATCTAGCTTTTTCTTGAAGCATTTCATTAAAACCCAAGTGGTGCAACCATACTGTAGTACTGACATGGCTAAAGCTTGGGGTCAAGATTTTGAAATAAAATGCCTTTTTTATTTTATCAGAGATCAGTTTTTCATATTGTCGATAACCTGTCAATAGCAGTCTATGCCTTTCCACTGAGTTTGTCATAATCAATTTAAGTAGATGAAATTTTGCCATCAAAGTACATGAACTGATTAACTAATTCTAGTGGCTAGCCATCTGATGAATATGTAGGCTTCATGGTGAAATGGCAAAATACTGGACTGCAGCTTTGAAGTAAGTGAGTTCAAACTCCACTTACACTATTACATTCGCTTTCAAACTAATACCTTTGAAAAAGGTTCGAACTTCCTTAATTTTTTATATCTGAATTTCTGTAGAAACCAGTACCTCTTGCTGCCTGTTCAAGATTATGCAACAGAGATTTGGTTTGAGTAGGTCTATTTGCAAAAAGTACAAGATCATCTGCATTGGTTTCATCAGTAATAGTTTTTGTTGTAAAGTCCAAATTTATTATAATTATTTTGATAGAGAATAATTTAAAAAATTATTTTACTAATAAAAAAAATAATTTTTAATCACATAATGTTCTTCTCGAGGGAACTGCTTCAACCAATCATGTTTTAGATGATACGTATTGAAGGAAAGGCAGGTAAATTCAAGCTGAAGTCTGTAAGTGGCACTTGAAAACTCTTAGATGACAAGGTGATAGAAAACAGTTTACTTAGACACATCCTGCAGACTAAAGAAGCCGTGATGTGTGTGCAAGAACAGCGAGAAGAAAGATAGAAGAATGGTAGCTGTAGGACAGTGGTGTGTCTGAGAAGTGAGTGGGCTGCATTTGCTTCTGACTGTTTGGCCATCTCCTCTCTGAAAAACTACTGACTATGAATTCTTCAGTATCATAGTTGGCTAAGCAAAATCTCAAGACTGGATTGTTTACTGGGAAGACTTCCTGAATTGAGGTTAACTCTTACTTTTTAAGCTTACATTGATATTCAGTATAAGACCCCTTTCAATAAACTTTAAATGAGTTTTTGTAAAGGACTTTTCATATGATAACCCTCATGTTTAATTATACTAACATCACACCCTATTACTATCAGAGGTAAGCCCTAATTAAAAAGGGGTTATGGTTATGATACTAAACTGCATTTGATGGTGAGGTTCCACTTCTGGGGATCTGTTTTTATGTAGAGGAACCGCTCATAGCCATTAACCTGAAGCAGTGGAATTTGTTAGGGTTGAATCAAATTACAAATAAAAGAAAAGTTAATAATAAAATTTAGTAAATCATTTCAAGGAATTAAAATATTTTGGGGCGAGTCCCTGTTGTATAATGGCTTCAGTGCTGGACTGTGGCCTAAAAGTAAGCAAGTTCAAATTCCTGTTGTGCTATTACATTCACTTTCAGACTAATACCCTTGGGAAAGGTAATGAACACCCTCTTATACCCACCAGCTATGAATTAAATAGAACCCCTGCTGTTCTTCTAGAAGGATTGCCTTGGCATTTAGTAAATCTCAAAGTTTGATGTGCCATTAAACAAATAAACCGAGAAAACCTAAAATATTTTCTTTTAATAAAAATACTTTTAAAATAAGGTTTGATTTTTTTTTTCACTTTACATACCAAGAAAACTTGTACAAATTTTGACAGTCTTATTTATCTATGACCAGTAAATATATTTTTCATGGTATGTATTATGTACTGTTATGTACATTCACATGTATTTTTATACTTTAGAGTAATTTTTCTTTAATATAAGCCTTTGTGTATACATAAATATGTAAATTTATCAATAATAATTTCTGTGTAAATGAATAAGTATATACATATATATATATGTGTGTGTGGTAACATTAAGCTTTTAAGAATGCATTTATATTCTTGCTTTAAGTTTTAGGATAGATAGACTTAGTGACTTGAACAAATAGAATTCTGGATGTGAACAGAGATATATTATTTGAAAAATGAAGTTCTCCTGGATATTACAACAATTTTTACTTATTTATTTATATTTCAAGTTGGATATTCAGACAGTCTGCTCATTGAAATGTAAAGCTAAAGTATATAATGTTCAAAGTTTTACTTCTTTTTTTTATTATTTGATTCACAGAGGTTACTGATCAGAACTTTAAAACTTTAATCTTACTTTCAGATGAGTGTACAGTCTGAATATTCTTGTTAGAAAATGTCTATATTCCCATCTAACAATACAATCAATAATCAAAGATATCTGTCACTCTCTACTCGTCTCTCTCTCATGTATCTGAATCTCTTGCAGATTGACACTACACAGTCTTCTGAAAAAAAAAAAAAAAGAAGAGTTTTTTGCAAAAGGCTTATGCAATGTGTATGAAAGCTCTCAAGACATGTATCTAAATGTGTTCTTCTGATTTTTTTTCTGTTTACCGTCACTTTGCCAAAATATTAACCAGCTGCTAAGATTTTGAAATAAAATGCCTTCAGAGTCTCGTCTTTTTGAAAGCAGCCTTTTCATGTTGATTATTATAAAATCTTTTGAAGAAATCCAAAAGTTTCCTTTAAGAAAGTATACAGAAATTTTAAATTCAATAAAACAGTATCTAAAATATGGATATTATTGAGAAGCAGTTGCTCATGCATTCCATATTTTTTTCTACTTTATCAAGCTATATATAAAATATGGTGATTCTATATGATAGTCTATCCATAGAACTTGTGTGAATTTATAAAAAACATATTAACCCTCACATATTAAACATTATTTTAAAAGTAAATGATCTCTTCTGAGATTAGGAGATCTCAATTACATTAGAAATGTTAGACAATCATTCACATCTTGGTTGCTGTATTCACAAAGTTTTGGCCACTGTAACCTCAAACTTTCTTGAAGTGTTTTTTGTCCTAGTTGGCTACCTTCAAGAAATTTCAGACTTAAACCTTTTATGCAATCAAAAGGGATAGTTTTCTTATTTTGTTGTCCATGTCTTTGGATATTTCATATCAAAAGCCACACAATTTTTTAATCATATGCTGAGATAAATTGATTATAAATTGAAATTGAATAAAAGTTTTAACCCTTTCATTTCAACTTTTTCACCATCCATGTTTTTAGTAAATTTTAAATTGTAAACAGTTCATTAGTCTCTCAGTCAGTATTTCTCTTGAAATCCATTGCTTTTAATTGTGTACCTAGTCTCTAGTTTTAAAAAAGTCATCTTAAAGATTTTTTATAATGCATTGAAATTAGTTGCCTGCTGAAATGTTTAATTTTTTTTATCAAACTTTAAGCAAACAATTGTTTTTATATTTCTTTAAGTTCATGAGACACATTCAGTAAGCATTAATATTTAGATCCAAAGTCTTTAAATATACATATTTACCAACTCCTCCGCTCGGGCAGGATATGACACAAGGTCAATTTTTAAGCGGAGTTTAACAGGTTTGAATTCAGAGTTTTCCTTCTCCTAGACTAGTCACCTCACCAAGGCTGAAGAACCCAGGCTGCCCTACAATGTCTTTAAATATAAAGTATGTATTTACTCAACCCTCTGCCACAGAAAAGATGAAACAGAAAGTTAACGTTTAAGTGGAGTACAGATAGTTTGAATTTCAAGTTTTTCTTCTTCTCAACCGATTTCTATTCTAAAGATAAAGAGCCTAGTCTATCCTACTATTTATCCATTGCTGGGAGAAATGGATTCATGCCTTTCTCAAGGACATTATAAAAATTAGACTATAAACTAAAATTATCTATTGGTCAATGCCAATTTTAGCTTCAAAATTAAGTATTCAAAATTTGACATATACATGACTATATATGATGTTTCTATGAGGATTTTTCTTTCTTTCTTTTAATACTTGCAAACTTTTGCAAACTTAACTAAGAGTTGCTTTGGCAACTAGAACAATCAAAAACTTTCTTTGTTGACATCCTAATAGAAAATAACTTATTTTCTTGTCATAAACCATAAGAGGTATGAGATAAAACCAAGACAAAACAAATCAAGCACACTTCATAAATTATGGTAGAACCGTTTTATTTTCTTTCCAATTCTAAGAAATTCTTGTCTGTGTAATTAGTTTGGCACCAAATCTTAACAAAGTCACCTTTAGGAAAAAAAAAAGTCATGTCCAACTTCAGATTTGGATTATTTCTTTTTGGTTCTTTTCTTTCTGTTCTGATCCTAAATTCTGATTCCCAGACTAACTGTCTCATGTCTTTGTTTATATTGTTTGCTGAATCTTGAATTCAATATCTTTGAGTGTACACAGTTATAATTCAAACTGCACCATCTCTTCCTTATGCATATATGCATAAAACTTGATTAGTATGAGCAATCACAACAAAAGATAATGATCATTACATCTTTGATGGATAATTGAGATTCACTTGGAAGCTGTAAACAAAAGAAATACTTATTTTTATTCATTTCTGACTTAAGTGAAGATGTTCATTATCTTCTGTCTTCATGAAATGTTGACTAATCACAGTCTTGTATACTGCCTTGACTAACATTTTAATCAGTATTGTAGTTGTAAAAATGTTTTAGCTGATGTTTTTTTAATCATCTCTGGGTGACATACAGCTTGAATAATCATTATATTCAACCTAAAAATATCTAACAGTTTTATTTTAACTTTTACTAGATTGTTTGTATCAATTATAAGAAATTGATTGGCCTAGAGGGTAGAGTGTTCGCCAATGGTCCGGGAGACCTGGTTTCAATCCCAGTTCGCGTCATACCAAAGACTTTAAAAATAGTGCTTGATACCTCCTTGCTTAACACTCAGCAACATAAGGTGTGTATCGAGGGTAAAGTGGAGCAATCCAGGGAAAGGAGTAGTGCCCTCCCTTACACCTCAGTGTAGTAGCTATTGTAAAGGGGGCCCTCCGGTCACCCTTGACTACAGTCGCCAAGTTACTACTAGTTTATATATAAATATGTGTATATTCATATATATATATTTATACATATATATATATTGTGTGTGTGTGATAATGTTCTTGTTAACTAATAAAATAAGACTAAGAAAAAATTGGCACAAAAGAGTGATTTAACAACTTTTTGTAACAAGAACCCAAATAAATCTATTGATAAAACTTACTTAGAATTATAAGTAAAAGTTCTTTTTTGACATACAGCTTCAATAATCATATTCAACCAAATCCAAAAATTTTAGCTCAGGTTTTTTTTACTTTTAATCCAGTGTGTCAAGTATTGGTATTTATTTAGCTCCCTATCAAGTAAAATCAGACTGAAGGTCAGTTTAATCTGAAGGCGACTAGCAAGAAACAAACCTTCCACAGGGTAGGTGTAAAAATTGTTTTGTTTCATCAGGATTTTCTTTCATGGGCACCTCAGGCACAGAGCAATCAACCCAACTCTTGGCTCTTTTAAGTAAGATGGCAGGTGCTTCTGGGAGAGAAGGTCCCCCAGGATTAAGTTGATTATTTTACTCACCTTCTTAGCACATGTTTTGTGTGTCATAATGGTTTCATTCACAGATGAAATGATCACATAAATATATTGAATATCATTATTGAATGTTCATTACAAATATATTAAATGTATGTATTTACCCAACCCATCTGACCCTGGCAAGAGGGATAAGGTTAATTGTTTTAAAGTAGAGTACAGCTGGTTTGAAATCAGGGTTTTCTTTCTGCTAGACAAGTTTTTTAACCAATGGGTCTCTAGTTTTATTTCCATTGGCTATAAGTATTATGCTAAGAGTGCCTTAAAAACATTTTAATATAGGTATAAACCCTTTGTATTGTTTTAAATGAAAAAGAAAATTTTTAGTGTACTAAGTCTCTTGTTTTCAAGAGAAGATGTTTGGAACTTTTTCATATGTATAATGTAAACTTGCTTGATATTTTAGGGATTCATACTCAGTACTTTTTAATTTACTGTTTATATAACAATTTCCACACAATATTTAACTCAATAATTTTTGATTTAGTAATAAACAATACAATGATTTATATAGATATATAATCTAGTTGTGCTTTTGAGTTATTTTTGTTGGTATAGTTCCAAAATTTTTTCTTCCTTTTTTGAAATTTAGTGTTCCAGCATACAAGCCTGTTCTACTGAGAGAACTCTGCTATACATTCACCATTTCTGTTTGGAGAGTTGTCTAAATAGGTTTTATCATTTTCACATTTTATTCATATGAGCATTCATGTCACCACCAATGATTAGAATGTTGTGTTTGGTAACATGTCGGACAAGGGAAGATAGTTTATTACAGAAGGTGATGATGTCTTCTATTAAATGTAGCACACATCATTCTCAGTTGGATTTTCTCTTTGCTATTTTAATGCATGAGGACTGAGAATCAATATTGGCAGTTTTGACAGAATGTTTCCATGTAGATGCTAACATGAATGTCCATCCATTACCAGATTTATGATATTGTAATTCTAGTTTGTTTGCTATGATAATATTTATGTTCTGGTATATATATGATGTCTATATTTCTTTTTGCCTGCTGATGCAGTAAGCTTGACTAACTGGTTTAAAGTGTTTAACATTCTAATATTAAAAGTTGCAATGTTGCAAGCATTTTTGCCATCAAGTTGGCTTTGGGCTCTCTGCATAAAAGGTGATGTAGTTGGGTTGTTTTTTTTTAATTTGAGTCATGGTTGTCTTTCAGTTTTTTACATCATCACTAGATATCATGCTTACAGATGTGTAGCAGAAGTTTCCTGACAGAGCTATTAGATCCTGGCCATTGACCCATGATGTTCCTCTGCCCAGTATCAGATGAAGTACACCAATGACTGGCTATTGGTTCATCTATCTTCCTTCATAGCCACCATGCTGCATCCCGTTGTTTCCAATACAAAACACTTGAATGACTCGTATAGCACTCTTCTTTCCAAGAATATGAAAACCATTGAAAAGCCGGGACAAGATAACTGAATGATTATGATAGCCTAATGTTTGATTGTTAAAAAGTTTGCCCTCTTTAGTTTGATCATATTTATCATTGTTGTAGAGTTATGCATGTCTGGCACTCAACGTGCAGGGTTTGGGGAATGTAAGTTTTCCTTCTGAAGGGGAAAAAAAGGAATTTTTTATAATTTTTCTAAGTTTTAACTTAAAGGTCAGTTATACCATTTTATTTAAATCAGTTATTGTGAGTTTTGTTTAATATCATATTTAAAAATTATTTTGAGTTATACTTGAATACAGCATTTTTGTTTTATATTCATTGACCAGGAGGAGGCATTTATTGAAATTTAAATTAAGAGACCTTTAAAGACTGACAGTTTCATAGGCAAAGCAATATACAAGATAATATAAAAATAATGAACTATTTATAATTTTCTTATCCATTGTTTTGATAGCATACTTTCATTTTCTTCTTATTGCATTTTTGGAGGAGATTTTTGGCATTTTTTTAAGAGTTTATACTGATCCTGAGAATTTTCAGACACATTCCTGACAGCTAATGCTACCCCATGTGTAGTAGAAAGAAAGTTTGGTAGCTTTTGGTTTTGTTCAATGCAGACACTCTTTAAAAGTTTGTCTGCCAGCATATGAAAAGAAACATATAGCTGTAGGAACATCTATATATTCAAAGAAGAGAAAATTATGGAATTCTAAGCTTTTTAGAATATCACATCCAACATTGGAATTTTTCTGGTTCTGTGCTTTTTATGTACCATCCTTCTGAAAGTAGCATAGCCAGATGATCTCAAAAGGGATTAGTTGGAATATGTGGGTTTAAATTTCATGATATACTGCTTATAATAGCTTATACATGCTGTGTATCACTCTGGAAGCAACATCACACAAAACAGCTGTAAAGCCATATATTTCCCATCTCAAAAACCATCCAAGGTAAAGAAGACATGTGGAACACTGCAAGAGAAACAAGTATTAACTCATAAGTGATGTTCTTCTATAGACCCTATCACATGGACATGCCAGTGTTGGCTGACCGGCAAGAATTTATCTACATCATCTCTGTGCAGATATAAGATGTTGTTTGTAAGACCTGCCAAGAGTGATGAATGATGGAAACGGATGGAGAGAGAGTCAGGGAAATCCGTGCTTGCAGTGTGACTTGATAATGAATGATAAATAGGAGGTGCCCATGGTGTAATGGTTATCATCGTAGGAAATGGACACAGCGACACAAGTTCAAATCCTGGACGAGGCTGATTGCATTTCACATAGCACTAATACCCTTGGGAAAGGTATGAATCCAATTATCCTCCCTCCAGCAATGGGTAAATAGTAGGGCAGACTAGGTTCTTCAGCCTTGGTGAGGTGACTGGTCTAGGAGAAGGAAAACTCTGAATTCAAACTTGTTAAACTCCACTCAAAAATTGACCTTGTGTCCTATCCTGCCCGAGCGGAGGGGTTGGTAAACATGGATAATGAATGATAAATATAAGCCCACTTGAGATACAAGTTGAAAAAACTAAAGATACTAAAAAATTATTATTACTTACAGAATAATGGCTCATTGATTTTTATAGTGTTGAGGCAAATCAATGTTGTCCATCATACTCTGGTAATATTTTCATAGTATTAAATTACTCTCTTTTCTTCTTTAAACTCATTTAATTTGCCTTTTGTGGAAACCATAACAATAAAGAATAATTTTCATTGACAGAAAAAACAAAACAAATATATTTTTCTTAGAACAAATCTGCACTTTCAGAATGTTTTAATAACTATTTTGTTTGGTGTCTGTAACCAAAATAAATCGCTAGAAAAGACTATTTTTAATAATAAGAAAAAGTTCTGTTTTTGGACAAGTTTTCAATTTCAGAACACCCTACACCTGAATTCCAAACAGTAATTATAACTCAACTAGACCTTGTGTATAATGCTTAATTTTTTTGTTTCTTTTAAGAAACTCGTGTTCCATGAAAATCAGTTATCATTTTGATCAGCTTTCTGTCATATAAATATATATTTATCACACTTAAATTCTGTATAGTGTAAGAGACAGTCTTTTTTCTGTCTCTCTCTACTAATGAAAACAAGAATATAAAAAAATCACGTTTGCAAACTTAATTGCCTTGTTTAAAATACACTGATTTTATACAACTCAGACTAAAGTCTACAATAAGGTCATATCTAATTTGTTCATGGAGTCAGATAAGAGATTAATCATATCTGAAAGACCAAATATGTTTCTCATTTATTTTTTGTTTTGGAATAATTTGAGAAAGAAAAAAGGTTCAATTGATTTGTCTAATCAAGGCAAACCATTTTCCATTTCTCTTTCTCTTTCTGTATTATATATATATATATATATATATATATATAGTTACAAAATATCCACAAAAAGTGATTGCCATTTCAGTGATGCACTTTAGTCATCTACTTAGGATCAGTATAGTATCAGTGTAATCTACCTAAATTAGTATATATTTTCATAGCCCCTCTGCCACAGACAGGATGCAACACAAGATTATTTTTAAGTGGAGTACAGCTGGTTTGAAATAAAAGTTTGTCCTTTTCTTAGACCAATTGCTGGACCAGAGTTTAAGAATCTAGTCTGCTCAACTATTTACCCATAGCTGATGGGTTCATGCCTTTCTTAAGGACATTTGGGCAACAACAGCATTATCCAGGATTTGAACTCAGGACACTGGTCAATTCCCTACAATATAAACTGTTATGCTACACAAACTTCTTAAATTATTATTCATGAGTTTTATCAGAATGTTCAAGCACAGAACACTGGCAGATTTGGTTTCCCTCTCATCTTTTTAACTCTAGATTCACTTAATTTCATAGATCTGTTATATTATTATACAACTATTGAATAATAAAACAAAGTTAATGTAAAAGGTTACTAAATCATTTTGTATGCTAACTGAATTTTATGGAGAAGAATGCATATTAGATGTAGGTGCTTGAATGATGGAGAATGTGTGAGAATATCAAAGATGATAAAAAATTGCAGATGTCTGAGCACATAAAGAACTGATGAAAATGTTCAAATAAGAGAACTAATCATTTAAAATGATTGATCGTTGGCTCAGCATCCAAATGCATATAGAAATGGTTTCTAAAGCCATTTTGTTCACTTTCTCTAAAATTTCTGTATTGATTTTTGAACTGATCATTTTTATAACACTTTAAAAAAAAATTAATAATTCACTATAATAGAATGAATACTTGAGTGAATTGAAACTTTCAAGGATTGCTTAAACTTACCCATTGGTAAATATAGGCCAAATAGTTAATTCATGTATATCATGGTTTAAATTAAATTAACTAAATCTCTTTATTTAATTGTCATACTTTATATATCAGCAGTAGCAGCAGCCATTTTGAGATCACTGCTGAACTTTTAAGACTTCCATAATGACTGACTGTGTTGATCTTTGCCATGTTTTCACGAAAAACCCCTTTGTCTTATCTCTCTATCTACTGTCTGATCTTTTCTTATTGCCTTTTTTGTTCATTGGGAAACTAAGCTTTTGCACTGTTAAATTCCTTTTCATGTATATGCTCTACCCAACCTAATTTTTGTTGCTTTATCTTATCAATGATTTCTCTTTACTTGCTCTCTTCTTGGAACTATGTTAACCTCTTTCAGGGTCTTAGAGTGATTCCTAAAATTACAGTTCCCATTGATCTTTGTACATGCAATTCAGAGACTGTTTTTCTTAATTTTCATATTTATAAAATGCTCAACATTTCTCTCTCCCTGTCTCTCTCTCTCTCTTTATAACCACACACACACACACACACACACATACGTAGAGGCACCTAGAACAGTATGGTAACTGGAGTTTTATGCTGTAAGCAATATTCAGACCAGATGCTCAGAGTATTGCTTTCAAAATGAAAGTTGAATTAGATTTTAAGAAACATTTCATGATCTTTATGATTTGAGACAAAACAACAAATGCTATTGATGAATTAAAACATGCAAGTTTATTTACATTCTATCACAAGTTACTAACATTTTTCTGAGATTGTCAATGAATCAACGTTTTATGGCGATTCTTTTTTCACATTACCTGTGAATTAGCTATTTTCTGCCTTTTATACTTGAGCACATACATAAGTGGGTTGACCATAGTCGAGAGTGACCCAAAGGCTCCCATTTCAATAGCTACTAATTGCAGTATAGGTGGTGCACTACTCCTTTCCTTGGATTGCCCTTGGTATGTACCTTAAAATGCTGTGTAATAAGTAAGGAGACATCAGGTACCATTTTTTGAGTCTTTGGTATGACTCGACCTGTGATTGAATCCTGGTCTCCCAGACTATTGGCGTGCTCTCTAACCATTATGCCAATGGACCAATTCAAACTGCCCAGCCCATTGGGTTAGTGGGTAGAGTGTTTAACAATGGCCTGAGTGATCAGGGTTCAAGCCCAGATCAATTCATACCAAAGACTCAAAAAATGGTACTCGATACCTTCTTGCTTAACACTCAAAGTATCACAAGTAAAGTGGAGCAATCTAGGGAAAGGAGTAGCACCTTATTGAAAAGGAGCCTTTGAGTCGCCCTCGACTCTTGTCATCAACTTCACTTACTTACCTACATACATATGTGTGTGTAAACATATATATATATATATATACAGAGAGAGATAGAAAGAGAGAAAGAATAAAATAATAAATCTACAATAACTGCAGATGGAGAGACAAAATTGTCCAATAGTGCCTGAAGGCCAAAAGCATCGGGAGACTTATATGGCAAAAATCTTTCTTTTAAGTTGCTTCAAAACAATATTATAGCTAAAATGTTTTAACACTTCAAATCCCTGCACTTGTATCAATATAGACCACTTGTTTATAATGCTATTCCATGGTACAACCAAATGAATTTATGTATATTTTTTAAAAATCTGAAGCCCTAGATGCAAATGGCTGATTATAACTGTACATATGCATATTGAATAGATGGTAGAGTAAATTAAGTTCAGAGGCAAATGACCCTTTTTTCTCAGACGCACAAATTACCAGCAATTTTGCCTTGTTATTAGCTGAAATTTTGATCAGAAATTGTTACTGTATAATGTTGGATCTATTTTATTAATATTTGCTTCAGAATTAAATGCATTGACAAAGAAGAAAAGGGGAAAACTACCTTCAAAAGTAAATATTTGTAGTGTAAGATAAATGCTTTTTTCATTACCAGACTATTTACCAACGGATGTAAGTACATGCAAAAGTCTTTCAAAAAGTTATTTGTCTCTCCAAGATTTTAGATTAGATACACACATCTCGCCTGTACAGAAATTAAGACAGAAATCTGAATCAGTTTTTCTAGTTTTAGAGGAAGCGGAAGTGTGTTGACACAACAAAACTACTCAGTTATGGCTCCTTTCTGGGTGTGGCTTAGAACTTTTTGAATTACTCTTGTATATGTGTAAATATTTTTATATCATGTATATCAGATATTACAAGAACAAATATGTATTATAATATTGATGTACAATTTTTATTTGGTAATAATTTGAAAATTACCTGAAATTACAGAATTTTATTTAAATGACTAATTTGTTGGGGTTTGAGCACAATTTAAGATCATTAGTTAACAATAGCCTAAATATGTGTTCATTTGCTTTCAATTTCTCTTTTTTTTCTTTTCTTTTTTTTTTTTTTTTTGATCAAGACTGAAATTGGAAATAGTTTTTGTAAAAACAACTATCAGAAAAAGATGTGTAGAAAGAATTTCCTTAGTATTTGCTTTGGTCTATTTTTTTTCAAAAATTCTCTTGTTTTGGCATGCTCATGATCAGAAATAAGCGAATGGATTATAAATTTATGGTAGTTATCTATCAATATATATACATATATATATTTACACGCACAAAGGGTGATCAAAAAATTTTGAGACTGAATCTTCAATTTTTTTTAATTTTAAAATTTGAATGAAGACATACAAAGTTGAGCCACCTATAAGATAAAGAGATAATGTCTGGAGAAGTCATCACTAATTCTAGATGTTTTGATAACTAAGTATTTACCCTACACTCCACCACAGGCAGGATATGACACAAGGCCAAGTAAAGATGGTGTGACTTCAGAGATTTTCTTCCCTTTGAGTTTGCCTAACCAAAGCTAAAGAACCCAGCCTTTCCAACTACTTACCATAGATGGGAGAGAACAAACCTTTCCCAAATACCTTAGCACTAAAGGAAATGCAAACAACCTTGACCAGGATTTGAACTCAGGTCACTTTTTCTTTTTGATGATTAGTCTTGATATTTTTCATGGAAATATTTTTGGCAAAACACATGATTGTACATTAGCATTACCCTCTATACTCACCTGGTCAAGCTCCATGTGACTTTTCCTTGTTCCTTGGATTGAAAATGGATCTCACTGGGAAAATTTAGGGAGCTAGAACACATTAAAAGAAATACGAAGGTACAGCTTTACAATACATCAGAAAAGAAGTTTCAGAGATGCTTTTATTAATGGACACCACATTGATAGAAACATGTTGAATGACAAAAGAGCTGTTTTGACGAAAATTAAAATTCCATTGATGGTTCAGATACAGCTTGTCTTGATACTTTTTGTACATACCTCTTATATACGATATACGCATAAAGTGGCTGGAAATTTTTCTCTCTCACACACACAATCAGAGTATGAGAAAAATCAAATTTATATAGTGTCAGAAAGAAATACATATATATAACTAACATACATGTATCAATCTTAAATTCATGAATATAAAGGGAAAAAGCTATATATATATATATATATACTGGCCTATTGGCATAATTATTAGAGTGTTTGCCAATGGCCAGGGTTCAATCTCAAGCCGAATCATACCAAAGACTCAAAAAATGGCACTTGATGCCTCCTTGCTTAACACAGCATTATAAGGTATGAATCTAGGGTAAGTGGAGCAATCCAGGGAAAGGAATAGCACCCTCCCTTACTATTACTAGCTATTGAAAAGAGAGCCTTCGAGTCACCTTAGACTACACTCGGCCAATTTATATATATACATATATGTGCATCTGTGTGTGTGTGTGTGTATATATATATATATATATATATCAATGATAAAAAGAGAAATATAAATGAGTAAAGTTAACATAGAAAAGTGCCTGATACTACAATACCAGAGCAGGTATAAAACCTAAGAAATATCATAATTATGAACTCTAGAAGTCCATGACTTAAAATTTCATGTGGTGTGCTCAATCATCAGATGAATGTTTTAGTCTGATGATTGTGCACACTACATGAAACATAAAATAAGAGAATTCAAGTGTTCATAATTTTAACATTTTTGAGATTATATATAAAGTTAGGATAGCATTTAAACAGTTGACTTTCTATCGACACTAATTTAACTTAAATATATATGCTTTATCAATGATATTGAGCACTGTTTATGCATAAGTGTAACATTGTTAATATATATACATATATATCATCTACATTGACCCTCTCTCTGCATCCATCCCTATCATTCATTGCTCCTGGCAAGTCTTCGAAACTACATCCTGTGTCTGCATAGAGCTATTGTAGATAAGTTCACGTCCATGTGTAGGATTCCATGGAAGAATATCACTTATTAAATGGTCCTTGCTTCTTGCAGTGGCCCGAATATTTTGTTAATCTTACTTGTTTAGTTTTAGAGATGGGAGGTATGTGGCCATACAGGTGTTTTTTCGTGGGGTGTTGCTTCCAGAATTTGTTCAAAATAGCTTATAGCATTCTCGTGTAGCTTCCATTTAGCTTTTTCTCTGAGTGTTTCGTCAGTACCTATGTGGTGCATCTGCACAGAAATATTGACACAACTACAGCCAATCAGTTGCAGTCCACACCTTTTACTAGTCACATATCAACGCCACTTTCAGTGGATAAGACACTGTTGCTGAGGTATGTGTACTTGTCTACTAGTTTCAGAGGACCGCCATTTTGTTTGCATTCACATGGAGGCCAATGCCTCCTGCTACTTGCTCCAGGCTGTACAACAGGGATTCAGCTTGAGTTGGTGCATTTGCAAGAAGTGCTGTGTCATCTGCATAGTTTTCGTTTGTTATAGCCTCTGTGAGATATCTGCTTCTTGTCTTTTTTAACATAAAGCCCTTTTCTTATTTTTTTATTTATTGACGTTCAAAGTAAGTAGTCTAGGCAGATTATAAACAGATATGATGCTTATGTGAAGGAGCCCGTGGTGTAATGGTTATCATCATAGGAAATGGATACAGCGACACAAGTTAAAATCCTGGACCAGGCTAATTGCATATCACATAGCCCTTGGGAAAGGTATGAATCCAATTATTCTCCCTCCAGCTAAAGGTTAATAGTAGGAAAGACTGGGTTCTTCAGCCTTGGTGAGGCAACTAGTCTAGGAGAAGGAAAACTCTGAATTCAAACTTGTTAAACTCCACTTAAAAATTGACCTTGTGTCATATCCTGCCTGAGCGTAGGGGTTGGTAAATAGGGATATGATGCTTAGGTATCTCCTTGCAGAAATCCAGCTACATTCTCAAAGAAGTCTGTATCTCTATGCCACGAGTGAACTTTGACTTTTATGATTCTGTAGGGCATCATTATGGCTGTAACAGTTTCTTTGAGGAAACCATAAGCTAGAAGTATTTATTCTATCTTCCCTCTGTCTATGGACTTAAATGCCTAGGAGAAATCTACAAACAATAGTGTTGCCTCAAGTTTTTTGGCACAAACTCCTTTGATGATTCAATGGAGTGTTAGTATCTGTGATGTGGATTGATTTCTCTGAAAACTGTTATGATTTTTCCTAAGAATTTTCTTTATTTCAGGTTCGATACAATTGAGAATTTTAATGTTATAAACCTTAGCCACTGTAGAAGTAAGAGTTATGTCTCTCTAGTTCTTGATGATTCTGTGGTCATCTTTCTTAGGAAAGGGGATGATGTGGCCTTTTGACCATCTCTGAATTGTATTTTGTTTGTATACAAAAATGCAAAATTAAAGAACTCAGTCATCAAATTTCCTTTAACATAGTTCTAGCAATATTTTGTTGAGGTCTGAAGCTTTTCTGCTTTTAATTTTCATCAATACTACATTGAGTTTATATACACACACACACACACATACATATATATATATATATATAAAATGGCCTTTATAGATGGAAATCCTTTTTTCTCACTCTCTTTCTTAGTAGTTTATATGTCAGAAAGATTTCCACTTATTAAGTAAAAATTATCTGAATTATATATATATATATATATATATATCCTCAGTTTCATCATATTTTTTCAATCAAGCCTTCATATCTAAAAACACAGTCTGCTTCCTTTGCTATGAATTGTATGTTGTCAATTATATACCCTATTTTGGTGTGTGATATCAACAGAAGAACAGATGGCCTTGAAACACATATACGAAAAATAAATTCAAGTTATTTTACTTAGAGTTAATTCTCTTTGGAATATGCAGAGTATTCTCATTGTTAACACTTTGGCAAATGTGTTTCATTCAGATAAATTCCATTCTTTTTTGTAATGTTGTTCATCAAAAGCTTTTGATAGGAATCGGTATGCTTAATCAGCAATTCAGAAAATGAAGAAATGCAAGTATTATGAATGTTCTTTTCATGATTCAATTCAAAAGGCATTTTCATAAGTTGTAAAGTAAGCTATTAACAAAATATTTTCTGTTGCCATATTTTATCATTTCTCTGTTAAAAAAAAAATTAGCTAGAAAATTTCTTGAAAAAAAACTTACATTCAAATAACATGATATAATTTTCACCAAATGAAATAAATACATTAGGGTTTATATTAAATTATTTCTCATGTTCTTTATTTTACCATTTTTTTATCAATGCATTTTTCTTTGTTCAATTGATAATTCTTTTGAGGTAATGAATTTTATCTCTGCTATCCATGAGGGATGTATATAAAGCTTGATTGATACATAAAATAACATTGATAGCCACTGATGTGTGCTTTATATATGTGTATAAATATATATATAGTTAATCTGGTGAAACTTTCATTACATAATAAAAAACACCAGGGAAATTAACTTGCTTTTGGTCATTTCATGCACATACATATACATATGAGGGAGGGTTGAAGTCTGAAGTCATTTATGCTGTTGGTGACCTTTTTGACCAATAGGATCCAAGCACTACAACACTGATGTAAGAAGTATGTGGACTATAAGGAGGACTATGTTGAAAAATGAACCTCATTTGGTCACATTCAATATGAATAGCTTGGTCAGTTTATGAACTTTTCCCTCAACCCTTATGTGTGTGCATGCATATATATATATATGTATGTATGTATGTATGTGTTATAATTAAAAAAGACCAATTTTAATCATTTTTAAAAAATAAAATTTTACAACTAACCGGTTTCGGTCCTCACTGATCACAGCCAAATCAAGGACATGATTAAGAAAGGACAAGGGGCAGGGACTGTGTAATGTAGAGGAGAAAAAAAATGCAAGTTGTTTAGAAAAGGGATGGGTAAATCAGATAGTAATCAAATTCAAATTCAATAAACATTCCTTCTGTTTACAGAGGAATGGATTATGAGTGAAGATATGAATGGTCTCAAGAACCTTCACATGAAAGTCAGAGTGAGACTTGCTTAGGATAGTAAATAAGTTTGCACTGTTGGATGAGGTACAATTACGGTTATTTATAAGATGTTCTGCAATGGAAGACCTGTATGTGTTGTTTATCCAGTCCTGTAAAATATAAATATATATATATATACTCACACCATATTTGACAGCATATGAGCATATAAAATGCACCCCAATTTCAGTTGGGCAAATCAAGAAAAAAAGTACTAATATTACATGTGATGAAATTAATATAATGAATATTATCAATGATAAAACTTTTAATCTGCATGACAGCCTTTTAAATAATGACAATAGGTACATTAAAGTTACTCTAAAGTCTAAGATAATAAAAGTTACCAGGTAGATAATTTTGGCTGAATATCATGAATTTTAATCCTACATATGGCATATAAGACACTAGGAATTTAATAGATATTTTTAGTAAAAAGAAGTGTGCCTTATATGCCATCAAATATACTGTATATATACATATATATATATATAAAATATTATAAAGTAAGATCTTTTTAATATCGTTATAGTTAATCTACACTCATTGTTAGCATTGTTTTGTTTTCTTTTTTACTTCGATTTTAGTGAGATATAATCAGAGATACAAATTAAAAAAAAGCATTTAAAAAGCTGCGTGATGCCTTCAATGTCAGATCTGGTCTAAAACCAAAAATATCTTAATTATGTATTCTTAAAACTGTTGATTAAAGTTTAATGTGGATCACATGACCGTTTGATAGAAATAGAAGAAAAAAAATCAGCCATATCTAAGATTGGCGTAAAATTGTTCCATGGTATGATGTTAGTTCACATTACATTAAAAAAATGTAATTATAATTAATTGATTTTAGAAATAAAAACATTCTAAATACAGGTAAAATACATATTAAAATCAATCAAGTGGTAAGTCAAACTGAAGAAGTTTGTTAATATGTCTACATTTAGAAATCTATTCCATTTCTTTTTTGTTCAATAATTATCAGCATATTCTTGTGTATATAATTTTTCTTCCATGAGTATTGCAGATTTCTCAAAGAGTTTTCTCTTTACTGGAAAATATTCTTCCCAGTTCTGAACAGTTATATCTACACACAAATACGCACATATATATATGGTGGGTTTTGTAAAGATTTTGTTCAGTTTATTAGATAAAGACGACTTTTTTTTTATCAACATTATTGAACAACATATTTACTATTTTGTTCTATCTTCTGCCATTTTCCTAATTTCATTTTTCAAACATCTTCATAATTCCATCTTCCCAGAAAAGAACTCCTTTGGGTACTTTTACAGTATTCCAGGGAATTTAATATTTTTCATTAAGAGAATTCTATAAAGACCAGAATAAATGGTAATCTAAAAATGCAATATTTGGTATATATGGTAAATACATGAAAATTTGCGAACCAAGCAATGGAGGGAAATCTTGGTAGTGTAGTGCCCAACATGCAGAACTGCGACTTTATAGTAAGTAAGTTTAAGCTCCAGTCATGCTATTAGATTCACTTTCTGACTTGTTGTAGGGTTGGCTTTAACTTAGCCTTGTAATATAGGAAAGAATTATTGTAGGGTTAGAACTTAGCCTTGTAGAGGTTGTCTTGTGTTTGTCAGCATGTATGTTTCCAAGTCTGTATTGGGAGGTAACAACCTATAAATTTTAAGTAAAACGAAAAGTCACAACAGTAAATAAAACAGCAAAGCAGCAAGAAGTTTAAGTGCAACAAAAATTGTCTTTCAGTTATATTATTATTATTGTACAATTTATACAGGCAATAAAATTGTGATAAGCTTGTTAAGACAGGATACCTTTCAACATGTGCCCCTATTGCTTCTTTCTCTGCTACTACCTAAGAACTTCTTCTCTTGAGTGTTATCACCAGCACTTCTTTCAAAATACCAAGATGAAGAGAGAATCAGTCGGTAATAAGAGCTGTATATATTCTCTTTCCTCACAAGATAGGGTGGGGGGAGTCAGTATATGTTGTTCTTAGCTAGCTGGCTTATATGCCACATGGTCTATTGACGTCAATGATCTTTGATTTCTCCAAAGTCAACTCTAAAGATTTTTAAATTAGGAGATAGCATTGGTTAAATCTGTCCCTGAAAAAAGTTTATATATATGTATCTACTATTTATGAACCATTACAGAGTATCAATCTGGGGAAGTGTATGAAATCCTTTATCCTCCAGCTATAAATAATCCATAAAGATTGATATGCCATTAAACAAAGAATCCAAACAAAGTTCTAGAAAACTGGTTACTAAAGAAAGACACACATCTGTTTGTGCACTGATCATCATCATCATATCGTGCTGGCAGCACGGATATCCCTGACCCTCTCTCGCCACTCCTCCCTATCGTTCATCGCCCTAGGCAGGTCTTCAGGACAACATCCTGTATCCTCACACAGCTGCTGAATGTACGTTCGTGCTGGTCGTCCTGCTTTTGCGCGGCCGTGTGTGGGGATCCATAAGAGTACATCTCTTATGAGTTCATCTCTGCTTCTCCAGCAATGTCCTGCATGTCTGGTTCGTCTAGCTTGAATAGATTTCGTGATAGGGGGCAGGTGGCCGTACAGTTGGTGTCTTGTGGGGTGCCGCTGCCAGGACTTGTTGAGGATTGCACGCAGCATTCTTGTGTAATTGCCATCTAGTTTTTTCTCGAGCCGTTTTGTTAGCGTCCATGTAGTGCATCCATATAGCAGTATCGATGTGACCGCTGCCTGGAAGAAACTGCGTTTCATTTTATCGGTTAGGTCTGATTTCCATATAGTCGATAGCCTATTGATAGCTGTCCATGCTTTCGTTAACCTCGTTTCGATGTCCTTTTCGGTTGATTCGACGCTGCTTCCTAGGTACGTGAATTTGTCTACTAGTTTAAGAGGGGTTCCTTCTAGAGTGGAGATGTCCCCCGTTTGGTTATAGCACATATATTCCGTTTTGTGTGCATTAACATGGAGGCCTATGCTTGCTGCTGCTCGTTCCAGGCTATGCAGAAGTGTTTCGGCTTGGTCAGGTGTATTTGCCAGTATCGCTATGTCATCGGCGTAGTCGGCGTCGGTAATTGTTGTTGCGGGATATCTTCTGCTTCTTTTCTTCGTCAGTTCGAAGCCATTCTCTTTGATTTTGTCAATCGATGTTCTAAGTACGTAGTCTAGACAAATGATAAAGAGATACGGAGCCAGCGTGTCCCCTTGTAGTACTCCTGCTACAATGTCGAAGTATTCTGTGTCTCCATCTGGTGATCGTACTTTTACTTTAGTGTTTCTATAGAGAATCGTTATTGCCGCTACGGTTTCTTTAGGTATGCCGTACGCTAGTAGGATTTGTTCCATCTTTCCTCTGTGAATGGAGTCGAAAGCCTTGGTAAAGTCGACAAATATTAATGTCGCTTGTAGGTTCTTTGCCCGTACACCTTCAAGGATTCTGCGGATGGTTAGTATTTGTGAGGTCGTAGATCTATTTCTTCGGAAGCCATTTTGGTTTTTTCTAAGTATGTTGTCGATTTTGGGTTCTATGCGGTTTCGTAGTAGGGCATTGTAGATTTTGGCAGCTATGGATGTAAGTGTTATGCCTCGGTAGTTTTTGGCTAATCCGAGGTCCCCCTTTTTAGGGAAGGGGAGTATGCATCCCTTCGTCCATCTATCTATCGGATTTTGATTGTATACTGCGTTGCAGTGGCGGAGCAGTATGTCGTCGAATTGTCTGGTCTTCCATACTTCCGGGGGAATTTCGTCCAGTCCTGCAGCTTTCCTATTTTTAATTTTTCTGAGAACCGAGTCGAGTTCTCCTTGTGTGAACGGTCCAAGTTTAATGTCTAATTGTTTGCTAATTATTCTGGTGATTGGTTCATGCGTTATTTTTGGCGGGTTTCCAAGTAAGTTTTCGAAGTGCTGTTTCCACAGTTTTATTCTTTCTTGTTGGTTTGCTGCTTTAAGTTTTGCTTTGGCTGTGCTCTTTCTTCTGCTCACTTCGTTTATTGTTTGCCAGGCAATTCTAGATTGTCTATCTTCTACCGAGTCTCTGATCTTATCTATCTGATTTTGAATGTATTCTGTCTGTTCCTTTATATATATGCCTGCTAATTGATTTTGTGCCGTTTTTAGTTTTAAGGCATTTGTGTTTGTTGGGTTTTTTCGATAGTTTTTGGAGGCTGTTTTCACTAGTGCACGTTTTTCTCTCACCGCTAAGGTTTCCCATGGGACTCTATATTTCGTTTTAATTTTTGTTGGAATGTATTTTGCTGCTGCCTCAAGGTGTGCATTGACGAAATTTTCGTATTCGTCGTTTGGTGTACTTTTTTCCGTCTTTTCTTGTAGTGTTTCGAATCTGTTTCTCAATTCTAATACGTATTTATCTCTGACATCTTTGTTGTTTAATAGGGCCCAGTCATAGTGTTTGGTGGTCGCTGTTCGTTTGGCGTTTTTTCGTAGGCTTAACCGTATTTTCGCTGTGACTATTCGGTGATCGGTGGACACACCCTCAAAAGAGGAGTATGCCTCGCAATTCAATGCACTATTCTTCCATTTCTTGTTTATAAGGACGTAGTCTATCTGAGCTTTAGTATTGTTTGCGTACGTGTATGTCCATAGTTTGCCCTCTCTTTTTTGGTAGTTTGTATTGAGGCATGCTAATCTATTTTCTATCATGAAATCTGTTAGATGTTGCCCATTTCTATTTGACGTGTTGTGGAGGCTGTATTTGTTGTTTCCGTTTTTCCCGATTTGTGCATTCATGTCTCCGCCAATGACTAACATGTTGTGTTTCGGGATGCTACGCACTAATGAGGATAACTCATCGTAGAAGGTGACTATTTCATTTTCTTCACTAACATTGGTGGGGCTGTAGCATGAGACGATTGTTGCTCTGGGGTTTCCGTTAAATGTAGCTACCATCATCCTAGGTCGTATTTTCTCTATGCTATTAAGCGTTTTTAGTGCTCTAGGTCCTATAAGCAATCCTACCCCTCCTACTGCGGCGTTGACAGAGTTTTTCCATGCAGATACAGTGGCGAGCGACCATCCATTGCCAGTTTCGTGATATTTGATATCTTCTGTGTGCGTGTATCTGTGTTCTTGTATGCAAATTATTTCTATATTATGTTCTTCGGCCGATGCAATTAGCTCTGGGAGTTGTCCTATTCTATTTAAGGTTCTTACGTTAAATGTGGCTATTTGTAGTGTTTGCTTGTATTTTAGTAGTTTTGATTGTTTGAGCTCTGTAGCTGATTTTTCGAACACCGAGGCCAGGGCTCCAACCTCAGCAGGACGCGCCCTTTTTTACCCGCGCGAAGAGCGATGCGGTTTGTGTAAGTGGTTTGAGTGTGGGTCATGGTTATCTTTCGATGGCTGTTTTATTCTCTTCTATAGAAGCCACTCTTATAGAGGAGCAGCAGTAGTTCCCCGATCGAACTGTCGATCCTGAGCGAAAAGTCGTCAAACTCACGTCCAGGACCCATTTGGGTATTGACTTTGGTCGTCCATTGGTTTATTCAAATACCTTAACGTACATCATGCTGCTTCCCATGTGTACATAATAAAATAAATGAACATTTAAAAAAAAAAAAAATTAAAAAAAAAAAAAAATAAAAAAATAAAATAAAATAAAATAAAATAAAAAAAATTTTTTAAAAAGGGGGGGAATTTGTTTTAAGTTTTGACTTAGTTAAAGTCCAACATTAAGGTACTTTCTTATGACTTTCACTAATACTGACTTATACTTTTTTGCTGTATTGGGACTTTTCCAAGGGTTTTTTTTTTTTTTTTTTTTTTTTTTTTTCATCATCCTACAGTTGGGGACCTAGCAGGCTTCAGGAATTAGAGCTCTGTGGTAGCATTAGGCGTTCTAGGCTTTTTCTTCTAAACTACTGTTAGGGCTTTCTTTACGAATTTTTAAATTATTCGATAGAAGATATTTAAAAACATTCTGCCTTGTTCGCTGACATGTGGATAGGCTTAATATCAAATTGGCTTTACAGTAGAGTAAGCGTGCCTTTACATTTAAAACGCATAGTTTAAGCATTATTTTACAAACAAAATACAGCATAACATTTTGTAAAATTCAGCATTTTAAATTGGAATTAAAGACATACTGACCAATATTGACATATTTCTTCCACTTGGCTCCTGAGTTCAAATGCGTCTTCTTCGTTTGGACTTTTATTTACTACTGATATTTTAGGTAGCTTTGGGGGCGGTCTAGTGGGGTGAAGGGGACAATTCGTTTTTGTTGGGGTTTTTTTTTTTTTTTCTTTTTCCTTTTCTGAGGGGGGGGCTGTAGTAGCATTCTAGGCTTTTTCTTCTAAACTACTGTTAGGGCTTTCTTTACGAATTTTTAAATTATTCGATAGAAGATATTTAAAAACATTCTGCCTTGTTCGCTGACATGTGGATAGGCTTAATATCAAATTGGCTTTACAGTAGAGTAAGCGAGCCTTTACATTTAAAACGCATAGTTTAAGCATTATTTTACAAACAAAATACAGCATAACATTTTGTAAAATTCAGCATTTTAAATTGGAATTAAAGACATACTGACCAATATTGACATGTAGATTGCAATTTTTCCTTTAAGTAATTCTGAACACTTTATTGTTACCAAGTTGGATGGGGCTTTAGAATACACTAACTACTG
The DNA here is from genome assembly GCA_963585895.1 of Sepioteuthis lessoniana. Taxonomy (NCBI): domain Eukaryota; kingdom Metazoa; phylum Mollusca; class Cephalopoda; order Myopsida; family Loliginidae; genus Sepioteuthis; species Sepioteuthis lessoniana. The sequence continues at coordinate 131,241,421 of OY757904.1, read as the reverse complement.
TTCTGCTGAGAGGTACCCCCACCAATTAGTGTCCTGAATATGATGCTAAATGATCTGATGGTGAGGTTTTAGTAATGCTGAAGCTTCATTGCAATCACGCCTACGTCCACTCTAGTCCAGAGTGGAAACACTTAATAGGGTCCTATCTATGGATCAAATAGAACTAAAGTGTGTACTTATGCTAAACCAAATTGTTCCAAATAGAACTGCTTTCGGACATTGAAACTGCATACTTGTGCTAAACTGAATTGCTGGAAATGGAACTTTTTGATACTGTGATACCTATGCTAAACTGAATTGTTTGAAATAGAACTGTTTCTTGACACTGAAAACTGTGTAATTTTGCAAAACCGAAAAGTTAAAAATAGAACTGTTTCGAAATTTAACTGAGTGTAAACAAAAAATTATACTTATACTAAACTGAATCATTTGAAACAGAACTGTTAATATGTTTAAAAATGGATTTGGCATTAATAACCTACAAAGATTGATGTAACATTAAAACCAAACAAAAATGTTCTTATGCTAAATTGAATTGTTTGAAATAAAACTGTTTTGGGCATTGAAGCTATATACTTATGCTTAACTGAATTGTTTAAAATAGAACTGTTTTTGTATGCTAAACTTAATTGTTTGAAACAGAAATGTTTTTTGACATTGAGACTGTGTACTTATGCTAAAATGAATTGTTAAAATTGAACTGTTTTGACATTTAACAATGTGTAAACAAAAAACTATTCTTTAACTAAACTGAATCGTTTGAAATAGAACTGTTTATATGTATAAAAATGGATTTAACAATGGTTAATATGCCATCAAACCAAACCAAACCACTTTTTATTGAATGCGGCTTTCAGTTGGTCTGAGTTGGAACAGTGTTTGTTTTAATCAGTTGTTTGGTTCTTTGGAAAGATTTTATACTCGATGGAAATGTTTTTGGTAAAACACAGAATTCTACAAGAGTGTCACTCTCTATACTTTTTATACAGCCATAAACACAACATGGCTCTCTTAGTACAGATAATAGTGTTTTATTTTTCATTGCTAATAGTCTCTTGCATTTTATATATGTTGTATATCACTCTGTTTTCATGGCCTATCAAAATTTATTTCAAAAAGGAACATGTGAATATGATTTAGTATATTTTTTTTACTTACTTGTCAAACTGACAAACAAATGATTTTCAACAGGTGATGTGAATATTTTTATTGATTGATTGATTGATTTTAATGGATGTTAATGCATATTTGTCCATTTGGGGTTATTCTATGTCTAGGCGTTTGGTAATTGACTTCATAGTACATTTATATTTACAATTTTTGTGTAGTTTCTAAAGGTTTTTTTTGTACACAGTTATATGATAGCAAGTATTCTTATGTAATACAATCAATTTGCACACAGTCATATCATTTCAAGTATTCCAATCTAATACTAATAATTATATAGTGTCAAGGAATTAATTCTATTCAGTGATAATAATTTTGGATGGCCTGCTCCTATAAAGGGAGAGAAAAACAGATGGTATATTGAATATGATGAACATTGTAATTACAATTAAAAACATTCAGTTGTATTAACAGCCTGCAGCCAGACATTGGCCTGATGGTTAGAAAGTTTGCCAATAGCCCAGGAGACCTTGGTTCAATCTCAGGTCAAATCATACCAAAGACTCAAATAATGGTACTTGATGCCTCCTTGGTTTATCACTCAGCATTATAAGGTAGGGATCAGGTGTAAAGTGGAGCAATCCAAGGAAAGGAGTAACATCCTCCCCTACGCCTAGGTGTCGTAACTATCGAAAAGGGAGCCTTCAACGACAGTCGCCAACTTTACTTTTACTTAATAGCCTAGAAGAGATGCTGTTAAAGTTAAAAATGAATTGCATTTCCCAAAAATGTTTACCCTGTTTGCTCATAGAGGATAGAAAAAACAGTTGCTTGGATATGTTCCATAATTTGCCCGAGTTGAAAATGATTCACGGTTTGATTCCAACTTTATGACTGGGGATAGATAAATAAATATGGTTATATTTACCTCCACCTCAAAGGATCTCTCAAGCTAAGAAGCAAAACTCTGTTCAAATTCAACAAAACAGAGAACCTACTCAGTTCTAAATGTATTCTTAAAGAAATAATAAAGATGATTGTTCGTAAGTAAAGTTGTCTCCCTTTAGTCGAGGGTGACCAGAAGGCTCCTTTTTCAATAGCTACTACGCTAACGTGTAAGGGAGGGCACTACTCCTTTCCCAGGATTGCTCCACTTTACCCTTGATATGTACCTTATATTGCGGAGTGTTAAGCAAGGAGGTATCAAGTACCATTTTAAAAGTCTTTGTTATGATGCAACCTGGGATTGAACCCAGGTCTCCTGGACCATTGATGAAGACTTTACTCACCCGTTTTGAATACAGGGAAATTCAAAAGTGGATGCATGTCTATAAACCAGAAGCAATTTTAGAGCAACTTGTTTTAAGTGGCAATATCTCACTCAGGACTTTGTTAGAAAAACCTTTAGATTAACTTTAGTAAATCAACAATTTACCATATTATCATTTTGTCATAGTTGTTATTTTGGGTTTTTTTTTCTCATTTTCTTCTTTCAGTTGTTTAACTTTTCTAGTGAAAAAAAAAGACTTCATGTAATTTTCTTGAATATATAATTAGAATCATTATCTATAATTGTGAATTTAGGGAATACAAATGAAAGTCAAAAAATGTATTGAATAAATTAGAAATAGATTGAAGGCATATATCTTCGTTAACCACAGTATGAATTTAACCTCAGAGATTTTAGTGAATATAATAGCAAATTATGAAATAAATTGAAAATATATTGAAGGCATATATCTTTGTTAACTACAGGATGAATTAAACCAAAGAGATTCCATTGAACAAGAGATGATGAGAGAAAGATGGCATTTCTTTCCCAAATCCAATATACACAGATAGTATACATATTTATATATATATATTGTCATTCACTGACAGACTGTTTCATTGCTTCTCTACTCTTCAGTGCAGCTAAACATGCAGGATGCCTCAAGCTGGGATCGAATTTATATTATTCAAACAGGCTTTGTTAAAGACCACAGAATATTTCTTTATGATTTTCAAGTAGAGGCATTCAAGTCTTCTTGTTTTTCATACATCAGGATCCTGATGTATGAAAAACAAGAAGACTTGATTATCTACACTTGAAAATCATAAAGAAGAAATATTCCATGGTCTTTAACAAAGCCTGTTTGAATAACAACTTGCTGCCAAAATATCCAATATATACATATATATATATATATATATATATATATATAAACTCCAGTTTCTTCTTGCCCAGTGAGCTGGGGCTGTAGAATATACCGACTGCTTCACTGCAAAGGGGTAAGATCCCCACCACCGAGCATCCTGGATATGATATTAAACAATCTGATGATGAGATTTCAGTAATGATGGAGCTTTGGGGAATGCAGAGTATCCCATCATTGCCATCTCTCCCACGTTAACTCTGACCCAGAGTGGTAGCACCTGATAGGATCCTATCTATGGGTCAAATATAACTAAACTGTTTACTTATGCTAAACTGATTTGCTTGAAATAGGACAGTTTTTTGTATACTAAACTTAATTGTTCGAAATAGAATTGTTTATATCTATAAAAATAGATTTGGGATTAATAACCTATAATGGTTGATGTATCATAAAACCAAACTAATCCATTTTCTACTGCCATGTCAGTGGGTCTTAGTATATTCTGACTGTATCCACCACAGAGGCATAATATCCCCACCACCACAAAATGGATGTCATGGATATGACACCAAATTACGTCTGATGGTTAAGCTCCAGTTCTTGAAATCTGGGGAGTGTGGAATAGTTTTTCATTGCCATTACTCCCTGGGCCACTCGGGCCAGAGTTGTCATACCTTTCAAGGTCCCATCTGTGGATCAAATATATCTGTTTAGAAATTATTTATATTCAATGGAGATACTTGATGCCATATAACTGTAAATTATTTGCATTAAGAATAATTACTTGATCGTTTATAAACAATTATTATTTGTTTATTGAAACCATATAACTGTGAATAAACAAACAAATAGCAATTATTAAATTACTTGAAGGAAATAGATAATTTTTTTATATGTCTCCATACTGCATGGAATCACATCAACAGAATAGCATGAAAGAAAAAAAAATGTTCATTTATATACATATAAGCATTGGGGGGAGATAAATAACTATATTATAAGTAAATTTTGAGTTATCCTCAAGATGGCTGTGTACCAAGATGTAGAGAGGCTGAAGGTAGAGGGAGAAAGCTGGATAGAAGTACTAGAGCACTGGACTTGGACAAGGCAGAATCAACTAGGGTCTCCACGAGGCGAGATATGGCTAAAGAAAGCCTGGTAACTGAAGGTGTCAGTAGACCACACAACTCTACAAACAGAACCCAGAAGACAGCCCAGTTACTGAGGGTGTTAGCAGACCACCCAACTCTGCAAACAGAACCCAGAAGACAATTTTGAGCCCTACGAAACCACATGTCCACAGCCCTCTTAAAACAGTCTTAAACACAACCAGAAAATATACAGAAAGACAACGGGACATTCACCAACCACACATAAGGGTATTATGATTTTAACTTTGTTCTCTTAAAGACTATTGACCTCTAAAGGAATATGCTTTTGCAACTCTTTCGCACTTCTTACATAAACGTATTCAAACCTCTTACTGCATTGCTTATTCTTTCTTATGACCCATCAGGGGGGTGTCATTGAATTTCCCATATTATCCCTTACCGGATTAGCATGTTTGTTGGGGGCCTGTCAGTTGTCATATCTTGGTATAAGAAACCCATTCTCAGCCTCTTTTGCTTCTGTTCTTTGTACTAATGATTATTAGTAAAGAACCCCTCACTAGTTAAAATGGTGGAAGAAACTGTTATTCATTTGCTTCTGTAAATCACTTGCTGGTCACTCCATGATAATCAGCCATGTGATCTGTTGTCAGCTATAGAACAATATGCCATTAAAGCTTAATTAACAAATAAACCAATCTTGTGATAGCACCACATGAAATGTTTATTTGACATAATAATCATCACCAGAACTCAGTACAACATCTTTAATAGAGTCTTCAGAAGGCAATTACTCTCTAATAGTGTTTATTTAAACCGGATATCATCTACAAATCATCTTCTGCAAGCTGTGTATCATACTGAATTATTAATGATATTTTGCAAGTATGACATTACTGGTATCAAACTGATGAAAATCTTCTGGGGATTATGTTAGATCTTTATATGGTAATTTGAGGCTAATAGTTGGATAGAAAATACACACAATTTGGACACTGGTGGAACCTGTGATATAATGATGTGGATTCTCTTAACAAATATGTCAAAACTGTCATTTTCTCAAATAATCATATATAAAGATTGTAAAGGTAGTTGTTGGAATGATGAAACAATAATTGCACAAATATTTTAACACTGACTGTATTTGAACATATATATATATATATATATAATGAAAATGTACTTAAATGAAAAAACACAAGGTCTTCAGAGGATGCTTTTATTTATATTTTGAATTATTTGCCGATCCTAAACACTTTGTTTTTTTAAATTTCACCAGCATATGAATTTTTAAATGAAACAAAAAGATGAGAAAGTTTTAAACATTCTATTTCCATTGGTGACATTTTGTTTCAAATTTATGTGATGCAATTAGTGTTTAAAAATTTGTTTTAAAAATGATATGTTACATTTTTAAAATAGTTTTTTTTTTGCTCATTCTCTTTCATCCCCATTCATTGAAAGAAGAAGACATGTTCTTTTTTATCTCTGTTGAACAGAAGAGACTTTGTCACCAAAACCAGTGATTGTCTTTGTTTTACTTCAACACTGAAATATAAAGCCCACATGGCTTTACCTTCCAAAGAACTCACATAAGAATTTATATTGTTTTTTCTTTCCTTTTTATATACTGCTAGTTCAGAAAACGGTATATGCACATTTATTAATTAGGATACATTGATGTATTCTTGTTAATACTTCTTGTATGTGTATTATGTATGTTTTAAATGTTCATATTTGTATAAATGAGCTTATCTTGTCTTTCCTTCAATTTATTTACATTTAATGTATCCATGGGTATACTCATGCTGATATGTGACCTTGGTGAATAGAAATGTCACTAAATATCCTCCCTGGCACCAACCAACCCAACAGAGCATAGTCAACATCCAAACACTGTTTAAAAAACATTTTTAAGTTGGCTTATGAATCTATATTGTATAGTATATAGCAAAATAAAAAGATGAATTCTAAGTAAGTTATTTTGTTTTATAAATAAAATGAAAATCAGATGCAGCAACTACAACATAACAGAGTACAGAGCTAAAAACACCTCTGCGGGTAAATAATGTAAAGAGTCCACAAAGTTCTTTCAAAGCAATGCAATAAAGTTTTTAAAAAAAGATGCTGATAAAAATAATGAGATACTTTTATCAGACATGGGAACAAAAGGGTTAAAGATTTGCAAAAAGAGTTAACACTCTAGAAGATCAAGCTTAGAGAGTGTGACTACTACCCAGCTCCTCATCTAGCTTTGCTAAAGTTCTAAACATATTTCAAACATAACTCTTTATCAATACTATTGTAAATACCTGTTCAAATTCATCGCCAGTATTTGGCCTGCATCAAGATAACAAGGAAGCAATAGATAAACTAAGCATGGCAAAACCTACCACTTCCGCATACTCATTTCTGTATACTTTGACTGTAAAAGTTACCTGACCAAGTGGTTGAGGGAATTCTTAGAATACCAGTTCTTACCATGAAAGTTTAATGCAACTGCTCACCAATGTTTTTTCTCACTTTAGCTGGAATCTAACAGCAGTATCGGCAAAAGTATAACTTATGAATTTTTTCTTTTGGTCATTCCATAAAAGGGAAGTATTCTTAAAAAATAGACAAGGACACTCAATAGAGATAAAAAAATAACTTGGTGGAATTTTCAAGAAATTGAGACCATCATAAAGTTGTGCAATCCAACAGACCACCAAAATAGGAATTACTTTTACAAAAATGATTTACATTAAACTACACTTTTCAGTAGTTTATTTCCAAAATTTATTCCATGGAGAATACACCCAACCAAGCCAAAACACTACTGCATAGTTTGGAATGAGTCACCGCAGGCATTGGCCTCCATGTCAATGCACACAAAACTGAATATATGTGCTATAACCAAACAGGCAACATTTCCACACTAGACAGAACCTCTCTGAAACTAGTAGACAAATTCACCTACCTAGGAAACAGCGTCTCATCAACTGAAAAAGACATCGTCACACGTCTAACGAAGGTATGGACAGCTATCGATAGGCTCTTGATCATATGGAAATCAGACGTGACCGATAAAATGAAACACAGTTTCTTCCTGGCAGCAGTCATATCGATACTGCTATATGGATGTACTACTTGGACGCTAACTAAACGGCTGAAGAAGAAACTAGACGGCAATTACACAAGAATGTTGTGAGCAATATTGAACAAGTCCTGGTGGCAACACCCAACAAGGCACCAACTATACGGCCACCTGCCTCCCATAATGAAAACTATCCAAGTTAGACGAACCAGACATGCAGGACACTGCTGGAGAAGCAGGGACAGCTCATAATTGATGTACTCCTATGGACCCCCACATATGGCTGGGCAAAAGCAGTATGAACAGCTCGAACATACATACAGCAGCTATGTGAGGATACGGGATATAGCCCTGAAGACCTGCCAGAAGCAATGAATGATAGGGAGAAGTGGCGAGAGAGGGTCAGGGATATCCGTGCTAGCGGCACAACATGATGATATATATATATATATAATGGCTACTGTCATAGGAAAAGGACACAGCGACCTGAGTTCAAAACCTAGACAAGGCTGTTTACTTTTCACATCGTGCAAATATTCTTGGGAAAGATATGTATCCAACTATTCTCCCTCCAGCTATGGATTAATATTTGGGCAAACCTGGCTCTTTAACCTTGGTATGGCAACTAGTCTTGGAGAAGGAAAACTCTGAATTAAAACCTGTTAAACACTGCTTTAAAAAATTTACATAGTGTCACATCCTGCTCATGCTGAGGGTTTGGATATATAGAATGTAGTTTGATATATTCATAAATAGTGCTCCATCCCATTGAAAGAGCATTTGTTGATCTAGGTTAGAATAGCTAACTTAGATCTTCTATCTCTCTCCCAATATATATATATATATATATATACGCACACATATGCACATACATGCATACTATATATTGTATCATTTGTACTTTTTTTATTAGCCTATGAAATGTCTACAGGTTCAGCTAGTCATTGTGAAAATTCTCAATTTGTATCTCAATTGTGCCAAAACTGTCTTGAAACATTATGGTTTTGAATAGATATATTATATAGATTTTTCATCCCTTCTGTGCTCAGATCTCAGGTGCCAATTTCATATTATTGAGTACAGAAATGAAAAACACTTAAGTCACAGCCGAAAAGAGGTTATATATCATAGCAGTGATAATAATTGCACTCTTAAAAGATAATTGGCATTGAAAGTAAGACAAAAATCTCTTATTAACTCAAGGAAATGGGGAACATCATAGTTAATGCAAAAAACGGCTACACCCTCTATCATCATCTCTTATGCCAAAAAAACAAAACAAAAATTCTTCCAAAAGGGGAAAATGGTAAAAATAGAGAGGGGTGGGGAAAAGAAAAAAAAAGAAACCAAATGAATCAAAAGGTGATGAGAAACACCTTGAAGGTAAGAAATAATATTAAATAATAATTTCTTTTCCATTCATCTCTATTGCATTCTTATAATCTGTACTATTTTGTGTCTCTGGTGCCACAGATGAAAAGTTAATGGTTTGATAATGATACAGGGAATAAGACATAGAAGAAGAAAGAAAAATTTATATTTTATGTTTATGTTGGATTCAGTTGTTTGCAGCTAATTACTCTAGTGCTTTATATTAGGCTATTCAGAAAGTAATGACATTTTAGCAGTGAGGATATAAAAAGAAATATAAGTTGAATTTATTTAAATATTATGCAATTGTCTTCATTTCCAACTACTTTAACCCAACAGAAAGGCAATTTTTCAGTTCCACATTTGAAAAAATCTGAGGTTTTCCCTGAAAAAAAAAGTTGGAAAGACTGTTTTCATCTTCTTTGTTTCTGAATGTTCTGTTATGTTTGGTTCTAAAACGAAAGCTCATGTGGAGCCCAAATTCCCTCTTTGCATGTTTTCCCAGTTTGCTTGAGATGTTCGTGCACTGTTGAACATGACACTTTAAGTTTTTGTGTCAAATCTCAGGTGCTTTGATGTTGATCCAATTCAGTAGACTCTTTCAAAAGTTCTTTATTCTGAGTAGGTCGTCTTCCAGAGTGTGGCTTGTCGGATATGTCACAACCACCACTTTTAAACCACAATGGACATATATAGACCAACACTGTATTGGTATACACTGCACAAATGTTTTTAAATGACTCTGTAGCATTACTATGATTCTGGAATTTCTACAGTTAGCATTGATGAATATGTTGGATTTTAACCATGGGGTTAAAATCTAAAATGTACTATAAATGACTATCAGATCAAAGAGATAAAAAACTAATTCCATATTCAGTTTCACATAACTTTAACCATAGTTCTTTGACTCATAATTCATAATGGTGAAATACATCAAAACTTTCTGAATACACTCATATACTTCAGCTAATCAAAGTAAAAAATACAAGTGTTAACTGTTCTATATCTTTTGTTTTGTTTATCAGTCATAAAAACAGACATTGAAAAAAACTTGTCATTTTGTTTGATAGAAAGTCTACATAAAGTGTAAAATAATGTGTAGAACTTTAAGGCAATATTTATGGATTTTTAGCATGCAGTAATCATTATAAAACAGAAAATACTTTACATGTGAAATAATTAGCAGAGATTATTGTACTTTGGGGCCAGACCTTCAAATTCTATCTTTAAAAGTGAATAAATCGGGTCAGCTAATTATGATTTTGACTTTAACCAATACTAATTGACCAGAGGTGAATATTCTACATAAATGTACTTAAATTTGAACAGATTTTAAACTAATTAACATTTATCTTAAAACTGGTTAAATTTGGACATGAATTTAATTTTGAAAGGTTAGCATGCAGTAAAAAAGATAAATACCTACTATAAAAATGACTTCTTATATTTATTTTTAAAAAAATAATACATTTATTTCCAATAAGAAAAATCATTTGGATCACTTGGCTTCAATTGGGTAATGGTAATCATCATAGGACATGGTGACCCAAGTTCAAATCCTGGACAAGACAGTTTGCATTTTGCCTTGAGCTAAATTCAATGGGAAAGATATGCATCCAACCAGTCCCCCTCCAGCTGAATAGTTGGTCAGACTAGTCTCTTTAACCTTCATATGGCAACTGGTCTAGGAGAAGGAAAACTCAAAATTTAAATCTGTAACATAAATGTGGCTGAGGATCACTTTGGATATCAATCCATGAAAAACTCCACATAAATCTATTATTTATGTGGTAAATAAACTTATACAATTGTGCACAAGGCTCTCTAGATAAATCTACCTCAGTTAACCTGATGTGAAGAAATGTTCACAGTTTTTCAAAAAGACATGCATAGGGTAAATTTCATTATTTCCTAAACTCTGTGTTGTAAAATATCAATGAAAGGAAGTGCAGATCCCAAAAGAAAAAAAACTGGAGACTTAAAGTGTCAGAAATTGATATCACTGGTCAAAAGTAAAAAAAATCCAAGGAGGTATAAATTTAAATGTCAAAACCAGCAGTACAAGTAAAAAGATATCCAATCCATTAAAGCAAAGCACTTTTTTGATACTAACTCCCCAATGAGTCAAGTACCAAACTGACTTTGTCAAAAAGCAACAGCTTTTTATAATTGAAAGCAGACTGATTGGTTGTGCCCAACAGAAAAGCTGAGAATTAACATATCTAAATGTCTTTGTTAAATTCACTTAATTCTCAGTCAAGCTTTTCTCTTTTTTTTATACACAGCAAAATTTTTTTTTTTTTTATATAAGACATTCTCCTCTTTGCCACACTTTATTTCCACATATCCAGTAGAAAAAAACATATATAAAAATATGAATACTGATAACATTTCATCCTTCCTGAAAGAAATAGAATTATACCAAAAAAATATAGCAGTTAACTTGAAATGCACCTGACAAACCTACCATTCCAAGCTAGCACAAATCCAATTAGCAACAATTACAGACAAGTCACTATCAAAATAAAAATCCTTGAAAAAACATTAAAATAAATCTGACCATTCTCCACAATTTATCTTTTGGCATAAAATAACCCCTGAAAGGTGGACATGCTGTTAAAATGATTATATCCAGTTGAGGGATCAAGTACAATAAAAAGCCAGTCAAAAACATACCCAATAATTTCAATTTTTTTTTCAGTTTATATTTTAAATCAAAACACAAGTTGCCCAGTTAGCTGGGACTGTAGAATACACTGACTGCTCTTTTGCAATGGGGTAAGACTCTCCCAGTGAGTGTCCTGATTATATGACACTAAAAAATCTGAAGGTGAGGGTCCTGTAATGTTGGAACTTTGGGGAATGTGAAGTACCCCCTTCATTGCCATCACTCCCATGTCCACTCTGCTCTAGAGTGGTAGCACCTAATAGGGTCCTGTCAATGGTTCAAATAGAACTAAACTGTACTTCTTGAAGAAGAACTGTTTTGACATTTAAACCACGTACTTATGCTAAACTGATTTGTTTGAAACAGAACTGTTTTTGACATTGAAACTGTGCTTATGCTAAACTGAATTGTTTTAAATAGAACAGTCTTGACATTTAACTGTGGGTAAACAAAAAACTATACTCATATTAAACTGAATGTTTGAATTAAGACTGATTAAACTGAATAGCTTGAAATAGAAATGTTTTTGACAATTAAACTGTGTACTCATGCTAAGCTGAATTGTTTGAAATAGAACTGTTTATTTGTATAAAAATGGATGTGGCATTAAATAACCTATAAAGGTTGATATGCCATAAAATACAAACAAACAAACAATTAAAACACAAGAAAACACAGTTTGCAAAGAACGTAATTGCTACAATGAAATTAACAAATGTCAAGCATTTTTTATTCAGAGATATTGCCTTTTTGCCAAAAATGTTTTGAGGTGCTCTGAAACTAAAACAAAACAGTGATAAAAACCTAAAGTGTTACTGTTAAAAGTCTGCAAATAAGATTAGTGCCATTACTGAAAGCTTTATGTACCATGAACATGACAATCTTTCGACAGCAAGAATATATATGTATAGATGTTAATGTATATATAAGAATATATGTCTGTCTTGTTATTAATCTATCTTGCTTGATTGATTGACTGATAGAAAAATACCTTTTACATTAATATGTATGTACGAGGATGGATCAGTATTTTCATTGCTTAATACACTGAGATTTGAAATGTTCAATGAAGAAACTTTGACTTTGTCATACAGAGTGATAATGTTGAAAGATATTTTTATGTAACATAAAATACTCTTTATCATTAGCCGGCATATATCTATCACACACAGTTCATATCTATCTAGCTAACCATATCAGTTTGTTCATATCTATCTATCAATTCCAGTTTGTTCATACCTATCTATCTATCTCAGTCTTTTCGCATCAATCACAGACAATTCATATCTGTTAATTTATCTATATCTATCAAATTATCAATCTCAGTCTGTTCATATCTCACAATCTATCCCAGTCTTTTTATACTTACCTAAGTCTGTTCATATGAATCTCTCTATCAATCTAAGTCTGTTGATATCTATGAATCTATCTCTGACAATTCATATCTATCGATGCATCTCAGTCTTTTCAAATCATCAATGTGTCTTTCTATTCATATAGAGATATTTTTGTCAATATCTATTTATGTGCATAGAAGTGATGCTAAGGGATGTACAGATCAAGATGGCAAAAATGTTTTCGGAACAAGTCTTAAGAAATGATTGATTTTCTGTGACTATGCAGAAAACTTCTTCAGTAAATGTGACAAGTAGTCAAGGTAAGTACACTGTAGTTTATCATTTTTAAGGTGCTTAGACATGATAGACCATGATTAAGGAGATTGCTAAGCAGCAATGCTTTTACCTTCTTCTCCTATGATAATATATGTCTGTCAGACATGAAAACATACTAATATAAGAAGTCAGGTTGAAGATTTGACTATTTTTATATGATCTGAAAAGTAACAAAATTATGTGGAAACATTTTCTATCTGATAGGCACTCTTCATTCTTTATAAGTCATTTGCTCTTGAGGAAATGTCAATTGTTTTATGCTTTTTATTGTGTTCCTGCTTACACATAGATATATGAGTAGGGTAATGGTCTCTTTTGCTAACCATTACTCCATGGTAAAGCACATGTATGGGATATTTACTAAGGTTAGTCTGGTACAAATAAAAAACGTTGAGCATTCTGTGAGGAACTCTCTACAGCAGTAACGGCTAACCTCACTTCCATCATAATTGGATAAAGCATTGGAAATTACTGTTAAACTTTAAATTTTTTGCATCTAAATTAAGTGGATTTGATAATCCATTGGCTGCCCATCAATAATTATTTCTTTACTTTCACAAGTTACTAGATGAAAAAAATGTAAAGAAAACTTAAATACAATTTTACATGGTCATAAAGACATAAAATATATTTAATATCAATTTATTGTATCATATATAATAATTGGCCTAATGAATAGAGTATTCGCCAATGGTCCAAGAGACCCGGGTTCAATCCCAGGTCGAGTCATATCAAAGACTCAAAAAATGGTACTTGATTCTGCCTTGCTTAACTCTCAGTATTATAAGGTAAGGATCAAGGGTAAAGTGGAGCAATCCAGGGAAAGGAGTTGCACCCTCTCCTACACCTCGGTGTAGTAGCTTTTTAAAAAGGGAGCCTTCGGATCATTCTCGACTAAGTTTACCAAGTTTACTTATATATATATATATATATATATATAAGTAAAGTTGGTGAACTTTGGTGAAATTTAATTCAATGTTAAATGACCCAAAAAGGGTAGATATGCTGTAAAGTAAAACAATCAACCATATACACACCACCCTGTCAGTGAGGCTTGGAATACTCTGACTGTATTCCCTGCAGAGGGTAAGAATCCACCAAAAAGAGGGTTTTTTGGGTGTGTTATAAATAGAATACAAGCAGGTACTACCATTCTAAGTCAGGGTGGACCTAGGAGTAATGACAATGAATTGGGGACTCCAAACTCCTCAAACCTCTAGAAATAGAGCCTCAATATCAGATTCAGTTTAGTATCATTTCCAGGTTACCTCTTTTTGTTAGGGTTTTACCCCTCTGCAGGGCGTAAAGTAAAATCAGTGACCTTAGTCAAGGGTGACCCAAAGGCTCCTTTTCAATAGCTACTACACCTCGGTGTAGGGGAGGGCGCAACTCCATTCCCAGGATTACTCCACTTTACCTTTGATCCTCACCTAATAGTGCTGGGTGCTAAGCGAAGAGGCATCAAGTAGCATTTTTTGAGTCTTTGGTATTGAACCCCAGTCCCACTACTCATTAGGCCAATGACCACAAGGTGATAGAGCAGAAAATAAATAATAAAAGATTTTGGCTGTCTTCTGACACAGATTAATATTGCTTTGTAACCATATTTACTGACCCCTCCGCTCGGGCAGGATATGACACAAGGTCAATTTTTTAAGCGGAGTTTAACAGGTTTGAATTCAGAGTTTTCCTTCTCCTAGACTAGTTACCTCACCAAGGCTGAAGAACCTAGTCTGCCCTACTATTTACCCATAGCTGGAGGGAGAATAATTGGATTCATACCTTTCCCAAGGGTATTAGTGCAATATGAAATACAAGTCAGTCTCGTCCAGGATTTGAACTCGTGTCACCGTGTCCAGTTCCTACGACGATAACCATTACACCACGGGCAACAAAGTCTCCGTTTTAATTTTTTGACATATCGATGTATATTGTTGGTATAATTATTTTCACATTTGAGTATATTGTTGATATGATAATAATAATTAATGGTTGTAGTTTTATTTCATGTAATGTTCCAAATATTTTCTCTTCTTTGAATCTATGATATTGACAATACAATGTTTCAGCTTTGCTTCAGGTGTAAGGTCTTTATGAAAAGATATAGTATTTTTCTGACAGTGTAAAATGATAGTAAACAGAACATTTGTTTTAATAAGCTGAACAGCTGTGTTTATGATATCAGTAATTTTCTTTTTTAGTAAAGCTGAAAAATGCCATTGACTGGAATAGCAAAAGAATAAATTGAAAATAAAGACAAAAAAATATTCAAATATCTAAAGAAAAATATTGGAATATTAATGACTATACACAAAGTTTGAAACAATAACATTAGGTGTTATGATTAATACTTTAATCCTAGCAAGTTTTTCTCAAAAGTTTTAAATGGTATTTTTTTTACTGAAGACTGAGTGATAGCAAGTCTCTTCAGATCTCCAGAACACATCTATGTATTTTAGCTGATTTTAATAGTATTGTGGTCTTTATGGTCTCAATTCTTCCTCTGATATCCGATGCTCTCAGTCTCTTTTCCACCTTTGAGTCAAATTCATCTGTTCAACCATTTACAAAAAAAATGTTATTATTAGTCATTTGAAACCATGCATTGGAGTACAAATTATCAATATTAATATTAGGTGCCTGTGGTGTAATGGTTATCATCATAGGAAATAGACACGGCGACACGAGTTCAAATCCTGGACGAGACTGAATGGATTTCACATAGCACTAATACCCTTGGGAAAGGTATGAATCCAATTATTCTCCCCCCAGCAATAGGTAAATAGTAGGACAGACTGGGTTCTTCAGCCTTCAGTCTAGGAGAAGGAAAACTCTGAATTCAAACCTGTTAAACTCCACTTAAAAATTGACCTTGTGTCATATCCTGCCCGAGCGGAGGGGTTGGGTAAATATGTTATATAGGAACACTTGATAAATAGAATTACTAATGTTAAATAGCAATGAAAGTAAAAGTAAAGTTGGCGACTGTAGTCGAGGGTGACCCGAAGGCTCCCTTTTCAATAGCTACTACACCAAGGTGTAGAGGAGGTCACTACTCTTTTCCCTGGATCACGCCACTTTACCCTTGATTCTTACCTTATAATACTGAGTGTTAAGCAAGGTAGCATCAAGTATCATTTTTTGAGTCTTTGGTATGACTCTCCCGGGTCATTGGTGAACACTCTAACCATTATGCCAATGTCCTGTTAACCATATAGAAATAAAGTTACCTACAAACTATTCCCTTACAAATTATATATGTATGTATAAACAGGATTTGGCATTAAATAACCCACAAGGGTTGATATGCTATAAAGGACCAACCAATCAGTCACTTTTCCAGGCCTTTGGAGACTGTTCCTAAAGTATCTAAGACAATTTGTATTACCGTCACTCTCATGTTTCTTTACTTTTTCAGCTCTCTAGCAAAATTTAAGTATTTGTCTCTCTTTTTATCTTATCTTCACTCTGTGGTCCACTGGAACAGCAAAATCTACGGAAGAACTATTTGTTTTTTTCTTGTTAACTGACACAAGACTTCTGCCTGAATAGAATGATCAGTTTATATCTCAAAATTATTATTATTGGTTATTTTTTAATCTATTTTTTTTTTTTATACAAAGTGAGATGGAAAAGTATTGAAACTGAATTTTAAACTTTTATAATCATAAAGACTTAAGTGATACTGTATACACAACTGATAAAGTGTAAGTATCAATTTGAAAATAATTCTGAAACTCATCATGACAGACTTTTAACAAATCAGATTGGTTGGTTGTGTTTCAAGGTATATCAACCTTTGTAAATTATTTTATGCTGAATCTTGTTTCTACATTTATATATATATATCTTAAATACAGGGTGTCTCAAAATAGATGAAAACCATTAATAAAATAATGGTTTATTACTAAGACAAGCACAGTGGCGGTCATTTGGGAGACATCCTATAAAAAATGCATCCTGTAAGATAGAGACATCAATTCAATGCTTTTTAATCATTATTATTGGTC
Source organism: Sepioteuthis lessoniana (assembly GCA_963585895.1). NCBI lineage: Eukaryota > Metazoa > Mollusca > Cephalopoda > Myopsida > Loliginidae > Sepioteuthis > Sepioteuthis lessoniana. The sequence goes on along the minus strand of OY757904.1, from coordinate 131,224,266 downwards.
TAGTGGGTAGAGTGTTCACTAATGGTCCAGGAGACTGGGGTTCAATCCTAGGCCGAGTCATACCAAAGACTTAAAAAATGGTACTTGATACCTCCTTGCTTAACGCTCAGCATTATAAGGTACATATCAAGGGTAAAGTGGAGCAATCCAGAGGAAGGAGTAGCACCCGCTCCTACACCTCTGTGTAGTAGCTATTGAAAAGGGAGCCTTCGGGTCACCCTCAACTACCGTCGCTAACTTTTCTACTTACTTATATCAGCTTCCAAGGCATGAAATCTTTTGTTGAGTTTCTTATCTCAGAAATAAATGAAATTAATTGTTTGTGTCTATTTTCTCACAGTTTTGAATAATTTTGTCGCCAGATAAGTAGTGACACAAAATATTTTTTCCTCTCTTGTTCAAGGCATTGTGATCAAGGATTAATAGTTATTATTATATATTATTTTCAAAACTCAAACCAAAAAGAATACAACATTATTATCAGTAGAGTTATAAGCAGTTACATGGGTCCCATATATATTGAGACACTCTGTATTTGTAAACAACTTGTTTGTAGATAACATTATTTTTCTTTGTTTGCACTCAGTTAAACGGTTCCAAGAATTGTTATTTAACACTGATTATTCTATGCAACATTATTCATTCATTTGCACATAGTTAAATGCTTTCCCATTTTACTATGTAATACTAATAATTCAATTTAACATCAGTTATGTGTTTGAACACAACTGAATGGCTTCAAGTATAGGAAAGGATTAGATATTTCTGAGCACAACTACATAACCCTAATAATTCAATTCAACATCATATTTTTGTACACTGTTAAATTGTTTCAAATATAGTAAATGATTAAACAGTTCTATTTGACCCAGAGAATGGACCTTGAAAGGTACAACTTCTCCAGGTCAGAGAGGACCTGAAAATAATTGCAATGAAGGGGTACCCATATTTCCTTAAGCTTTAGAACTAGAGCTTCACCATTAGATTGCTTAGTGTCATATCCAGGACACTTGTTGGAGGTAGTTTTACCTCTCTGCAGAGATGAAGTTGACATATTCTAAAGCCCCAGTTGACTGAACTGACAAAAGTTTGTAGCAGCCTTAATTTGAACCAGAATTAGCATCATGCAACTTTTTCTTGTTTCCTAAACTGAAAATCCATCTCATTTTGAGGATGTGGAGGATACTAAAAGAAATAAGACATAGTATCTTCACTACCTGACAAAAGAGAACTGTCAAAGGTGTTTTTACCAGTAAAACACTCATTGGAATAAGTAGGTTGCATGCCATGGAGGACTATTTTAAAGAAGTTGAGCATTCCCTTCATTGTTCATTTCTGTCTTGGTAAATACCACTTCAGTCTCAATACATTTGAAGGTATTGCTTTTATATTTCCTATCTAATGGACTCTTCCAAATAATGTCAACATTTGGCACTTGTATCATGTTGACAGAATGACTTTTCACCTTCTATGCATACTAAATATGGCAACTCTTTTAAGAAGTGCCATTACCTTTTTCAGACACCAAAACAACTTTTAAAAGCATGTACTGTATAAAGAAACTGCAGACTGGTAAAATTTGAATTTTACTTACATTTAGAATAGAACCAAGTAAAAATAAATTTATTTCCTTTCTTAAAAGATTCATTTTCAGACATTTTGATGCATTATACCTCAGTCGAGTCTCCTGGTATAAAAACATTGTATACTACAGAAGAAACACTTATCATTCACTCTCTCTATAAGCAAAAGCTTCTTTCTGTCAATGTAAAATATTATAAAAATGCTACAAATTTATCTTCATAATCAAAAAATAAAATCCAGATCAATCAGACTTGAATAGTAGCAACATTTTTACATTGCTAAATATTTTCTCATATGAAAGTGCATTGATGACGATTTAACCCTTTTACATTCCAAGAAAATATCTGAAAATAATATTAGCTGTTACTCACAGATGTTGATTTACTTTTGAATTTTATTTAAAGGATTTTTTTGAAGTTGAGGACAGTCTGTCATTAAAATTAAGAGTATGGCTAGTGGGTAGTTGCAAATGCACATGGAAGTGAGCAGTCATTTTTCTGCAATGACTCAACAAAAAAAGGATTCATTTTGCTGCAAAGACTCGGGGAAACAAGGATCATTTTGCTGGAAAAGACTCATAAAGGAAAAAAGTTACTTTGTTTAAAAGGTTCATTGAAGCAAGTGGTAATTTTGCTGCAAAGGCTCATGAAGAAAAGAATCATTTTCCAACCAAGGCTTATATGATAAAAAGATTGAAATTAAAAAAGAAAGAAAATAGTCTGGGATTTGATAAGAAAATCTCAAAGATATTTTCTTAAAACAACTTCTTTGTTTTTTCTCTTTCGTTTTTTTTTTAAATGTGATTGTCTTTTCAAAATTTGCTGCAGTCTGTTTTAAATGAAGAGTGGCCAGTACTTTGCTGAAACAAGGAGAAATTTGGCTGCAAGGGCTTATTGAGTTGAGCAGCCATTTTGCTGCAATGGTTCAAGTGATAAAAAATGAATAATATTGAAAAAATAAGTAAAGAGCCTTGGATTTGATAAGAAAATCTCAAAAACATTTTCTTGGGTAAATTCTCTCTTTTTTCTTTTTTTTAATGCAAATCAGTAGAAACAAATCCTGCTTCACTATACAATATATTGTAGGTTTTTTTTTCTGAAGAATTAAAAAGAAAAGGCATTGAAGATCAATGATTGCCAAGTATTTATCTTAATCTGAAACTTTTGAGCCCAAAAGTTTATTCTTGAATGATGTTGTCAGTGGCAATCAAGTAAACTAGCTAATATTTTAAGGCCATTCAGTTTTGTTATAAAATGTTTATATATATATATATATATATATATATATATATATAAAATAAGGAGATGGTGTAAAACATGTGCAAATAAAAGAATTGACCCTCATAAATAGGATGAGTACATTAAAAAGGAAAAGGTAATAAAAGAAAAATGGTTTACAATCACAAACATTTTGTTATACGTTTTACTGGCTCTTAAACAAAAGTCGGACACTCATATAAACATGCTTTACCCATCATAAATGTAATTTTAAACCACTGTAAACTTGAACCCTGCTAAAAAATCAAACACATTCTGTCGCCCAAATACAGAGAATAGAGATAAAAAAATGAGAGGGAACAAAAAAACAAATAAAACAATTGCCTTTTAGACTTCTATCCATAATATTTTCTTTCACACTGTATCAAATCCTGTAAGAAAATCTATGATATCTTTTCTTCCCTTTTTTCCCCTCTTTTCCACAGCAGAAACATAGAAATTCTTAGACAGAAGCATTCATCTTATGGCTTTAACTGTCGTGTTCACAAGAGAACCAAGTAAGAAAAGTGTGTATTTGATACTTTATGAGTTAATAATTTTCAGATGTACCAATGAACAAACTGCAGTTGCAAAGAATGAGAAGAATATGGCCCTTTATTTATATTTGAAAGATAAATCAGTAAGTCCATAGCCTAATCCTGGAAGTAGCTTTTTATTTCACTCTGCAAATATTTTTCAATAAAATCTACTCTTTTGTCAGATATCTTTAAAAAAAAATTGTCTTTAAACTTTAGGGAGACAATAATCTTAGAGTGTTTTGTGACAGTTCAGAAACCTATTCTTAAGCTTTTTTTCCCTGTATTTTTTGAACAGGTGAGACATCTCGGGTTCTGTTAGGGAATAGTAAAACTACATAGCTATTTTACTTTCATTCATCACATAAGATTTGTTTTCCTTTTTGTACCCTTTGCACTTACTGCTTGTACATGGAACATTATATACATCTTTCTCGCTGTTAGGATATATTTGGGGGAGTGTATTCAGCATCATATTGGCATGAATATTTTGAATATAAAAGATGAAGTGTTCTTGTTTGTACAAATGTGTTCTAGGTATGGTAACCAGTCTAGGAGAAGGAAAAACTGATATCAAATCAGTTGTACACTGAGAGAAGGATAGTATCACGTGGTGTCCCATTGAGAAGACAGAAATATGATTACTACTATCTTCCTGTTTGAATTAACAGTAGCAAGCCATCAGGGAATGACCGTTAAAAACAGATGTTTGTACTAGGTGACCTCCCTCGGGTCGCCTGACACGGGAAGGAAGAAGAGAGAAACCAAATGATTGGCTGGGACCCCAAAACAGAAGTGGGGACTCCTTCCCGTCAGCGGAAATAGATGATAAGAAAGTTAGTTGTTAGACAGGGTTCGTGGCAGACGGAACCAAAGCCAGTACTCCGGTAGAAGAAGACAAAAAATATCTCGGACACGAAGGAGCCAAGTTCTTCAAGCCAGTACTAAAAATAAGATAAAGTTTGTCAGCCCGTAATAGAAGAAAGATTCTCCACAGGAATCCATCTAAATAAGATAAATGACTTTGGGACTGTTTCTCCTTATACCCAATTTTATATACCCTCTCTCTCTCTCTCTCTCTCTCAATTTGAAGGAAAATGAAAGAAAAGAAGAAAGACATTTATGTTCATGGACTATTCCTTCATGATATATTTGACACGTTGAAGGTGTATCTGTATGTGTTGTAAAAGATTCATATATTTTAATGTTCCCACATGGTCTAAGTTGTTATTTGCAGTGTCTTCTACGAGTTTGCTATGTCATGTTTCCTTTTCAGCTTCTATTCGCCTTATGTTATCTTGCTTAAAATTGTCCTATTAATTCCTTTAAAATATCACATGGGAAACTGCAATTGCCGACTACTTTAATTAATATTATTACGTCTAAACCTAGAGGTCCATATCTTCCTTTGTTCTAGGGGAGGAAGAATAGCGACCTGGTGAGTGTGTGTATAATGTGAAATTTGCAACCCCTTGCCAGCGGCAGTCAGTCTGGACATAAATTAATCCTCCACATAATATGCCGGTTCTTATATGCCCGAGAAAAAAACTCTGAACGAGGACTTATTCTACAAGGGATCAAGTGCCAACCTGCCCCGTCTTCACCCGTGCGAAAATAAAACCCCGTTTTGAGATAAAAGTAAAAGTTTTTGCGTCACAATAGGCTCTGCCAGGCTATTACTGCCTAAAACAAGCTACATAAGTAGTGTCTTCCATGAACAAACCAAGTGAAAGATCTAGTGAGTGTCAGAGAGGTAAATTTCTAAAACAATGAAAAGGGAAAAGCCACTGTATGGAGACAATAAAAGTTTTACCTTGGATTTGTAGGCTTGACTTTAGACATCACGTGTCTATTGGTCATGTGAGAATTCAGAATCCTTTCTTATTCTTTTTTTGTCACCATTTATCAAATGGATGGCCTTTCTTAATATCTCTGTTCATTAAAGAGAGTTGGTCTCACCACCTGGTAAATGACATTGCTATTTGCTTTGCTATTAAAATAAAAACCACCAAAGAAAACAATCATTCTTCTCACCATTTTTGGTACCTCTTTCTGGTTCTACATGGAATCATGTGTACATTTCATCACCTGGGGTACATTAGTGCCTTTTTCTAATACTTTTATATTATTTTATATGTATGTATTAAATGTCTTATACGCATATATAGATTAGTATTTCCTTATGTTTGTTCAATGTTGGAGTATCACTGAATATACTAATGCTTTTATTGCACCTTGGTGAGTGGAAACATGACTAAATATCCTACTGAGCACCAGCTATTACTTATAACTAGTAACCACTCCAATACCACTATAAATCCATTATTATTTCTAATATGAATTAAAGAATTATTATTTTTTCCTTTTTTGCTGAAACTTAATTTTTGAAAAATTATCCATAAAATGAAATTTTATATTTTATAAATATAATCATTAATTTCAACAGAACAAACATTAAACCCTAAAATGTTTTTTCTTTCCTCACATTAAGAAACAAAAAATATCAAATAAGAAATTTAAGCCATTAAAGTTTTGTACCAAAAACTCTTCATAGATCAATCTAATTCAATGAATGCATTTGTTTTGTCTCTGGGACTTGGGGAACACCTTCAAGCACAAAATCACTAGAATAATTGATAAGCTCTAGTCATGATATCCGAGCCGAACTCATTTGTTTTGTTCTCCCTGGAATTTGGTTGAATTTTATAACTGGGATCAGATACCCCCCAAAGGGATAGAACTCCTGCTTTTTTTTTTTTGCAAACTTAGACTTTGTTAGTTTCAGTCAGATGAATTACTCTGCTTGTTTGTTTTACTGCTTTATTTATTCATTTTTAGCAGTTTTAGATTGGTTATTTAGTTGGATTTTTAATAGAGGGGTGGTCTTAGCATAACATATATACTTAAATTTTCACTCACCTAAGATACTTTTGACATTAATTCATTTAATACAGCAAAAAGTTGAATGAAAAAAAAAAGAAGAAATACTTGTCACAGAAAAATGGTGGCTGTTTTATTGATTCAGATAAATATAGATTTTGAAATGCTAAATTGTTTCCATGACAAAATCACTCGTGTGAAATAAACATGGACTTTTGTTTGGTGAATATTAATCTTTTCCGAGAAAATTGTTAGCATGAATACATTTTGATATGCACACATTTATAATAAATGTTTTTGATCATATCTTAGAATTTATACTTTTTGTTGTTTTTCTTTTTCTTTTAGTTTCATATACCTTGGGATCAAGCTGTGAATTGCTATAAAAATTCATTTTTAGTGAAAACCTTTCCAACTTTTGCTAATGTTTCAATTTAGTTTCTTTACATTCTCCTTTAACTATAAGTAAGTAAGTACGTAAGTAAGTAAAATTGGCAACCATAGTCAAGGGTGACCTGAAGGGTCCCTTTTCAATAGCTACTACACTGAGGTGAAGGGGAAGGTACTACTCCTTTCTCTGGATTGCTCCACTTTACCCTTTAGATATTCACAAATATTTAAAAATTAGTGAAATTTAAACAGAATATTTACAAACACCAAAAAATGGAGTCCTCATGATATAGTGCAACTGTGTTACATCATAGTGAGTTTGAAATCTGGTCATGTTATTGCATTCACTTTTGGACTAATGCCCTTAGGAAAGGTATGAACTCCCTTAACTCCCACCCCAAGCTCTGGATTAAATAATACCACTATTAAAAAGTCAGAAAGCAGATGATATCCTGTAGAAACTTTAACAGATAGAGACTATGCAGATGATCTAGCACATCTTACAAATACACCTGCCCTAGCAGAATCCCTATAGCATAGCCAAGAGCAAAAGGCATTAGCCTCCACATGAATGCAAATAAAACAGAATACATATGTTTTGAATGCGAAGGAGCTATCTCCACTCAAAGTGGCAAGCCTCTAAAATTAATTGACAAGTTTATATACCTCAGCAGTAATATCTTATCAACTGAAAGTGATGTTAATATATGCCTAGTGAAGGTGTGGACTGCTATCGATAAGTTATTGATTATATGGAGGTCTGATCTATCAGATGAAAAAAAATGGGATTTCTTCCAAGCTTATGGTCTCCCCAAAGAAACTGTTACAGCCATTATGATGCTCCGTTGAAACAAGAAAGACAAGTTCACTCACCAAATGGCTTTACACTAAAAAAGGCAAGAAGTAGATGATATTGCATAGAAATTATAACAGAAGCTGACTATGCAGATGACATAGCAATTCTTGCGAATGCACCAACCAGAGCCAAATCCCTGCCACATAGCCTGGAACAGGCAGCAGGAGGCATTGGCCTCCTTGTGAATGCAAACAAAATGGAGTACATGTGTTTTACGCGAGAAGGAGCCATTTCCACTCTAAATGGTGGTCTTCTAAAATTTGTAGACAATTTCATGTATTTTGGGAACAGCATCTCGTCTACTGAAAGTGATGTTAATTTGCACCTAGAGAAGGTGTGGACTGCTATTGATAGGCTATCATTTATATGGAAGTTGATCTATCCAATAAAATAAAACAGGATTTCTTTCAAGCAGTGTTTGAGCCAATACTACTGTACAGATGCATCCCATGGACGTTGACAAAATGTATGGTGAAAAGGCTAGATGAGCACAATGCAAAAATGCTATGAGCTATTTTGAACAAATCCTAGAAGCAGTACTCTATGAAACAACAGCTGTACAGCCACTTACCTCTTATCTCAAAAAACATCCAGGTAGGATGAACAAGACATGAGGGACACTGCTGGAGAAGCAAATAGAAACTTATAAGTGACATTCTTCAATGGACCCCTTCACATGGACATGCCAGTGAGGGCTAACCAGCAAGAACTTATTTACATCAGCTCCCTGTTGGCACAAGATGTAATTTGGAAAACCTGCTGGGAGTGATGGATAGTAGAGATGGATGGGGAGAGAGAGTCAGGGATATCCATGCTGTCAGCCTGATGATGATGATTGTCATTTTACAAGAGTGACTATGGTATTAAATAAAACATTATACAAAGAAACCAAACCAAATACCAAAAGAATATCTATCTAAATTAATGAATGCAAATTTCTTTGCCTGTTTCCACAGCTAATATCAAAATGACCCATTCACTGGTCATTGGTCTTACAACCTGGTTTGGCTATAGAAACACTACTCATGTAACATGTCTTGGGCTGGAATAGCCTGATGGTGCCCATCTCTCCCCCAGACAAAATGGCTTACATCATGTTAACTCATTGATACATATGATCCACGTCCAGTGTGTATTATAGGTACTAACATATAGCATTTATCACAATAAACAATGGGTGTTTTTTTTTCTGCTAGTCCTATGTAACCAAAATTATTTTCCTTGGGGAGGAGATAGGTTCTGTTAAGTAAACTTCATTTCATTCTGAGATTCCATAAAGAGAAACTATTCAGTAAGCATGACATCCAGATGGCCTAAAAGGTAAATGGAAATATCTTTATTCAGTATAAATGAAAACTGTGAAGATAAATATTTGAAAGTTAATTGATTTCAGACTTTGCCTCACAATGTAAACAATGGTACTATGATATTTAGCTGCAATTTCCTCCAACTGTTTGATGAATAAACTGGCTAAAGTTAAAGAAAAAAAATCAAAATATAAGGAAGAAAATTATTATTAGAACAACTTAAAATGACCTTGTTACTTATACATAGGTATATCAATAAGTCCATCGGCTAATGATGAGGAAAAAATCATTAATTCTAAATAAAAAATGTTTATTATAACCTCCTTCCTTGTCAATGCAATTAACATAATTGTTGTTTACCCGAAGGCTCCCTTTTCAATAGCAACTACACTGAGCTATAAGAGAGGGTGCTATTCCTTTCTCTGGATTGATCCACTTTACCCTTGGTCCGTACCTTATAATTCTGAGTGTTAAGCAAGGAGGCATCAAGTACCATTTTTTGACTCAACCTGGGATTGAACCCCAGTCTCTAGGGCCATTGGCGAGCACTCTACCATTTTGGCCAAAGGCCCAGTTTCACCATAAATTACATAGATCAATCATTATACAGTGAAGATTTCAGATTAAAATTCAAGTAGAAACTATGTTTAAACTACAGATGTATTGATGCATCCTTTTAAATAGTTTTCTTCTATCATTCATTGAAATGATTTTTCATGAACTGTAACATAGGAAATAATGCATGAACGCATTTACATGAGTGTATAGCTCGATGTGTGTTGTTCACCAATCTTGTATATTTCTACGTGATATCAACTGCCTGTATGATGTCTTCATACTGAAGCTCAACCAATCAGTTGAGACTGCTTGTATCAGTGCATTTGCTTGAATTACACAGTTATTTTATAAATTTTAATAATAGTCAATACATTAGCATAGTAATAATAAGTTTAGATGATTATTGATGTTAGACAAACTGCCAGCTATATAGTGAGTTCAAATCTCATTAAAAACTACTACTTTATTTTCATTGCATCTTATTTAGCAACAGTAGAATGTAAAATAATTTAAATATTGCAATAAAATAAAAAAGGCAATAAAGATGAAAATAAAAACTAATATAATAAAATCACTAGTTTTTTTTTTCTGGCTTAGAAGATACATGTTAACAAAAGTATTTGAGAGCCTACTGTTCATTGCAATTCATCCAAAACTAGTAGGGGGGTGTCCTCGTGGTGTAATGGTTACAGCGATGGACTGCGGAATTGTAGTACGCGAGTTCGTACTCTAGTCGCGCTATTACGTTCACTTTCGGGCAAATATCCTTGGGAAAGGTATGAACCCCTTTATCCTCCCAGCTATGGGTTAAATAGTACCACAACCATTCTTCTAGGAGAATGGCATTGGCATTAAATAGCCTACAAAGGTTGATATGTCATTAAACAAAGAAACGAAATGAAACCAAAACTAGTAGGTCACCATTTTAAGCTAAGGACTCAACCTTTTCATATTGGCTAACATGCTGGACTTTGACATTGGAGTAAGCAAGTCCAAACTTTAGTTGCACTTCTTTTTAATTTTCAGATTTATAACCTTTATCCTCCCAGGTCAAATATCACCACTTCTGTCCTTCTACAATGATGGTGTTAGCTTTCAATAAATGAGGAAAGTTAATTTACCATGAAATGAAGAAACCAGGGAAAAAAACTTTTCCAGCTTCTTTGGAGGACAGCCAGCAGTAATAAAACTCATGCATTAAACACAGTAATATTTTACTTTAAAAGTGCATCTTATACACTGCTATATATAGTAATAATCAAAATTCTTAATCTAAGAAATTTGGACAACTTAAGATGATTCTGTTATTTATACATAGGCACATCAATGAGTCCATAGCCAAATGATAAAATAACTTTATTTTCACAACTTATTTTAAATAATCCCCTTTGTCAATATACTTTACTCAAGACTTATTTCTTAATCATATAGATTGAACCTTATACTGTGATACTCTGAGGTCAAGATTTAACTCATAAGTGTATCAAGTAAAAGACTTGTTGATCTACCATTGTATATGGAAGCCATTTTATATCTAAGTACATTGATTTTAGAGTTATCTCCCCAATAAATGTTTTCACCCAGCACTTCTGCTACAAAAAATATGTGACTCAAGGTCAATTTTTAAGCAGAGTAAAGCTGGTTTGAATTCAGAGTTTTCTTTCTCCTAAACTGGTTGTCTTACTTAATCTACAGAACTCAGTCTGCATTACTTTTTACCCATAGCTGGGGGAGAACAAATGAATACATGCCTTTCTCAAGAGCATTTGAACAAACGGAAATGCGAACAGTCTTGGCCAGGATTTGAATTTACATTGCTAATTCCATTTTGTATAATGATAACCATTATGCTAAGTATGCCTCCATGATGTGAAAATTTTGTGAATTATGATGTCATATTTTTATTAATTTTGATCTATTTTATGAACTTCTATCAATCATCATTATCAATAATTTTGACTTGTATTATTGAATATCTTTCAGATGCAAGTAGCTTTTTGTTGCTTTTTTAAATTTATGTTATGCATTGTTTCTTGCTTTGTAGATGAAATGACTGAGAGTGAGTTAGAATAAAAAGCACCAAGAATTTGGAAAATGAAGGCTAATACTAGACAAAATTATTATTACCATTATGCTAAGTAAGCCTCCATGATGTGAAAATTTTGGGGAATTATGATGTGAAAAACAATTATTCAAGAGGATAACTTTTGTTTATTTGTGTGTATATCTTTTGGTCATTTGGTGATTATTTTGATCTATAAAGTTTGTTATGAATGTGTATTTTATTTGTGTGTGTGTGATTATTTTGGTCAGGCCAGATTTTTGTCATTGTATATTCTATTTGTGAGTGTGTGTGTGATTATATTGGTCAGTCAAGATTGTCGCAATTGTATATTTTATTTTTGTGTTTATGTGATTATTTTGGTCAGTCAGAATTGTTGTAACTATATATTTTATTTTTGTGTACGTGTGATTATTTTTGTCTGTCAAGATTGTTTTGAATGTGTATTTTATTTGTGCGTGTCCATTTTGGTCAGTCCAAATTGTTTTGAATGTGTATTTTATTTTTGTGTATGTGTGATTATTTTTGTCTGTCAAGATTGTTTTGAATGTGTATTTCATTTGTGCATGTTCATTTTGGTCAGTCAAAATTGTTTAGGATGTGTATTTTATTTTTGTGTGTGTGTGTGTGTGTGTGTGTGTGTGTGATTATTTTAGTCAGTCAAAATTGTTGTGAATGTATATATTATTTATGTGATTGCAACACTCCATTTTCTTTTCTTACACATTTCTAAATAAATTGAAGTCAGGATGAATTCTTTTCATCCATAAGTGTGAAAACTATTCAATGAAACGTATCAGCAATTTTTTAAAATGAAGATGGGATTAAATGCATTGGCATTCAAAATAGTCATATTCTTGTCATCATGAAAATGAACACAGATTAGATGACCTGTGACCTGATATTGATCCTTCTTCCAGAGGAAATAAGAATTCAACTTTGTATTTCATACTTATGTCTGCTGTATGAAGAATGTGGATAGTTAAAAAATGACATTCAGCATGAACACAGAACCCCACAAAATTAAAATTCGGTTGCAAACTGAACTGGAATTGCTTATTCTCTAGATTAAAACATTTGAAATCTATGGCTCTAATAAGACTCTTTCGATGATGTACTATTTTTCTTGGTTTATGATTACATAGACATAATGAGAATTTAATAGACGATATTTAATTTTTGCAGTGTATCAGATTTCTTAGCACTGGATTGTATACTTGTACAATAATGATGAAATTTAGGACAGGGGGAAAAAATTCTATCAATCTAGTAATTTAACCATTTAGACATTAACATTGTCTTCAAAGAAAAATAGTTACTAAACTTTCATATAATCAAAAGTAAAAAAAGAAAAAAAAATTTAAAAGAGAAACTCTGACTTAAACTAATGGAATGAACAAAAGATGCTGTTTCTCATCTCTTAAGTGCTTTAAATAATTTAAGAAAGATACCTCATAGTAAAGTACACAAAGCAAAGCCAAACAATGATAAACAAATCAAATCAACTTTACAAAAGGAAAATAAATATAAGATTTAATAGATTATGTTCAGCTAAGGACTGTTGTTTTTGGAGTTTTATTTTTTTCTGTCATTGTGTCCCTAACTTTAAATGCCATCTAGTGTCTCATTTGATTTTATCTCTGTTCTTTCTTTGTCTGTCTTGTCTTGTCATTGTTTAACTTTTATATATATTTAACTAACGTCCCTCCCCGACCCAACACAAATTAATGAACCTTGAATTATTATTTGAAATGTTATGATTGATTTGTATCTTTTTTTTTTTTTAGGTTTTTGATTTCTCATTAGTTAGCATATTTTCCCATAACTAGAGAAATAGTTGCATGACTTTTAGTAAGTCTCTTTAAAAAGCATTTCATATATATATATATATATATATATATATATAGTCATCCACAGACAGATCTGTTTCGTTCTATCAGAACTCATCAGTGTGGTTAGACATACTAGCTTCCCGTCGCTGGGATCAAAACCCGGTTGACTCAAATGCCAATCCAAGTCTCTACCCCTCAGCCATGAAGGAACCAGTAGCAGCGAAGTAAATTTCAAACAGTTATGAATCACTATTACTATTGTTTACATACATCTGCTTAACGGCTACTGAGAGCTCAATTCATATATGAAGAGCCTTGCATGAACGCTAATGGCAACACGATTACTTCATTCGCTAGAGAGCTCAACCCTACAGTAATCCACAGACAAACTGTTTCATTGTATCACAACTCTTCAGTGTGGCTAGACAAGTTGGATGCTTCATGCTAACTTTATATTAGACTGATAATGTACTGCTCAGCTATCTGCAAACTTATGAATTTTTAATGCAGATATATTAACTTTCATTTGTTTACATTTTGCACTGTCAGATATGCTAAACTGAATTGTTTGAAATGGAACTCTTTTTGACATTGAAACTGTACTCTTACTAAACTGAATTGTTATATATAGAACTGTTTTGACATTTAACTGTGTGTAAACAAAATTAGCTGAATTAAAACTGTTTGAATAAACTGAACAGTTTGAAATAGAAATGTTTTTGACAATTAAACTGTGTACTCATGCTAGACTGAATTATTTGAAATAGAACTGAATATTTGTACAAAAATGGATTTGGCATTGAATAACCTACAAAGGTTGATATGCCATAAAACCCATCCAACCAACCATTTCAAGTGCTTGTGACAGAGATTTACCTGACCAGACCAAAAGATTATTTGTTGTTTATCATTCATTCCTCAGTGCTCATAGCTGAATGAGGTGTAAATAAAAGCATGTGAAAAAAAATGCTACAGTTGGGGAAAGCTAAGATTAGTTTTTATACTCCCAAAATATCATGTTAGATGACAACACAATCCACTTATCTATCTTTTGACCAGAGCTCACACTGCACACCCAGTCTTGTTACTTTTTAGACACACCTTGTGTGTGTGTGTGTGTGTGTGTGTGTGTGTGTGTGTGTGTATTTTTACTGGTTGGCTTTTTATTTGCTGTTTGTTTGAAGAATATAGTTTATCTATTCTATAATCGTCTTCAAAATAAATCATAAAATTTATCCATATTCATATCCTCATATATAAGTAAATGGTAAACCAGAAACAGGAATGTACAAATCCATACATGCACAGCCCTGACAGCAGACTTGAGAATACACTAATATGGAGAGGGATGAGACCCCTCACCTACAAAGGGGTATCCTGAGTATGACACCAAACTGCATGTGGGATTAAGTCTTCACCCTTGGAGCTCTAAGGAGTGGGACAAATGTATAAGCTACATTTTCATCATATTATGGAAACTATTAAAAGCTTTGGGTTAAAGGGAATAAATAAGAAAGAAACTTAGATTGAAAATTAAAAATCCATATTGTAAAAAAGACTTTTTTCATCATTCAGCTATAGATGAACCAATGTGTGTGTGTGCAATCATGCATTGCTATTAGTGTCTGTAAATAATAATGTATCTTTTTCATGAAAATAAATTCGAAGAAAAAGAATAAACATGTGTTCCATCAAGCAATCTTTTAATCATCACAAATGTTGTTGACTTGTTTGTTTTTTTGGATTTTTTTTCTTATCTCTAGATATTACTTTTGGAATCCCAGAGTGCTTTACTGGAATGCCAACAGGGAAACATAGTGGCATTTGCCTACATCTATATTGCGAATTTAGATGTGACTTTATCAACTGAGTAAAAGAATAATGTTCAGAAGGGAGTTGGCATTCAACACTTTGGCGTTTCTGCATGCTATTTGTTTCAGGATAAGACAAGAGTTACGATGTACTAAGCCATGAATGGGGCAGGCAGTCATTACGAAATAGCTGTTGCTACCAAGATATATGAGCAGAGAGAATAACATTTGTAGACACACAGTGCTAATATTTTCACTTCAGATGTCTGCATCCCTACTTGCCCAAGTGTTTAGTACATGCAAGAGGCTGTCAACTGAGCCAAAGTGGGAATTTAAAGTCTTGTATCACATGCTTGGCAGGAACACAATACAGGAAGAGAATAAGAGTAAGTGTAGGGATGGTTTTGGCACTATCTTTCTATCAATGGAAAGTTGAAATTACACAAAAGGTGCCTTGGTAACAAGATATGAATATTCTTAATCTATTGTGGATTTCGTTCACAGTCGAAAAATGTCTTTATGTTTAGATCCTAATGGACATCAGTGTTTGTGACCACTTTTCCAAGAAGGAACAAAAGATATTCTGAATAAATTTTACTGGCATTTTAAGCATTTATCCTGTTGGGAAAGCAATACTTATCCACTTCTCCAACATGTTCAGGTTATGGCACATGGCCAACATTATTGTGGGGCTTTATTTGAGGATCAAGCTCAATACTTAGCAGCAATAACTTGTGAGACTAGCTTGATAGTAAGTAAAGTTGGCAACAGTTTTTGAGGGCGACTCGAAGACTTCTTTTTCAATAGCCACTACATTGAGATGTAGGGGAGGGCACTACTCCTTCCCCTAGATTACTCCACTTTACCCTTGACACGTAACTTATAATGCTGAGTGTTAAGTAAGGAGGTATCATGTACCATTTTTTAAGTCTTTGGTCTGACGTAACCTGGGGCTGAACCCTGGTCTCCTGAGCCACTGGCAAACACTACTCACAAGGCCAATAAACCGGTTATAACAAGTATTAAATCTGACATATCTATGTGTTCAAGCTGTATGCATTTACCAAACCACACCACACCACCTTGATCATTGCCCAATTGACTGGGGCCTGCTTCCCTGCAGAGGGGTAAGATCCCACCCTCACAACGAGTGTCCTGGATATGACACTAAACAATCTGATGGTGAGGTTTCAGTTATGCTGGAGCTTTGGGGAATGCGGTGTACCCCTTCATTGCCAATGCTCCCAGGTCCACTCTGGCCCAGAGTGGTAGCACCTGATAAAGGTCCTATCTATGGGTTAAATAGAACTAAACAGTAGTTTTGACAATTAAACTGTGTACTTAAATTTAAACAGCGTGCTTATGCTAAACTGAGTTGTTTGAAATGGAACTGTTTTTGACATTGAAACTGTACTTACACTAAACTGAATTGTTTAATGTAGAACTTCTGTACTTATACTAAACTGAATTGGCTGAATTAGAACTGCTTGACTAAACTGAATAGTTTGAAATAGAAATGTTTTTGACAATTAAACTGTACTTACATTTAATCTGCGTGGTAATGCTAAACTGAATTGTTTGAAATTGAACTGTTTTTGATATTGAAACTGTACTTACACTAAACTGAATTGTATTATATACAAGACTGTTTTGACATTTTACTGTGTAAACAAAATCTGTACTTATGCTAAACTGAATTAGCTGAATTAGAACTGTTTGAATAAACTGAATAGTTTGAAATAGAAATGTTTTTGACAATTAAACTGTGTACTCATGCTATACAGAATTGTTTGAAATAGAACTGATTATTTGAATAAAAATAGATTTGGCATTAAATAACCAACAAAAGTTGATATACCATAAAATCCAACCAACCAACAACCACCTTGATCAGGATGTGACACAAAGTCAGTTCACTTTATTACAACAGCCAGGAACAGCACTCATCAGAAAAAAGAATAAAGAATTTGCTCCCAGTGAGACTAAAACTCATGTCCACTTCAGCCTCAGGAATACCTGGTTTTGCCTATATGCTACTTAACCAACTTTGCTTCAAGAGCATGGATAGTATCTCAGAAGTCCAAAGAATATATCTATAAGCCATGTAATTATACTGTCTTTATTTGGTCAACACTATGGTTATTGATTTACTCACAAATAAGTTGAGAATATTTTTATTAATTTTGATCTATTTTATGAACTTCTATCAATCATCATTATCAATAATTTTGACTTGTATTATTGAATATCTTTCAGATGCAAGTAGCTTTTTGTTGCTTTTTTAAATTTATGTTATGCATTGTTTCTTGCTTTGTAGATGAAATGACTGAGAGTGAGTTAGAATAAAAAGCACCAAGAATTTGGAAAATGAAGGCTAATACTAGACAAAATTATTATAACCATTATGCTAAGTAAGCCTCCATGATGTGAAAATTTTGGGGAATTATGATGTGAAAAACAATTATTCAAGAGGATAACTTTTGTTTATTTGTGTGTATATCTTTTGGTCTGTCAAGATTTTTGTAAATGTATATTTTATTTGTTAGTGATTATTTTGATCAGTTAAAATTGTTGTGTGTGTGTGTGTGTGTGTGTGTGTTTATTTTAGTCAGGCAAGATTGTAGTGAATACATATTTTATTTGTGAGGAATTTTGGTCAGTCAAGATTTTTGTGATTTTATATTTTATTTGTGAGTGTGTGTGTGATTATGTTGGTCAGTTTCAGAACAAGTTTCAACTTATAGATAAAAATGAATAAAAATATAATCACAATTGTTTGTTAAATAAATGATGCTAAAGTTGGAACATTTTCCTCTTCTCTTAAAAATCTACTTGATGCTTAGAATTACACTGGAACTAAAAGTGTAATGTTTACTGAAAAGTCAAATTTTAAGGGTTATCAAGCATTCTAGCCTTCATATTAAAACAAACAATAAATATAGAGGCTTATAAAAATCTTTGATATAAATTCAGATATGTAGATAAAAGCATTAGAATGGTATATTCATTTTCAGTCACAGACCAGATAATTTGAATTAGCAAGTCATAAATTTAGCAACATGGGAGAGATAACTCATTTCAACAAGTTACCACCACAGCACCATGGATGAGATAACTTCTCATATGATTGTATGTTATTCTTTATGGTTGCATCTCTCGCAATGGAAGGAAATTAGGATGTTTATTTTTGTAGTATTAGGTTATTTAGCGCCCGAGAGGATATTTAGTTGAGTACTCACTTACTAAGGTCCAATATTAGTATTAGTATATCCATGATAAACTAACACTGAATAAATGGAAGGAAAAACAAATAACTTCATTTACAAAAAGAGAAATATTTAATATATGCATGATATTGACAAGAATACACGAATATGTCTCAATAGATGAAATATGCATATATTATTCCTTGAACAAACAGTACTTGAAAGGGGTACAAAAAACAGTAAAAAGGTTTACTTGATGAAGTTGGTTGGCTGTTTTGTTTTATGGCGCATCAATCCTTTTGAGGTCATTTATTGCCAAATTAAATTTCAAACAATTCAGTTTAGTATAAGTATAATTTTTGTTTACAAACAGTTAAATGTCAAAACAGTTCTATTTCAAGCAATTCAGTTTAGCATGAGTACACAGTTTTGACCCATAGATAGGACCCAATCAGGTGCTACCCCTCAGGGCAAGAGTGGACCAGAGAGTGATGGGAATGAAGGGGTCCTCTGTATTCCCCAAGACTCCAGCATTACTGGAACCTCACCATCAGATTGTTTAATGTCATATCCAGGACACTCATGGGGTGGGTACCCTCAGCAGAGAAACAGTCAGTGTATTCAACAACCTTAACCAACTGGGCAATGATGAAGTTGAGTACAATGACCATGGCTAGAAGAAAAGAAAGCAAAACATATAAAAAACATGTCTTCTCAGTTCCAAGCACAGAGGCAGAAGAGAACACTGTGGATTTTGGGATTATCACACATTGTAATCCATGAATCCTCCCCACAGACATGCCCCATTCTTCCTAGGAGACAACTACTTATTGTTTCCCAATGGTGGTATAATAACTAGAGAATATTTCCTCAATTTATTAGTCTCCTGTAAATTTCATATCAGTTAAGATTAATTAGAGTATTTTAACACAGAGACACACAACATAAATATCCTGTTGATTTAGTTATCTGAATTTCTAAGACAAAGCTTGATGATTTTTATCATGTAAGAACATTAAGTTCATCAATCCCAAAAATTCCCTCTAAACTGGACATATAGCATAATGGTTATAGGCATTGGTTCCCTAAGCTTCTAAGGAGACAATCATCTGGAGGTTGCAGGTTCAATCCTGACTGCAGGCGAGTAACAATACAAGAATTCTTAACACTTGTACCTGGTTATGATTAACAAAATCAGAACAGGCGATCCCCGTGGATTCAATAAAGGACATAGTTTAAAGTTCTGTGTAGGTTCCCGAGTTCGACAAACACCTGAAGAAGGCCAGAGGACTTATTGGCCGAAAAGTTGTAAAAATAACAATGAAAATGAAGACAATAGTCTGAAAACACTTAATGATAAAAATAAGTTGATTTGTTTAAAAATAAAGCTGCTTTGAATACATATGTACCTATTACAGTAATAAATGATTAATATATAAAACAGTGTATTTATCAGTCATACAAATTGTTCTAACTGAATCAGAATGAGAAATAGCCTTGTTATGGTAAATCAAGAGATTTGATGAATTCAAATATGTCTATGATTTTTTTTTACATGGTAAAAACAAAAAAGACTACACTTCTTAATATTATTCTCAAATATATTCTTCTTTTCTAATCTCTTGCTTTCACTTTCTATGCTTGAATTTTTTCCTTTTCCTGCATCAGTTTATGTTCTCTTTCAGTTTATCTATTTCCCTTTTCAAATTTTCTTCCAAATGAAGCTGATTTTAGTTTTAACTGTAACAGTTTATTTTTTTAAATTTGTATCCAAGCAGCAACAATCTAAATGACACTACAAAAGGAAACTTTTAAATTAAATTCCGGTAAATGTATATACATAACCTGAAACTTAATATTTATGAAGGTAAATATAAGGGACAAATGAATTATAATGTCAATTGGTTAGAGTTAAATAAGTTTTATGAGTATGTAGGCATATTCAAGTTCATTTAATAATATGCATGGGGAAAAAGTTTTTACTTGTTATGAAAAAATATTTATTTTTCTCAATCAATGCACCAAATTATGTTATATATATGTGTGTGTGTGTACATATATTCATATGTATATGTGTGTATATATATATATATATATATGTATGTGTGTGTGTGTGTGTGTGTGTATACATATATTTATGTGTGCGTGTGTGTACATATATTTATTTATGTGTATGTGTGTGTGTGTGTGTGTGTGTACATATATTTATGTGTGCGTGTATGTACATATATTTATGTGTGTGTGTGTGTGTACATATATTTATATGTGTGTGTGTGTACATATATTTATACGTGTGTGTGTGTACATATATTTATGTGTGTGTGTGTACACATATATTTATATGTATATGTGTGTGTGTATTTGTATGTCTATGAACATATAGATTTATATTTCTTTGTGAATACATATATATTTGTGTGTGTCTGTGTGTGCATATATAGTTATTTGTGTGTGTGCATATATACATACATAGTTGTGTGTGTGTGCATTCATATATATTTATATGTATATATATATATATATATATACACACACACATATGTGAGTTTATATATATATATATATATATATATATATGGGTGCAAGTACTGCAATATACCCATAGCCTCATGGTGTCCTTGTGGTGTCCTTGTGGTGTAATGGTTAAAGCGATGAACTGCGGAATCATAGTACGCGAGTTCGTACTCCAGTCGCGTTATGACGTTCACTTTCGGGCAAATACCCTTGGGAAAGGTATGAATCCAATTATTCTCCCGCCAGCTATGGGTAAATAGTAGGACGGACTAGGTTCTTCAGCCTTGGTGGGGCAACTAGTCTAGGAGAAGGAAAACTCTGAATTCAAACCTGTTAAACTCTGCTTAAAAATTGACCTTGTGTCATATCCTGCCCGAGCGGAGGGGTTGGTAAATAGTAC
Organism: Sepioteuthis lessoniana; assembly: GCA_963585895.1. NCBI lineage: Eukaryota > Metazoa > Mollusca > Cephalopoda > Myopsida > Loliginidae > Sepioteuthis > Sepioteuthis lessoniana. The sequence goes on along the minus strand of OY757904.1, from coordinate 131,203,074 downwards.
CCATAGCCTCATGATAACAACAAAATTATATTGTACAATGATTATTAATTTTTAACATAATCTCCTTCCCTGTCTGTGCACATAATTCAGTAATGAATATGATGAGACTGTAATAAGCCCAGAGACTAACAATAAAAAAATAATTTATTTCACACAATAAATGTTAATTTTTTAATACAGTCTTAATTTTTTTCAATGTATATAATTCACTCATGAATATTAAATCACACAGTGATTATAGACACATGATAAAACTGTATAATTACAGAGAAAATTTTACATCAAAATTTAACTGATAATTGAATTCTAGGCTACAGACTTATTGGTCCACCTTTCTAGATGTACATATATAAAAACCTAATCAGCTTCCCAGCTCCACAAAATTAATCATATGCCATAAATGCACATGAAGATAGACCCAAATTCCACCCACTTTCATTGTCTCATATACATATAATCAAGCCGGCATTTATGCACGCGTTTAATTCAATTACACCATCACAACCACAAGCTAATGACATATGCAATATACAAATGCATGAACATCTTCCCAATTTTTCTGTCTTTTTTCATCATCATTCATTCCCATTCAACCTCTTTGCCATTCAGTATCTTCAATCAAAGCCTTCTGCTTTCACCCAAACCCATAAAGACTGAAACAATTACAATAATGCAAATGAAATTACTTGCTGTATGACCCAATTCATATCAACTTTTCAATCAATAATGGTTTGATGTTCTCAGCAATAGACAGGTTGATGTAGAGAAAACATTTCAAGATTATTTTCAACTGATTGGTTGAGAGCTTCAATGGAGGCATAGTTGATTGGCCAAACACATTGGCACTGGACACTGGCCCAAAGTGGCACCATTAATTTTTTTTCCTTTTCTTAATAATCTAAGAGAGATACAGCAGTGACACAAGCAGGTATCACTCAGAGAATAGAGAAAAAGATTGGTGGTCAAAATGTCTTGAACCTTTATCGTAAGTGCATGATTGCAGAGATATAAGATCACAGATTAATCTCAGAGAGAGAAAATTGACATTTTAGCAAGAATCAAGTTTTGTTTCCTTTCTGCAGACAGAATGGCTCTTCATAAATTCATATAAATATCTACTAGATTAACAGTTCTTTGGGATAGACTATTATATACCCTACCTATGAACATTAATGGGTATGTCCCATTCTTCATAAATACATTGGACACTATAGAGAAGTGGTGAAAATATACTCAGTTGTCATCTCTAGCAGCGGTCACCTTCTTCACACCACTGGCAAATATTGTATTTTGTTAATGTTATAAAGATTTCCACTTCATTTTAGCCTTCATTTTGGTTCTTTCTCATTTAGTAACCTTTTTGTTTGGTTACATTACAACAGACTCTAGTAAAAAAAATTAAAAAAAAAAAAAAAATGAAAGGACTTTACAAAATTTCCTAGTAATTTATATAAACTATGGTTTATTTGCATTTAATGAAATGCTAAGATAAAAATCTAGATAGTAACTTTACAAGTTGGCTGCATGGTGTTTTAAAGAAATCTTGGAAGTAGTGCTCTACAAAACAACTGCTGTACAGCCACTTAGCTTCCATATCACAAAAGATAAAAAGTTAAAACATTTTAAAATCAACTCCCTCATCATGGTATCTAGTTAGATTAAGAAAAAAAAAATCAATATAATACAAAAATTTAATATATGCTTGCTTACTTTTTAGATCATGAAATTTAAAAAAAGAATAAAGTAATTCTTAGTTACAACTCCAGTACTGTAGTCATATTCCAGCAAAAGTGAGTGTGATGAAATGTGATTGGCTGGGACATGTTTCATGGTGAAGTTGTCATAGGGAGTGCTGGTGTGTTAATTAATTTTCAAATTTAACTTGCCTGCTACCCTGTTTTGTAACAGCATACATGTATAAGTATGGGAGATTAGCTTTCACTTGACTAAGTCAATGTATTTCTTTCTTCCACCCCTTAATGTGACAAATACCTTTCCAATAGATAAATATATGTAGATGATTGAAACAGAATTAATAAATAAATGAACCAAAAATAAATATCAAAGATATAAAGTTAAATTTTGAATCTTTGATAAATAAAAAAGGTTTCAGATTATAGTTAGTTATTCTGACTGACTGAAGGATTGATTAATTTTATTGACATGTCAACCTGTCTTCGGTTATTTTCTATCTTAAGGTAACAGAATCACATTGATTGTATATTCCCATTTACATTTTTTGTTGTGTTTTTTTTAAGAGTTTTTTTTTTTCACAGAGTTGTATTGGAAATGAAAATTTTTTAAACAGATCTATTTGACCCAGATTTAGAACCCTTACAAATATTACCATTCCAGGTCAGAGTGAACTTTGGGATTATAACACAAGTTGCCCTGGAGGTAGGGTATCTGGTTTTCACATGAGGTAGGTGTTATTGAGTGGATTAACTGGTCCTAGGGGATCTCCCCACACAGGTACTACTTGGATAATAGGGCTAAGTTTATCACTCAGCCTTTGAAGCATCCCTACAAGGAATGCCAAAGGATCAAAATGACCTTGTTTCACATCTGGCCTAATGAGAGCTAGATAAATCCTTAGATCTGGGAGTAATGGCAATGAAAAGGAATATTAGATTCCCCCCAGTTCTCCAGACTATTGTTTCACCACCAGATGTACTTTTTTATATCATTTTGGGCAGAGGTGTAACCTTCTGCAGGCAATACAGTCAGCATATTATAAGTCCCACCATCAGGGCCAGTAGGATTAAAAACTTGAAGGAATTTTTTTTTTTTTTTAAATTTAAAACAACTTTATGATAATAAGATATTAATCCATCCTTTGCTGTGTATTCATTCAATTTCAATGATTAAATTCTTTGGTCGTTTTTTTTGTAAATTTGCTTTGAGAATTTTATCTGTATTCAGAACGATGATGAACTGCCCATATCTGAGTTGCAGATTCTACAGAATTCAAAATGATGGTGATTGATTTTGATGAAGCTGATTAATACAGCATTGTTAAACTGCTGCATTGTACATGAAGTAGTCTATTCTTTGAAACAGTTTTTTCATTAAAAAATGATCCTCAATTCTGTTTTTTTTTTTTCTTTTTTTTTTTTTTTTTGTAAATGAGATAAAAAGCAGTGAAACTAATTTCTAGATATTAATAATCATATTTTCATTTATCAGGAATGAACCATGAATGAATGAATGAAAACCAAGTGAGACCAAAAAGTGAAAAAAAAATTTTTTAAATTGCTTTCATGTTGCGGCTATATTTGTATTACTCAAATCAGAATATAAATTAACTAAAACACTTCTTTCATTGATAAAGATGGATTTTGTGGATGGAAAAAAAAATCCAATAAATTATGGACATTTAATTTTGAATCATATCCTCCTCTTTAGATGTGGTTTTGATTTTATTATTTTTTTCCAGAAATTTTTTATTTCATGTTTCTGCATTTCAAAAATATATAAAGAATGTATATTTGGTGGGAGGTACTCATAGCACAGTGGTTATCTTTGTAGGAAATGAACTCAACTACTTGAGTTCAAACCCTTAACCAGGCTGTCTGCATTTCACATTGTGCCAATACTCGTTCGAAATGTATAAATCCAACGATATTCTCCTTTCAGCTATGGATAAATAGTAAAGCAGACTGGTTTTTTAAATCCTGGTATGGCAACTGGTCTTGCAGAAAGAAAATTATGTTCAAGACACACAACATGATTATATCCTCTCTGACCAAGCCAAGTTACGGGATAAGTCTTTTTTTGGTTTGGTTATTGGAAAGTAATATTGTATTTTCCAAAAAGCAATAAAAATGGAATGAATGTAATTCAGTTGATTTTTATTACTCACTAACTAAACAACCACCAATAGCTTTTAAAGTAATGTGATTTTATATTAGTTGGCAGTAAAATCAGTTCCTCATCAGATATAATTTACCTTGCAGGCAAGGCTGAGAATAAATTGACAGTATTACCTGCAGGAGCATTAAACCTCATCAAAAAGGGATGTCCTGTATATGATACTAAACAAGATCTGATAATGAAGCTCCAGTTCTGGCGACCTAGGAAGTGTAGAATACCTCTTCAGTGTCATTACTATCATGTCCTCTCTGACTCAGAGTGATTTTTAGTACCTGTTAGTATCCCATGTATGGGTCAAATACTTCTCTTTGTAAATTATTAATTTGCAAATTTGTATTTGATAGGAATACTTTACATCATATGACCATATGCACAAAGCTTAAGAAATGACACAAAAAATGTTAATATAAAGATACAATGGATGCAATTCCCTATCCTCTTGGCATAAAATAACCCCAGACAAATTGACATGCCATTAAAATAAATCAATCACCAGTTGTAATTGTTAGCAAGCTTAACTAGCTGATCATTGGTAGTGAGTGAGATTTTTTTCAAGTTCATTACAACTGCTCTTGTACCTAACATAACAAATTTTAGTTCATAAAGGCTTGCTACTTTGACACTATGTATAAAAAAAAAATCTGAGAAGATATTTGAATTTTTTCAATGAATTATTTTGTATTTACCAACTCCTCCATATGTGCTGGATGTGACACACAGTCAGTTTTTTAAGCAGGTGGTTTGGTTTGATGACATATTAATGCTTGTAGGTTTTTTTAATGCCAAATCCATTTTTATTCATAAAAACAGTTCTATTTCAAACAATTCAGTTTAGCATATGCACACAGTTTAGTTCTATTTAACCCATAGATAGAATTCTATCAGGTGCTACCATTCCAGACCAGAATGGACCAGGGAGCAATGACAAGAAAGGGGTACTCTGCATTCCCTAAAGCTTCAGCATCACTAGAGCCTCACTATCAGATGATGGTTATATCTAGGACACTCATTAGGAGAGTCTTACCCCTCTGCAGAGAGGCAGTTGGTATATTCTACAGTCCCAGCCAACATGGGTTTTAAGCAGAGTTTAACTTGTTTGAATTTAGAGTTTAGATGAATTATTATATGCTAATTTCTTTAGACTCTTTTTCTTGTTACTGTCCTCATCTTGATTGTCAATTCTCAGGTTTGGTAGAATTTTTAGCTTCTAGGAAGTTTTTACCCTGATCCTTTACTCCATCCACATGGATATATCATTTTCTATGCCAGAGGATATCTCATTTCAGACACCCACTTCCAGGACAAATGCAAAAGAAAAATAAAAGGTTGTAAAAATAGTTTTCAGTTAATCAGAAACCGAGCTTTGCAACTCTTAGTAAGAAAAAAGCAATCCAAGCCACTCATGCATGATATAAGAAAGGCTAATTTGTTAAGGAAGATCTGAAATGTTTTTTTCAAGTTGATGAAGAAAAAATAAATTCTTTCACAATTAACAGCCACCCACAATGGGGATGTTGCTTAGCCCCAAAATTTAAGTTTTGACTTGTAACTTGACTAGTGACTGACTGACTGCCCTTTTTCAAAAATCCCCAAATGTCATATCTTGCATCTACAACAAGAGTTTTTAAGATTGACTGTTGTCAATGACACAGCTGGATATTTGAGTCACTGTTTATAAGAGGTGGCGACTGCATTTCTGCAGATATCTGAAAATGGCTGGAAAGTACAATGGTCAAATCATTCTAACAATAAAAGCTAAGATGAAGATGCTGAGTAAATCATTAAATACCACTGAATTTGTATCATTTATTTTTGACTGACTGGGTATTTAAGTTGCTTTAAAAATCATATGTAGGATGTTATTAATCTTGCCAGCTTACTGATTTTGTCTGGCATGAGGCAAGAAGTACAGAGCATCCAGTGAGAATTGAGCTCACTAGTAATGATTTACTTGTGTAAATCCAATGCTAATTAACAAATGTTCAATCATTCTTCCACTATGCTGGCAGATAACATGGTACACTTGATTTAGCACTCTATGACCAGTTTTGCAGAGGTCATGATTCAAAAGTGTCACCTACCTGAAGTGAAAGAGGAGTGCGATGTTCAGTAAATCCCAGTGTGTGTGTATATATATATATATATATATATATAGAGAGAGAGAGAGAGAGTTTGTGAATGGGCTTTTTTTTTCTTTTGGTAGCTGGGGTATGAATGCAGGAGGAACTAAAGGTCAAAGACAAATCTGTCCCATAAATAACAAAGACGCTATCACTAATAGTGTCCATTGTTCATTTCTTTCTGCTTCTGTAGCCTCAGAGACTGAACGGAAAGAGAATAAAACAAAAAGAGATCCTAACATTATAAGTTGAGTTGTTGATTTATATATTTCCCTCCCCAGCTGAGAAATATTCCCACCAACACAGCAGTCGCGACTGACCATGCTACTGAGATCAATTTAAATGATAATGCTACACTAGCCTAACTTGTTAACCATTACACCATTTGAGGTGTCCAACTCTGTCAACTTGTTGACTTCATTTACTTGTTTGTTTGCTTTGTTAAATAAAGCCTTCCATGACCTTGCTATATGATGACACTCTTTTTCTCTTCCCTAAAGCTGCAGTTTTCCGGTGTAATGCACCATAGACATTCTTAAATTGTTGACAAGGTTTGCTGTAATTGTTTCCTCAGGATTACCAGTTTCATAACTGTAAATATTTCTGTGAATGAAATTCGGCTTTCAATTTTCAGCTCAGTTCAGTTTGACATTGGGTGATAACTTCTGCTTTTTTGCCTTTGTTGTTTACCTATTAGATCGTTTAGGAAATAATGGCCAATTTTATGAAACATTTAAATGTAAAATTGGCCATTATTTTCCGAGCAACCTAATACATCATCCATTTTCTCATTTCCTGTAACAATCTGGTGAAGAAAAGAGATTTTCATTTCTGCTTAGTAAAGTATTATAAATTATTTAAGCATTGTACTGAATGTTCCGGGCAGTTTTGTTCAAAAACCTGAATCCCATTCTTTGATTTGTTCTCTATGTGTTTGAAATGTTTGTGCATACTTTAACTTGTAATGCATTGTATTTTTTGTAAAATCTTGGAGTGTTTTAATGAAGATCGGCTTCAATGAATGTCTTAAAAAAATCATAATCCAGAATGATTTATCCTTCATAGTGAGACGTACAAGAAAAAAATCACCATCACATTTTTTAAGTTTGATAAACCAATTCAGGCATATCCACAAATTAATACCATCTGGTCATCTAGCACATATTTTTCATTATCTATGTTGTACAGGATGTTTCAGAAAAACTGATATCATTTCATGATCTAATAACTTGTCCAGTTCTCATTTAAGCGATCACAAATTTTGACAGCATTTATAACAACAACTCAAATATCTACAGTGAATATTTTGTTCATTTTTTTTTTTTTTTTAGTAGGAGGGGGAAATGGCAATTCTATGCCTGGAAGAAATAAAGGAATTTTGAGAAATGCCATTTGCTGGAAAATAAAATGTATTTAAACATTAAACAGAATTTTGCATTGTTTCTACAAATAGTCTTAAAATTTGAGATTATTTAAATAAGAATTGGTCAAGTTATCAGATAACAAAATGATATCAATTTTTCTGGAACTCCTACTACATCTCAAATGATATCAAATTTTTTTTTAGACACCCTGTATTATTACCTTTACAAAATTCATATAGAATGCTATGGTAGACGCAACTTTTATTAAAATTATTGTATTTTTGACTATAAGAAATGCAAAACCTGATAGAATAGATATTTAGACCTACATTAGAAATTGTGGATATTTTTGTATCCAGTCCATTGATTTTTTTTTGTCCTTATTATGGCAAACTATATAGAATTATGCATTCAGTTAAATATCTGAGTTAGATGATACAGCATAGAAATGAGAGGCAAATATACAATTAGACAACAAAAATACATTTTATTATAATTAATAGCATGCAGAAAAAGAATCTGTATAGAACTTTACAATATAAACAATGTCTAGAAAGAAAATATTTAGGCTGTGATCTATAATAAGATACAGATTTTTAACCTCTAAATATACAGTGGGGCTACATCCTACCATAGCCATTTAAATAGTAATTAAGAGATTGTCTTTCTTATGTGTTTATATAACTTGCAGATTTGAGGTGCCTGTGGTATAATGGTTATCATTGCGGGAAATGGACAAGGTGATACAAGTTTAAATCCTCGATGAGGCTTATTATATTTCACATAGCTCTAATACCCTTGGAAAAGGTATGAATTCAACTATTTTACCTCTAGCTATGGGAAAATAGGACAAACTGGGCTCTTTAGCCTTGTTTAGGCAACCAATCTAGGAGAAGGAAAACTCTAAATTCAAACTTGTTAAACTCTGCTTAAAGAATTGACTTTGTATCGCATCCTGACTGTATGGAGAGGTTGGTAAATGCATATATAACTTCCCGGTGGACTTAATAATAAAAAAGATTTGGTCTGCCTGTATTCATACCAGTACCCACAAATTTAATTTGGAGGACTTTTTTATTTTTATTGTCCTTTTTATTGAGCTGTAGGGATACAATACATAATTATCTCTCTTAGATAATTTGCATGTTCAGAGGGACCATGTAGGATATCTCAAAAGTCAAAGAAACTCATTCTTAACCTCTTTTTATTAATGTTCTTTGAACAGTTGAGACATTGTCTCTGACCCTGCCAGAGAATGGTAAAGCCTATCTTTTACCAACCCTTATCAAGTAAGCCTTTTGCTATTTTGAACATCTACATATTGCTTGTTCATGGAACAGTATGTGTATAGTTTTAGATCTTGGGAAATGTGTGTGAATTCTTTCTTTTATTCCTGTAAGTATGTATAATGTATATACTAATTGGTAAATGTTTTTATCTAGTCTTTCATTCTGTTAAGAGTTAGTATATCATTTACATATTAAAGCTAATATTAGTAATTGGTAAGTTAAAACTCAATTAAAATATCTTTCCTACCCTTCAAGGATCCATTAATGAAAACTGTTCAAAATAGACTCTGACAAATAAGTAGCGCTCAATTCAATAGGCATACTGTGTAACCCTTATTGTTCTGTACTTTGTGGAAAATGTAAAAAACATTATTTATTCTAGTTTTGAATACAGTGAAAGTTTGATCTGAGTGACTAAAGATGTTAAATTAATTGTGAGTTATATTGTCTACTTTTTAGTCTCAATTTTTCAATAAATGGTTGATTTTAGATCTGCATATGATAAATGTTCTCTAACTTTCTGAACAACATAACACATATGGTTACATTCAACAAGATATTTCAGAAAAAACTTATATCATTTTTGTAATCTAATAAGATAACCAATTATCATTCAAAGAAACTCAAATTTTAATAGCATATATAGAAACAACAGAAAATTTTGTCATTTTTTTTTCTTCTTTTCAGGCATAGAAATGCCATTCACTGGAAAAGAAAAGGTGTTTTATCACTTAACATGGGATTTTGAGTTATTTCTACTCATGCTGTTAAAATTTGAGATTATTTGAATGAGAATTGATCAAGTTATTGAATTATGAAAAGATATCGATTTTTCTGAAACACCTTGGAGATCTCAAATGACATTGAATTTTTTGAAACACCTTCTAAAATATGAATCTGTAGACAAAGCTCAGCTTATTGTGGATGAACTCAAAAAGCTTCTGACTTCAAGAAAAAATTCTCCCTGATCGTAGTCTCAAAAAACATGTCTTACCAAAATAGAAAAATGCTGGAAACAAAACAAGAAAATTGATAGCAATCTAAACATAGTGACTATTTTTCTTTTTTTTCTTTATAAGATTTGATTTTGAAAAATATATAAAACACTTAACAAAGAATCCCAAGTATATTTCATTGGAAAAATTGCTGAAAAATTAGTAACAGAGAAGTCTACTTCAATGAAACTTTAATTGTATTATTCATAATTTACAGTATTATGTTATGTCACATTTTCTAGTCTGCAAAAGAAGTAGAATATGATTTTCAATCTGCATGATTGGTTATCAAAGTGCATTTGACACCAGGGTACATAATAGGTAAGGAAATAAGCCACAAGAAAGCAAAAACTGAGCAGATGTCAATCTAAATCTTATTATTTTTACTTAGTATTTTTTTTAGATAATATAGGATTGACCATTAATTTTGATGAATATTTTCTTTTATTTAAAAATCTGCAATTGATATTTTTTTTAATACAAGCTAAAATTAATGGTTAAATCTAGTTGCTGACATTCACTATTCAATATTGGTTTTTGCAGTAGTCACTTGATTTTAAATTTACATATATATCCTAACAGCCTAGTAATATATCAACAAGTTCCAGTGATGTCAGCCACTTTAGTTATTCAACCCATGACAGCAAAAGCAACATTCTAAATCCAAACTAGGTTTAATGGAGGGTATCCCACTAATTTGGCTATATGACAATAAAATGCAAAGTTATGATGTGTATCAAAGTGATATGTTTGATGCAGAAAGACAAAGTTTAAATTTTATACCGAGTATATTTTAAAAGTTTAGTAGACAAATTGACTTACCTAGGAAGCAGCATCTCATCAACCAAAAAGGACATCGACACGAGGTTAACAAAAGCATGGACAGCTATCAATAGGCTATTGATTATATGGAAATGAGACCTAACCGATAAAATGAAACACAGTTTCTTCCAGACAGTGGTCGCATCAATACTTCTATATGGATGCACTACATGGACTCTAACAAAACGGCTGGAGAAGAAGCTAGATGGCAATTACACAAGAATGCTGCGAGCAGTCTTGAACAAGTCCTGGCAGCAACACCCCACAAGATACCAACTATACGGCTACCTGCCTCCGATCATGAAAACTATCCAAGTTAGACGAACCAGACATGCAGGACACTGCTGGAGAAGCAGGGACGAGCTCATAAGTGATGTACTCTTATGGACCCCCAGATATGGCCGAGCAAAAGCAGGATGATTTATAATACTGGGTGTTGAGCAAAGAGGTATCGAGTATCATTTTTTTAGTCATTGGTATGATTCAACTAGATTGAACTTATGCTAAACTGAATTGTTTGAATTAGAACTGTTTGACTAAACTGAGTTGCTCAAAATAGAAATGTTTTTGACAATTAAACTGTACTTACATTTAACTGCAGGCTTAGGATAAATTGAATTGTTTGAAATACACTAAACTGTATTGTTTCATATAGAAGTGTTTTGACATTATCTGTGTAAACAAAATCTGTACTTACACTAAACTGAATTAGCTGAATTAGAATTGTTTGAAAAAAATGAATAGCTTGAAATAGAAATATTTTGACAATTAAACTGTGTACTCATGGTAAACTGAATTGTTTGAAATACAACTGGTTATTTGCAAACAAAAAAAAATGGATTTGGTATTAAATAACCTACAAAGGTTGATATGCCATAAAACCCAACCAACCAACCAACCAACTCTAACAGATGCTACCACTCCGAGTCAGAGTGGACCTGGGATTAACGGCTCTGAAGTGGTACTCCACATTTACCAAAGCTCCAGGATCGGAGCCTCACAATCAAAAATGTTTTATATCATATCCGGGACACTTGTTACAGAGTGGGGTCGGGGGGCTTCCTTTTCTCCAGAGATAAAGTCAGCATGTTCTACAGCCTCAGCTGAGTGGACTAGTGTGAACTGTGTATATATGTATGTGTATGTACATTTTTGTGTGTGAATATATGTGATAAAGTGTGTGTGTGTGTATATATATATATATATGTCTGAGTGTATGCATCTGGATATGTGTATGTACTTATTCTTTATATAATACAGCTTATGAATATACCCAAAAATGTTAAGAAATTATGATATATAGAATTATTATCTGTTTATAAACAAATGTTTAAAGCCACATTTTGGTATGGTGGAATACCAAATTAATACCATGTTTATTTTGAGTAACAGCCTGTTTTATTTTTTTCTGCCAATTAGACTCTAGTTGGGACCCATCAGCTGGTAAGGGTTATTGTGATTTTACAGTTTTGATGAAAATTTTCATTTGTAAATTTGGAAAGGATGGTAGCTGCTTTTGTTTCAAATCATTTTTTTAACGTATTGGGTTGCCTGGAACTACAAAAGTTATTTAGTTGAGTTCCCATTCCCCAAAGATCAACATTAACATTACTATGTATTTACCCAACCCCTTCACAAACAAGATACGACACAAGGTCAATTTTTAAGCAGAGGTTTAGATTTAGAGTTTTCCTTCTCCTAGACTGGTTGCCATAACAAGGTTAAAGAGCCCAGTGTGCCTTACTATTCACTCTTAGCTGGAGGGAGAATAGTTGGATTCATAGCTTTTCCAAAGTTATTTGAGCTATATGAAATATAAACAGACACATTCAGGATTGAACTCAGGTGCCCACATCAATTATGCCGTGAAAACTTCCATATTAACACCAGTATTTCCTTGAATAAATGGAATAAACAAAAGGAAAGATACGATAAGACCATTTACACATTTAATATATTCATAATACACATATAAGTACCATTGAAAAGAATGCACAAACATGTCCCAACTGTTAAAAATTTGTACACATTGTTCTATGAACAAGCAGTATGTGGAAGGGGTAGAAATGAAAATAGCTAACTTGAGATGGATGAAGAGTAAAATGGTCATTCCTATGTTTGCTTATTTCCGTGTATGTATATATATATATAAACATTCATATTTGCATGTGTGTATATATAGATAAATATATATATACATATATATATATTTGTGTGAGTGTGTGAATATATATATATATATATATATATATATATATTTGTGTGAGTGTGTGAATATATATATATATATATATATATATATATATACATATATATATATGACTCTATACTAAAATGGGAAATTATAAAAAAAAATGTTGTAAATACAAGATGAGCGATAAATCTCGCCAATTATGTATGGAGGAGAAATTAAGTATTATTTCTTATAATAACCTGAAAGAATTACTTAATCACAGATCTGATGTGCTTAACATATGTAAACATAGAAAGAATTGTTTGCTTAGTAAGTAGATTTTTTTTTTCTCCTGAGTGATTAAATCAATAAAATGTATATTTATGCAAATTTGGTTTGGTTGTGTAGATTTTTTATTCAATAAAATGTAGTTTGCCTTACCCTCTTTGGTCAGCTTCATCCGGATGATGTGGAAAGGTGAAACCTAGGTAGATTTCGTCTGACCCATTAAGCACTTTTATTAATATATATATATACATATATATATTTATGCGTATGTATATTTATATATGCATATAGATATTCATGCCTGTGTATCAATGTAAATATATATATGTATATATTCATGTGAGTGTGCATATATATATATATATGTATATTCCTCTGTGAGTGTGTTTATATATATAAATATATATATATATTTATATTGGCCTTGGAGATCGGGGTTCAATCCCAGGTCAAATCATACCAAAGACTCAAAAAAATGGTACTTAATGACGCCTTGCTTAGCACTCAGCACTCTAAGGTAAGGATCAAGGGTAAAGTGGAGCAATCCAGGGAATAGAGTAGCAGCCTCCCCTACACCTCAGTGTAGTAGCTATTGAAAAAGGAGCCTTCAACTCACCCTCAACTAAGGTCACCAACTTTACTTTTATATATTTATATTCATGTGTGTATATATATATATATATATATATATATTGAGCACTTGGGTGAAGAATTGAGGGCTGTCACATATGTATAATTACAAAGCTCTTCTTGTGAATTGAGCACTCTGGTGGCCGATAAGTGTACATGAATATATACCTAAAAAAATTCCTTCACTTACACTGAGATGATTATGGCTCAGTCGTAAGATATCCAACTAATGTAAAATCAGCCAGCGATCAATTTGATCTTAAGGCACCTGACGAGTTGTGATACAACAAAACAGTTTGTTTGTGGATAACAATATATATATATATATATATATATATATATATATATTCATAAAAGACAAAATCTGTACTGTTCAAAGAACAGAAGGCAAAGAGAATGAGGATGGATTTCTGTGATTGTCATGTGACAATCCATAAGCCACCTAAGAGACACAGCCATTCTCTAAGGGAGATAATAAATGATTCCCTAAAATGGCTTGGTTACCATTACTTTCTTTTACTCTAAGCATTCAGCTTGGTGTTTGTGGTTAGTTAGATGACAAAGTATAAACACATGTTTAACAAACACTAATACTTAAAAACTGAAAAAGGTCAATTAATTCACAGGCAACAAATCATAAACTTTTGGCATGAAATATGTTCAGTAAACATTTTAAAATGTGTTTGGTAAAAAAAAAGAAGGAAATGCGAAATCTAGAGGAGTGTCATGTGGTTTTTACTTGTAGCTTCACCTACTCTATAGGGCATAGTAAATCTATTGCTTCAAATGCTATAAAGCAGATTAACTGTGGTTTTATTCAACCTATTAGAAGTGAATCAGTGTGTCTTTACCTACAGCAATAGCAGGATTGAGCTGTGAACATTATAATTTTTTAATCCAACGTACTAACATAATTGTAGATATATATTTTTTTTATCTGGTTGCCGGATTTGGTCCAGTTCAATGGTGTTAAGTTTGTGTTCCTTTATTTTTTATAATTATCCCAAGTTGAGTAAACAACAATCTAAAAATGTTATTTATTCTATGGACTGTAAATCTTACCATGGTAAGGTTGGAAAAAAATATAGGAATTTAACTCATCACTAATGGTAAAGAAAAAAAAAAGCTATTGATAATAAACATGGACAGTACTAAGCCCATAATCAACCATTTCTTGCTTATCATCTTTAGTTCTATGAGAGGAATCCTAGTGGTGTGAGGGCTAAAGTGTTGGAATGCAACCTCAGAGTAAGTGAGTTCAAACTCCAGTCCCACTATTGCTAGTACTTTCAGGCTAATACTCTTCGGAAAAGTATGAACCACATTATCCTCCCAAGTATGGGTCAAATAGTATCACTGCAGTTCTGCAAGGATGGTTTTGGTATTAAATAACCCACCAAGGTTGATATGTCATTAATCAAAGAAACCAAACCAATAAACCAACCTTTACTTTTTGAACAATCTTTGATTATTTCATAACAAGAATACATGAGAATCTCTTCTCTGAACTTCAGCATTTATAAGGTTTGGTTTGGTTTGGTTTCTTTGCTTAATGACATATCTACTCTTAAAGGTTATTTAATGCCAAAGCCACCCTTCTAGAAGAATAATTGTGGTACTATTTAACCTATAGTTGGGAGGATAAGGGGTTCATACCTTTCCCAAGGGTATTTGTCCAAAAGTGAACGTAATTGCGCGGCTGAAGTTTGAACTCGTTTACTACATTTCTGCTGTCCATCACTTTAACCATTACACCATGAAGACACTCCTTAGTATAAATAAATCCAGTGCAATAACATACATGTTTTTAATATCTGGTTGCTGTATTTGGGCCAGTTTGCTCAGAAATTGGGCATTCTTTTTTCTTTAACATTTAGCTCAAGCGAGTAAAGTACATAACTTCATCATCATAATGGCATGCTGATTGCAGAGATTCCCTTGATTCTCTCTTGCCATCTGTCCCTAATGGTCATGAATGTAAGTTTTTGCTAGTTGGTCAACACTGGTGAGTCCACACGTAGAAGTCTGAAGGAGAACATTGCTAATGAGTTTGTCCCTAATTTTTCAGCAGTGTTAAGCATATCTTGTTTGTTTTACCTGAATAGTTTGTGAGATGGAAGGTAAGAGACCAGACAACTGCAGTTTTGTTGGATGCTGCTTCCAGGATTGTTTCTAAACCACACACACAGCATTTATTCTGTTGATTTTAAATCTCACTGCATGCTAAACAGCAATGTTTATACACAGGCCAGATAAGAGAGGAAAAAAATGGGTGAATTCAACTGGTCACTACTAATGACAAAAAAGTATAGATAATAATTATGGAAAGTTCTTAGACCATAATCAACTATTACTTGTTTACCATCTTCAGTTCTTGGACAGTCTTTGGTTCTTTCATAACAAGAATTCATGACATTAATCTTTTCTTTGAAAAGATTGGCAGTGAAACCTGGAAGAGATTTGCCTTGAAAAAGCCATTAACACATGGAAATTTATTGATTATTCAAATCTCATTTGTTTTTAGTTAAATGATCTTGATGAAAGAGATGAGATGTGAGAAATTTTTAAAAAATTTAAGAACTAGCAAGAAAAATGGTTTTATTAAAGTCTTTTTTTTTAATTATAGTTGGTTTGTTTGTTGTTTTTTGTTTGGTTTTTTTTTTATCTAAAGAACTAAGAGAAAAGAGCAGATTTTAGCTTGATACATAAATAGATCTGGAAACTAAATAAAAATGTTTCTGGCGCTTCTGCTCTTTGTATTTTTTTAATAGCTGATCTAAAGGATTGACAGTAAAGTGGTGAGGAAAGAGCCAAAAATTAGATTTCAATGTTTAAAGTTTGTCGTTGAATTAAAGAAAATGCTGTTGCTATTTTAAATTTAAATCAAGTTAACTGCTGACTTTTTGTTTTCTTTTTTATCTGTCCATTTTATCAATATTTATGGCTTTTTTTTTTCTTTTTTCTCTATTCAGGCTTTACGTGTGTTTGAACGCTGCTGTGTGCAGATATGTTTCTTCGTATTTGAAAACTGCACTGTTTTCTTTTCATTACTAAGTGGAGGTTTTGAAGAATCTAAATTTTTTCTTCAACTTAAGGTGTGTGTGTGGTGTATAATGAAAAAAATAGATATTTGTTCAACGTGATTTGAAGGCAAACTTAACTCCAAAAATAGTATTTGAATGCTTATATTATGTTAATTCAGCAAAATGAAAATCAAATTTTATCTAGTGATCTATTATTGAAAAAAAATGGAATTTTGGTTTTAACTCTATAATATTGTAAATTAGTGAAATAGTTGCAAATAACATTTTCAGATTATTATTTTAAGTTGGTGTGAATTTTGGTAATTTGTTATATTAGGGTGTTTCAAACTATTTTTGTTTTTCACTTACCTTTATGCTAAAGCTTTTCTCATATATACATCTAAAGACTATCAATATCATTGTTGTCAATATTGTTTATATGGCCAGCCAGCTGGGACTGTAGAATACACTGACTGCATCTATGCATATGACACAAAACAATGTGATGTTGAGGCTTTAGTCCTGGGTCTTTGGGTAATGTGGAGAACCTCTTCATTACCATAGTTCCAAGGTCCACTGAGACCTGGAATGGTATCACCTGATAATGTTCTGTTAGTCAAAAAGAACTGTTTGACATTAAAACTGTCTCTAAACAAATGACTTATGCTAAATTGAATAGTTAGAAATAGAATTGTTTGATCAATCAACTGTGTGTAAACAAATAATTGATGTTAATTGAATCAGTAGTGATACTTGGAACCATTTAACTGTGTGCTTACACATGCATAATTTTGAATAGAATAATTCATGTTAAACAACAATACTTGTAACCACATCACTGTGTGCAAATAAATGATTAATATTGAATTGAATTATAAGAGTTTGATTGCAATAATTGAAACCATTTAACAGTGAAGAATCAATAACAATTCTAGTGAGTAAACAAATTAGTTCTTACTCATTTAAAAATGAATTTACCTACCAACTATGTGTGATGTTAAATTGTGACTGTTATATAGCAATATTTTGACTGTGTACAAAAAAAAAAGATTCAGGCTCATTTAAAAATGTTATCAACAAAATTTGTTTTTAAATCATATATATTTAATATATATGTATAAACAGGATTTGATTTTGAATTATCTACAGTGGTTGATATGCCATAAAACCAAACCTATTTATAAGGGTTTATGAAAATTATTTTTAGTTTTTACATAACTTTACTCTAAAGCTTATTTCATGCATCCATGTAAAGATTATAAATAGACTCAATATACTATCATTTTTGTATATACCACTACTATTGAGTTGTCCCTTTATTTCAGAAATTATAATGGTAGACTGAAGTAAAAAGAGTTTGACAACTTTAAGACAATATTTTTAATTAGGTTTCATAGTCACTAATGCTGCTCAAAGAATTTGGGAAGTGGAAGAAATATTCTCAAATTATCAATATAACTGATAACTTTTTGTCTCAGAAAAATCATATAGCTCAAAATAAGATGTATGATAAATTATTAAACTTTAAAATTTTAAGTTTGTTGTTTAATATTGAATGATAAACTGAATTCAAGGAATAGAAGTATTTTTGATAAGAAGGGAAGAATATCACCAAATATTTGTAAGATTTAAAAGTATTTAATTTAATTATGTAGAGTGTACTACAACTATCAAAATGTTATGAGTAAAAGAAAATAGAATTTTATTAAGTTATCACAGCTAAGAAAAAAAAATGATTAAAAATTATTCTATAAAAATTCTTGATAAAATGCGTCAGCTCTTCTATCTCTCTTTATCAGTATCTTCTCATTATCTCCCTTATCTCTTTCAATCCAATAATTGCCTGTATTTTTTTTAATCAAAATATCATATTTTTGTAATCTAACAAAAAGGTTACTGAATGAGAAATAACCAAACCATAGGTTGGAAATGAAATGAAAATGTTTATAACAGTAAAAAAATACAAGACAGCAGCGTGAAGAAGGTAACTGCTGACTACTTAATATATTTTCATCCCCTCACAATTGTATCCCACATATTTATGAGGAATAGGACATAACTATTAATGTTCATTGATAGGGTATATAACACAAACATGGATTCCATTTATATGCAATGAAGAAATGTACAAATATTTTCTCATGTATTTTCTTTTAACTTATTTTTATTCTAGCTCTCAGTGAAGATTTTTTATGGATCACAATCTTAACCACAATTTTTAATTTATTGGCTTTTTTAAATCAAATTCCTAAATTTTTATACGAAAGACAACAATAAAATGTTTATCAATTTAAGTAATTCATCATATATGTTATACTTATATTTGTTTTTATTAATTTTATAGGTAAGTCCAGTTTGGTTTTACAATGTGAAATATTTGGTGAGTAAACCATTTTCTGTGCTATATTTTAGAATATTAATCATTTTATAAGAACATTCCAATTGCAATAATTGCTGCTTGTTGCTGTTGATAGCATGAATATTTAAATATGCACTATTTTTCCACATTTTTCAGTCCAAAAGTTTGGGGTATATTTTAAACACAAAAACTAAATTTTTTTTATGCTTACACACTTCGCCATATTCAGAACAGCATAACTGAGTGTAAGTTATATTTATGGTCCAAACTAACTAATGTGTAACAGACACATTTTTTTGTATCACTACAAAGAAGTGGCCACTGGAATGCTTATTTGTTTTATGATTCGTTACTTCAATTGAGAACTTATTTTCGCCAAAAGTTGGTAATATTTTCATATGAACACGTTTTTGCTTTGGTTCTTAATACTGTGTGAATTTTGGATTTCAAAACATTATATAAACTATATAAATTCTTATTTTTAGTCACTACAAACTGGATAAAATGTTGACCAAGTGTTAGTTTAAATTTAGCTACTTTAAGTTCTAAAATGTCAATTCATATTATATACAAAAGGGTTTTTTTAGGGAATTTTACTACTGAAAGTTAGGGATGCATATTATATATGAATTATGATTATTAGGAAGTACAAGCGGTCTCATAAAAATATCTTAGATATTTTTCATCATTTCAGCAAATGCAATTTTAAAAATCAGAACAGATATTGACAAAGAACATATAATAAAGTCAAACTTCTTTTTGATAGCTGTATTTTTAGCTATTGAAAAAGTTCATACTACTTTTGATGGAACCTAAAGTTATAGGTGCAACTGTTGCGGGGCCTATAAGTATGTCGACCCCGCAAATGAATTTATGTGAATGAGAACAGCCAAAGCAATATGAAGGAACAAAGGTGAGATAATGATAATTGTAAATGACAATTTATTTCGTCGTATTTACAAGCGTGAATGTAAATGTCCGTGGCGGTTGTATGTGTTCGCAGTTGGGCGTTCGACGAGGGTCGCTGGCGTAGGTCGAGTCGTTGAGTACAGCTAGATGTTGGATGCTGGTAAGCTGAGGTCGGTCGAGTCGTTGAGTTCAGCTAGACGTTGGATGCTGGTAAGCTGAGGTCGGTCGAGTCGTTGAGTTCAGCTAGGCGTTGTGGTCGGTGCTGGTCGTTGAGTACAGCTAGTCGTTGGATGCTGGTAAGCTGAGGTCGGTCGAGTCGTTGAGTTCAGCTAGGCGTTGTGGTCGGTGCTGGTCGTTGAGTACAGCTAGTCGTTGGATGCTGGTAAGCTGAGGTCGGTCGAGTCGTTGAGTTCAGCTAAGCAGTCGTCGCGGGCATCTGAGGTCGGTTGAGGTTGGTAGATCGGTATCCCCGGTTATGACGGTACGTTGCGTTAACCGGGGGTGTGTTGATCTGGTCTCTGGCTCGTACAGCGGGTCGTACGTGAGTCAGGTGTTGCAGTGGTAGAACAGTCCGTAACAGCGAGTCGTTACGTGGACTGCGTAGTACCTTGCAGGAGCGTCGATGTCGGTAGGTCGACATCCCCGGTTATGACGGTATGTTGGGTTAACCGGGGGTGTGTTGATCTGGTCTCTGGCTCGTACAGCGGGTCGTACGTGAGTCAGGTGTTGCAGTGGTAGAACAGTCCGTAACAGCGAGTCGTTACGTGGACTGCGTAGTACCTTGCAGGAGCGTCGAGGTTGAGGAAAAGGCTAGGGCCTTGCTGGGCCCCCTAGCCGTGCGGACGTATCGGACGGGAGTGAAGGCTTTGTCGTGTCCAAAGCCGTGCGGACGATCGGACTAGTGCGAAGGCTTTGTCGGGTCAAAGCCGTGCGGACGAGCGGACGGGAACGAAGGCTTTGTCGGGTTAAAGCCGTGCGAACGAGCGGACGAGAGCGAAAGGCTTTGTCGGGTAAAAGCCGTGCGGACGTATCGGACTAGTGCGAAGGCTTTGTCGGGTCAAAGCCGTGCGGACGAGCGGACGGGAACGAAGGCTTTGTCGGGGCAAAGCCGTGCGGACGAGCGGACAAGTGCGAAGGCTTTGCCGGGTCAAAGCCGTGCGGACGAGCGGACGGGAACGAAGGCTTTGTCGGGTTAAAGCCGTGCGAACGAGCGGACGAGAGCGAAAGGCTTTGTCGGGTAAAAGCCGTGCGGACGTATCGGACTAGTGCGAAGGCTTTGTCGGGTCAAAGCCGTGCGGACGGGAACGAAGGCTTTGTCGGGGCAAAGCCGTGCGGACGAGCGGACAAGTGCGAAGGCTTTGTCGGGTCCAAAGCCGTACGAACGAGCGGACGAGAACGAAGGCTTTGTCGGGTCAAAGCCGTGCGGACGAGCGGACAGCAGCGAAGGCTTTGTCGGGTCAAAGCCGAGCTGACGAGCGAACAGGCCATGAGGCCGAGGCTAAGATGGGCGTTATCTTAGCGCTGCGCAGATAGTGAAGCCGTAGCTAAAGGCTGGTCCGTGCCATTAGCGCTGCGCAGCTTATCGGACTATCGGAACCGACTGAGAGTTAAGACCGGTTGGTCTTAGAATCCGTCTTCGTGTTTGCCGCCTGGCCGTCTACTTCGACTGATCATTACTGACCAGTCAGAGATGCTCTGACCCGCAGACAGAGACCTCTTATGGTCCTAAAAAGGACCTTTGTGCATACCTATGTAGGTGGGAGAAAGGCAGGTCTACCACGAGAAGTGGGACCAACGCCGTAAGTTAAGGTGAATGCGACCGCACAGAATGCGGGATTCCTCCTTAATGAGCTTCGCCAGGAGCGTGCCGTTTAAGCGTTGAAAAGGGCTTGCTGATATTTCGAAGGTGCTGTGACACACAGCTCCAGCCGCGTGGATATAAAATTCTTTGATAAAAAATGAGTGTAGCCGTAAAGTATTTTCCTAACCTGCTATAGGCTGGCGACGACTATTAGTTCAAGTCTTATCAGGTAATTTTTGGCCGAAGTGTTTTGTGAATGTTATTAATTTTTAATTCTCCCTTTTCTTTTAGCTATAACTAGATGTCAAGGTCGTTAGCAAGAAAAAAGGGCTTAGTCAGTTCCGGTCGTACTCGGATATAATCGTCCTAACTCGGGCGTGTAATTTAATATGTTTTAGGTTTATCGGCAGGTCGCGGCAAGGGTTTGTCGGCCGGTCGCGGCACAACCACCTATTTTCGGGGATCTTTGGTTTCAGAACCATGCTAGATTATCCATTTTATCAAACCAGTTGCAGTCATATATTTAGAATTCAATAATTCTCTTTTGAACCTCTTATTATGCTCATGATATATCTTCAAAGAATCAGGACTATGAAAAAATTAAATCAAGTAAATATTGTTCATATTAAATTTTGTGATAAATATCTCAACAGGCTAAGCCAGAATTGACCATTTCTAATATATGCTTCATGAAACATGAGCAATACATTATCAATATTTTAATTCCATAGAGCATAGAATTCTTAGTGCTGAATAAGAGATGTAAAGTTTGGTCATAAATATGTTGTATTTACAATATTCTTACAAAGTAGTTCAACTTGAGGATCAAAAAATATGCAATCTAATGATAGTCCTACAAACCTGCAATGTACTCATAATTTTCTTCAAATCATAAGAAGTGTCAGATCATCAGTTTGTAGAAATTGATGTTCTGTCAGTATTAACAATAAAATAGATGGTCTTTTTGGATATTCCTGTCATTTTCAACATGAGTTGTGCACATTATATAGATCAGGTACCTCAAATGGAAATTATACCAGTTATTTCTTTAAATGTGATAAACTTTGAATTTGCTTTTGTTTTCTGAATAATACTTATACTACAATCTATTACAATTCGCCCATGAAATACAATCATATGGGAAAAAAATGAATGAATTAAATTGAAAAACAGAGAAAAATGGAATTTACCAAAAGTTAAAACAGAATTAATAAAAAATTTAAGCAGAAAATTTATCTTCCTACATTTTTTATAAATACACTTATCCTATTTTTTGAGAGAAAAAATTAAAAAAAAGAACAGTGTTTAAGCTGTATAGCTGATTAGCAATACACAAGCTCCCTCCTACCCACTTCATCTTGCTTTTAGCCCACTCTGCCTCTCCCCTATGACTTAATTGCTCTTTTGAAGCCTTGAGTTTGAGACCCCTGATATAGATATTTGCTCCAGTTTCTGAAATATGATAGCTGATTAAGAGGTGAAGAAATACACTGTGGATACTACCTTCAAAGCTGTACACTGTTTGAAAAAGTTCAGTTTTAGAGATTTTTTGTTTTATTTTATTTTGCTTTGTTTTTGAATAGGAAATATATCTCCTTTTTAATTCCATTATGAAAGGGATGTTTTGAAAATATCCACTTGGGCTTGCCTAAATGACAGCTATACTCCCCACATGATATTATTTGAATGATTGATGATGAAGTTTTGGAAGAATTCAAAAAATGAAAGAGAATGTTCAGAAACCTACTTCACTCATTTTAAAAGTAGGTCGAATTTTTTAAGACTAGAGGTGGGAAATCAATCACAAATATATTGATAGTATATTGATTTTGAAAAATGCCAGTCTTAAGAGAGACCTTTGAGAATACATTAAATACTAATTGACAAATTTCATTATCGATTCTTGACCAGTCTTTTGTACCTCATATTGTTGCCTTTTATGACAAACTTTTGGGTTTGGGTATTCATTTTAATGGTGATAGGATATTTTACCTGAAAAAATTGTAATAAAAAGCCAAACAACTGAGGTGAAAAAAAAGATTACTCAAAAATTAATTATTCAATTAAAAAATGATTAATACTTGATGGACTCAGACATTGCATAGATGTTTAAAATGAGGCTCTTCTATCATTTTTTTCTATGTATCTGTTTACCTCCTTCATTTTTTCAATCCATTGCCTGTCGTTTTTTATCAAAATATTAAACAAATGTGGATTGGTTTCATAGGTGAAGAAGGAATTTCCAATCTCCAAATATTTTCTTTGGCATTTTCTCTCTTTGTTTGGCTCTATGTTTGCTAATTTTTACCCATTTCCATCCCTGTCTGGTTTTAAGACTTTAACTTTTCACTTGATATTCAACCAAAAACTAGTTTTGCTGTGTCTTTCATCTCCAACCCCACCCTCTATTTCTCTCCCTCAGTGTACACACACACACACACACACACATATATATATAGTGTTTGCTATATTTATGAATGAAGTGTATTCACTATTGGTAATAGGGCATGTGTAAATCTCAATTTTAATAGTGTAGACACAGGATTAGTGGTCCTTGGTGATAGTAACTTTC
This sequence comes from Sepioteuthis lessoniana, assembly GCA_963585895.1. NCBI lineage: Eukaryota > Metazoa > Mollusca > Cephalopoda > Myopsida > Loliginidae > Sepioteuthis > Sepioteuthis lessoniana. The sequence goes on along the minus strand of OY757904.1, from coordinate 131,178,856 downwards.
TTTCTTGTGTGATCAACAGATCTTGGTCACCAAATGCCATTGACTCTGTGTCTGTCCTATTAAAACATATAATCTGTGTCTGCAACTGAGTTATTGAGAAAGTGAGACATTTTAGCATATACTTTTCTACCATAGAATTCTCCAAGATTTGAATGGCAATAAAAATGAAATTTGTTTTGTGTCAATTAGCCTACTGGGAGCTAAGTGAGGGGTAGTTTCTTGTGTGACGGCAAATTGACTAAAATCCCAAAACGGGACTTTATTTTTGCACGTGTGAAGACGGGGCAGGTTGGCACTTGATCCCTTGTAGAATAAGTCCTCGTACAGAGTTTTTTTTTCAGGCATATAAGAACTGGCATATTACATGAGGGATTAATTTAGGGCTAGACTGACCGCCGCAGGCAAGGGGTTCCAAATTTCACACTATCCACACACCCACCAGGTCGCTTTCCTTCCTCCCCTAGACAATGGAAGATATGGACCTATAGGTTTAGTCGTAATAATATTATATTGTAGTAGTCGGCAACTCCGGTTTCCCGTGTGATATTTTAAAGGAATTTATAGGACAATTTTAAGCAAGATAACATGAGGTGAAAAGGAAGCATGAAGTAACAAATTCGTAGCAGACACCACAAATAACAACTTAGACCACATGCTAACATTAAAATACATGAATCTTTTACTACAATTATATACACCTTCAAAGTGTCAAAATATATAATAAATGAACAGTCCATGAACATAAATGTCTTTCTCCTTTTCTTTTATTTCGTTTTCCTTCAAATTGAGAGAGAGAGAGAGAGAGTGGTATATAAAATTGGGTATAAGGAGAAATAGTCCCAAAGTTACTTATCTTATTTTTCGACGGGGTTCCACTGGAGAATCTTTCTTCTTTTACGGGCTAATAGACTTTATGCTATTTTTAACACTGGCTTGAAGAAAATGGCTTCTTCGTGTCTCGCAGAATTTCTTTGTCTTCTTTTACCCGGAGTACTTGGCTTTTGGTTCTGTCTCCTACGAACCCTGTCCAACGACTAACTTTCTTATTATCTATTTCCGCTGATGGGAAGGAGTCCCCACTTCCGTTTTGGGGTCTCAGCCAATCATTTGGCTTCTCTCTTCTTCCCCTTGGTCAGGCGATTTTTTTAGGGCTACTAGATGTCACCCAAGTCTCATTCTTTTTCCATCAGGTCACCCAGTACAAACATCTGTTTTTTCCATTCTGACCTGGGTTTGTTACTTTGGGATTGACCTACATTCTTTCATGTTTTAACGGCCATTCTTTGATGGCTTGCTACTGTTAATTCGAAACACGGGGAATAGTATTTATCTTATTTCTATCGTCTCAGTGGGACATCACTTGACACTTGGATATTTCAAGCTGGAATATTTTTATTAACAAACTTGTTTTTCAAAATCAAATCAAGACAGAAACAAGTAAGTATTATATGAATGTTGTATTTCTAAAAGGATGACAAATCAAATCAAAAAGAACCAAAATAATGTTTGTTTGTTTTTTAATTTATTTATAGATAAGTAAAATGAAACTCTACATATATTGATATAGAATTTTCTAAGATCCATATTTAAGTAAAAATAAATGCATAAGATCAATCAATTCAAAAGAAATATATTTCAGAAAACATTTCTTAAGTTGTTATATGTGATGGTATACTCTCCGCATGTGCAACGCCAGGTAGCCCTTCTAGTATATATTTACCTTTCAAATAAGTATCCTTCCTTTTTTCTTTAGCTTTATTACCTCCTACTTTTTACCCCTTCACATCTTTTTATCTCAGTGGAATTTCAAAACAGTAGATAACATTAATTGTATCTTTTGAGAACATAAAAATAGAAATGTTCCATTATACAGTGCAGAATTGGTTTGTTACTTAATGTTCTATTGACTGAATATATGGTTATATTCACAGAGGAAATATTATATACCTTTTTTTCTAATCCCATGAGAAATATAAGTGAGGGGAAAAGCATTTGAAAATAATGAGAGCAGATTTTATTCTAATCATTGTTCAAAAATATCTTAATTTATTCATAGATCATGCAGGACACAATCTCTTAGGACCAGGCACATTTCAGAATTCAACATTTGTGGGGTCTGTAATATATACTTACGATATATCAGTACTAAAACCCATTTTTCAAGAGGCTAAGGTATGTATTGGCACAGAACTTATGGTTTATACAACACATAATAGTATTTCTAAAATAAACCTTATAAATATTCACAGAGAGATAAAGACTATAAATATAATTGCAATTTATTTGTATTGTAATAAAATGATAGGTCCATTTTTTTCTAAATTTTCCTCAGTAGAACATTTCATCATCATCAAGGCAAGCCAACAGCACAGATTCCTTTGTCTCTATCATTATGTTCCTATTAGTCATTGTTCTTGGCAAATCCTCTCGATGGCATTTAGTGTCTACACAGAGCTGTGATTGTAAGATTGTATGCTAGTTGGCCAACACTGATTTGTCCATATGGAGGAGTCCATTGGTAAACATTACTTATAAGTCTTACTTCTCAAGCAGTATCAACTATGTCTAGCTCATCTTACATGAATGTTTTTTTAGATAGGAAATAAGTAGCAATACAGCTGCTTATTTGTAGGGTATATTTCTCTCTGCCTCCCAACAGACAAGACTTGACACAAGTTCAATGACCCGAAGATTGATTATAGTGGGGATTTAGGGGAGGGGAAGGTCAGTCATGAGCAGAGGCTCCAGCTCTGCTGGTCTATGCTGGTCATTGACCCACTTAGTGCAATATGGGCATTATTTGTAGGGTGCTGCTTCCAGGATTTTTTCAAAACAGCATGCAGCATTTTACATTGTTCACATCTAGTTTTTCTCAAGATATTTTCAGAATATAGAATACACAACTGCATTTCTGCAGAGGAGTAGAACTCCCCCAGTGAGTGTTCTGGATCTGACATTAAACAATCTGATGGTGAGGCTCCAATTAGTGGAGCTCTGGGGAATGTAGTGTACCCCTTCATTGCTCCCAGGTCCACTCAGAGTGGTAGTACCTGATTGGGTCCTATCTATGGGTCAAGTTGTACTGTTTGACACTTAAACTGAGTGCAAACAAATAATCTATGTCAAATTGAATTGTTTGAAATAAAACTGTATGATCATTTAACTGTGTGTAAACAAATTACTGATGTTAAATTGAATTGTTAGTGATACATAATAATACTTGGAACTATATAAGTCACGGCTCTAACATACAGAATAAACAACAATACTTACCAGCTCAGCAGCCACATCAATCAGGGATTTCCTTCCAAACACTCTCTTACAGAACCTGATATCCTTGACTTTTAGGAGGTACAACACTGACTCAGGACTAACAGAGGCCTAGTGTTAATCAACAGAAGAATCATAATACCTGAATCCCTCAGAAAAAAGTACTGCACTGCCTACACTCAGCCCACCAAGGTGTGGACGGCATGAAACCTCATGCTAATGATACGGTTTATTGGCTTGGCATGAATGCATCCATACATGACTTTAGAGCGAATTGCTCAATTTGTGCAACCATTGCCCCAAGCCAGCCACAGGAATCCATCATTATGACTGCATCCCAACAAATAGTAATGGACTTATTCCATGTCAGTCACATTGTGTACCTTGCCTGTGCAGATAGACTAACTGGCTGGCTCATCTTGTACCACTAAGGAGCAGGTCACGCCACTGCATCCAAACTGATATCCATCTATCAACAGCTGTTCCAGGCATATGGCACCCCAGACAAACTCAGTACCAAAGGCGGCCTACCTTTCACCTTCAGCATATTCCTAGAATTCCTTAAGACATGGTGTGTTAAGCACAGACTATCCTCAGTCATGCATCCCCAATCCAATGGCTGGGCAGAGCTCACAGTGAAAACTGCAAAGAGGATAGTGAATGAAAACACATGCCTGCAGGGTTCCTTGGAAATTGACAATGTTGCCTGGGCCATCTTGCAGTACCAAAACACCCCAATCCAAGGTATTTTTCTATCACCGGCACAACTCCTATTCCACTGTCGACTGTGATTCCATTCCTTCACAGCCAATCTTCTAGAAGCCACACCTTGAATGAGTAGCAGTGGCACAACATGCAAGAAAATCCTCCCCCATCCCACCCGCAATGCAAAAATAGTAGCAAGTTATAACAAATATACCCACAACCTTCCCCTGTTACAAGCAGGTGACATAGTTGCCATACAAAGCCCACTCAATCATGAGTGGAAAACAACAGGAAAATCATCACTGTCCTACCAGATAGTCAATACCAAATCAGGGTTGATGGATCGATAAGAATCACACTTAGGAAGTACCGCTTCCTGATAAAGTGCAGAATCAAGTCTGCACCAACCTCAAAACAAAATGCAACATCTGTACCAATAACATCCCCAAGCAATGCTCCACTCTTGCACCCTAATTCCTTAACATCTTCCGGTAATGGCACATGTGCAGCAATTGAACCCCCCACCAAACAAGCTACATATACATCACCATGCCTTCAGTCATTGAGAATTCCTTGAGCTCTGTCCAGGCTGTTACCACATGACAGGCCAGGACTCAAAGAAGGGTGCAGCCCTCATACAACCTGGCCTACTCACAGGGAGGGGGAGAGGAGAGATGTAGAAATCACTACTCTAATGTGCAGAATAAACAATAATAACTGCTTGCCAGCTCAGTGGCCCAAGCTGGCAGACAAAAATAAAACAGGCTGTAACTCAGTATACACCTCACGACATGACTGAAGCAAATCAGTATATATATATATATATATATATATATACACACACCAATATATCCACTCACTGGGCCAGCAACCAATCACTCTCCAGAGAATGGGTTAAACCATGTGCACATAATGGAATGCTCTAATGTCTATAAAATCTCTCCTCTCTAAGTTCTGCATTTCACTTCAACTGAGTGCTGACTCATAGCTACGAAGCTTTACGTTTTGACACAGGCAAAGTCTTACATGAGAGAACTTCAACAGGAACCATTTAACTGTAGGCAAACAAATGAGTAATATTGAATGGAATAATCAGTGTTAAATAGCAATACTTGTTACCACTTCACTGTATGCTAACAAAGGAATAATATTGAATAGAATTATTATTGTTAGATAACAATGATTGAAACCATTTAATTATGCTGAAACAATAGCAATACTAGTTTACAAATATAAGTTCTAACTCATTTAAAAATTGAAATTACTGACAAACTAATCTCTTATATATCATATATATCTATCTAAATGTGTGCAAGCTAATGACTGATGTTAAATTGTGAGTGTTATGTAGCAATACTTGAAACCATTTAACAGTGTGTAAAAAAAAAAAAAAAAAATTTTTGAAAAAAGCTGCTCAGGCTCATTTAAAAATGTTATCAACAAAATATGTTCACAAACATATATCTGTATATATAAAAAGGATTTGACATTAGATGACCAACAATGGTTGATATGCCATAAAACCCAACCCCAACCATGAAGGCATTTTGTTAGAGTCCAAGTGGGGCAACCACACAGTAGTACTAACATGGCTACTGCAGGGACAAATTTCCATTTTATTTTATCAGAGAGATAAGATTTCCATAAAAAGATCAAATGTCAAATTAATCTAAATATTTAAATCAGCCCTGTTTTTTGTTGTTTTTTTTTCTTTTATGGCCAATGAAATCCGCACTATTGATGTTTTTCAGAGTAAAAGTTAGAAACTCACTAATGCCCATCAGCGCACTAAAATAACTTTAAACAAAATATTGGTTTATGAGTAGTCGACCAGGGCAGTGAAGAAGGTTAACTTGGCAAAAATAGTGGCAACAATGAAAAATTAAGTTAAAATATTTTTAAAGGTTTGGTTTGGTTTCTTTGTTTAATGGCATATCAACTCTTTTTAGGTTATTTAATGCCTAACCTATTCTTCTTGAAGAACAGTAGTGGTACTATTTAACCCATAGCTGGGAGGATAAGGGGGTTCATACCTTTCCCAAGGGTATTTGTCCGAAAGTGAACATAATAGCGCGACTGGAGTTCGAACTCGCTTACTATGATTCCGCAGTCCATCGCTTTTAACCATTACACCACGAGGACACCCCCAATATTTTTAAAGTATCAGAGATTTTATAGTTAATCTTAGAACATTAAAAAAAATTTAAACATATTGCAATTATTTAAATATCTTTGACTAAAACTTGTCTCAGGCAAATTATGATTACATTTCTCTGTTTTATACTAATAGACAAATTTTTATATTAGAATTTCCTCTTTTCTTCTTACTCATGGCACATATATACACATACTGATTGCTATTCTCTTTATATTTATAGATTTATTATATATGCATTTATCTTCTATTCACTATATACATCATATTTTTCTCATGCATGCATTGTGAGGGAGAGGGAGAGAGAGAGAGAGAGAGAGAGAGAGAAAGAAATTTCCATCCACTTAACCTATAGATTATATATATGAGTTACGTACAAAAAGTATCAAGACTGACGCTGTATTGGAACAATGAATGAAATGTTAATTATCTTTTAAAGAGTCCATTTGGCATTCAATACATATCAGTGTGGTTTCCATTAATAAAAGAACCTTTGAATCTCCTTTTTTGATGTATTGTAAAGCTGTTCCTTCATATTTCTTTTAATGTGCCCCATCTCCTCAAACCAGTGAGATGACTTTTCAGTTCAAAAAGCAAGTCACACAGAAATAGACCTGGTGACTATAAACTGCACATGCTCAATCATGTGTTTCAACAAAAACATTTCTTGCCCAGTTGGCTGGGGCTGTAGAATACGCTGACTGCAACTCTGCAGAGGGGTAAGACCCCCCGCCCCGAAATGAGTGTCCTGGATATGACACTAAACAATCTGATGGTGAGGTTCCAGTGATCCTGGAGCTTTGGGGAATGCGGAGTACCCCTTCATTGCCATTGGTCCCAGGTCCACTCTGGCCCAGAGTGGTAGCACTTGATAGGACCCTATCTATGAGTCAAATAGAACTAAACTGAGTACTTATGCTCAACTGAATTGCTTGAAATAGAACTGCTTTTGACATTTAACTGTGTGTAAAGAGAAACTCTGCTTATACTAAACTAAATTGTTTGAATTAGAAATTCAAATAAAACTAACTGCATATTTATGCTAAACTGAATTGTTTTATTTTGAACTGTTTGACTAAACTGAATAGCTTTAAATAGAGGTGTTTTTGACAATTAAACTGTATGTATATTTAAACTATGTGCTTATGCTAAACTGAATTATTTGAAATGGAACTGTTTTTTGACATTGAAACTATACTTACACTAAACTGAGTTATTCAATATAGAACTCTTTTGACATTTTACAGTGTAAACAAAATCTGTACTTATACTAAAGTGAATTAGCTGAATTAGAACTGCTTGACTAAACTGAATAGCTTGAAATATAAATATTTTTGACAATTAAACTGTGTACTCATGCTAAATTGAATTGTTTGAAATAGAACTGATTATTTACATAAAAATGGATTCAGCATTAAATACCCTACAAAAGTTGATATGCCATAAAACCCAACCAACCAACAACCCAAAACATTTCTATCAAAATCAATTTCATACATTACCAGTTTGAGTGATTTCCGATCCCATCACTTGATTGTCATAGGTTCATAAAGGCAGTTGAATATCAAAATTCCATATATTTACATGGTTTAAAGTTCAACTCTTACATCCTTCAGACCATTTATTGTATTATAATACAAAGAAATATGTTGTTTTTTATCAGACCAATTCAGTCAGCACATTGTCAAGATTTTTTAAACCTTTTTCTAGTTTCATTTTTTCTTAGTTATCACCATCACTGCAAAACATTAAGAACTATCTGTTTCTTTAAGTCGGTAGTTGCTTGTGGTTGTGTGACAATCAAGAGGCAAGTTAGCTTCTCTTTGGAGCTTGAGTTGCAATTTCCTGCAAAAAGCAAGACAATATTCAAAACAAAGACAATTAGGATATACATTGAGACTAAATTCTTTCATATTTGAAAGAAATATATTTTAGGAGAATCCATTCAATAAATACTACAGTCTATTCATGCTTCAGTATATGTATTTACCCAACCCCTCTACCTTGGGAAGAATCTGCCACAAAGTAAATCTTTAAGCAGAGGAACGCTGAATGGAATTCAGTTTTCTTTCTCTTAAATTGGTTGCCTAATCAAGGCTAAAGAATTCCATCAGTCCAACAATTTTTTTTCCATAGCAGGGAGAAGAGATGGATTAATGTCTTTCCCAAGAGCATCAGAAGTGAAGTGCAAACAGACTCATTCAGGATTTGAACTTGAGTCACCAGTTCCTTTTCCTATAATGATAATCATTGTATTAAACAGGCTTCCATGAAGTGCATCATGCTTCAGTATAGCATAAGTTTAAATGATTGGTCAGTAACAAGTTCTAATGGGAATATTTTGAGATAAATACCAGTTGTGTTTTAAATGTGGAAAAAAATACTATTCTCCAGGTTGAGTTTACATACTTGCTATAATTTTGCTGCAGATCTCAAAGGTGGAGACTTGAACTGATGAACTGTTTTTTTTTTTTTGTTCGTCCTTATATAAGATGGCTTCCAGCAAAGAAGTTTTTATCATTAAGCAATGTCCACCTATAATGAGTCATGAGATTTTAGTGGGCTTCTGCTGATATAGGTAATGGAGTTTCTCTACAGGATTTTTTGTGGGAGTGAGGTGGGTCCAATCATAAGTTTAATCTGTTTTTTTTTGTTTTATTTCAGTTTATATTATATTCTTTAATTAAGAATAGAAGAGTTCACTCTACCACAAGTTCTGAATAGTAATGGTTCTGTCATCATATTCTTGAATAAGATGCAATACAGATACACTATGATCAAAATTCTTCAGCACTTCTGAGTCTTGATTAGGGAAATTAACAGGTGCTTTTTTTCCTCATCTAACTTTTACCAACAAGTGTATCTGAAGCATTTTTTGTTTTTGTTTTCAAAGCCTGAAAACCATAAAATATTCTTTTTTAAATATCAGCTGACAACTAAGGCACATTTCAATGGGAGGAGCACTGAGACATATCTCAGACATTTTAGCATAAATTGAATAAAATGAGATAATCCTAATGTGAAAGTGAAATTAGTTTTGTGTTAACTTGGCTACTGGCAGCTGAGTTAGAGGTACTTTTTGGGATATCTCAACATAGAAAATTTTCTTACAACACACACTATTAAAATTATCTCGATTGTCTTTTAGTCTATTGAAATCAAATCAAGACAAAAACAAGTAAGTTGTACATTAATTTTCCATTGCTAAAAGGATGATAAATCAGACAAAAAATAGCAGAAAGCATCAAATAACATTCTCTTTTCTTTTGTTTATTAGTAAACAAAATCAAACTCTGTTTTGATATAAACTTAACTAAGATCACTTCTAAGTAAAAATCAAGAAACTTATCAATTTTCTATAAATACATTATATAAGATATTTCTTATTATACTTTTATATGTGATGTTATTCTTGCCACTTATACAATGTCAGTTAGCCTCTCTTGTGTGTGTGTGTATATATATATATATATATATGTAAACCTTTCATGTAGGCTTAACATAACTGACTCATCAGTGCTTTCTATAGTTTTTGAGAAGATGCATTAACATTCAAATAAATACTCTGGACAACTAAACTCCTTGTTTTGTCATTCACTCAATGTTTAACAATGACAGTAGATTTTCCCACTTTCTTTGGGATTATGCACCTCTATAAAAACTCAAAGCAAAAATGTTTTTTTCTTTTTTTTTTTTTTTTGGATAGACTTATCATCAGATCTTTTTTTTTTTTTTTTTTTTTTTTTGGAAGAATTTTATTTTATGAGTTATGAAGAACCAAAATAATGCCCATTACAATAAAAATGTGTCCCAAAATTATTCTGAATGAAGGATAAAATCAAAGAGTCAAATTTGTCATTTTTACTTTATAATAGTACCTTGATTTTCATTCCCACCTTGAAATAATTTGTATGCCTAAAAATAGAAGTTATTTGCTCAGCATAGCTGAGTTTGACACCATAGCATAAACATGAGACACCAAATGAGAATCAAATTCATTTGTAAGTCTGCAAGCCAGACTCAACAATTATTTTTTTTAAAAAGTAAAGTTGGCGACTTTAATTGAGGGTGATCCAAAGGCTCCCTTTTCAATAGCTACTGCACCAAGATCTAGAGGAGGGTGCTACTCCATTCCCTGGATTGCTCCAATTTACTCTTGATCCTTACCTTATAATGCTGAGTGTTAAGCAAGGCAGAATCAAGTACTATTTTTGGAGTGTTTAGAATGACTTGACCTGGGATTGAACCCCAGTTTCCCAGACCATTGGCAAACACTCATTAGGCCAACATTCAAAACAAAGCATATCTAAGATTTACCACAAGGCTGCAAGTATGAAACACCTGGTGAGAATCAAACTCACTATTCAATAATAACTGACCAGTGATTGATTCATTTTCATGGCTCGTCAACCCATCTGGATTTATTTTATGCCTAAAGGTTAGATAATCACACACATCATATATTTACATTTATGTTTTAGTTGTGTGTGGAGTTCCTCAAGAGCATTTTACACACAGTTATTAAGTATTCCTATCTAATACAAATAATTTGCAAACAGTTATGTCATTTCAAGCACTCCAATCTAATACTATTAATTTATACACAGTTATATATTTTCAGGTAATAACTTTTATTCATTCAATTTGCACACAATTACATGGTTTCAAGCAACTTATAATAATAAATCTTTGTAAACAATTATATCTTCAGGTAACTATTCTTAATACAAACATTTTACACAAAATTATATGGCATCAAGTATTCCTCTCTAATACAAATAATTTTCAAACTTCTATTTTATTTATAAAGGAGACCCTAACAGGTACTTCCATTCCGGATCAGAGTGGACTTAGGAGTAATGGCAATGAAAGAGTACACTGCAGTCTCCAGATTAATAGAACTAGAGCTTCCCTGTCAGATGCAGTTTAGTGTCATATTCAGGATACTTATCTGTGATATCAGCTTGAAATTTATTACACAACAATAAAGTGATCTTGCATTATAATTGTAGTAGTAGTAGTAGAGAAAGACATGAATCTATGGAATATGTCCATTTAGAAACATATAGCAATAGCAAGTATGAAAGACAAGAAGTTATGAGACATGACAATCTGAACCAATCAATTAAAGAGAGACCTCAAAAGCAATCACACATCATTAACTTTGTTCCACTGGAATAGTAAATTGGTGATGCATGCAAGTGAATTGAAAACAAGTATTCAGACTGGCTGATCACGCATGCATAAAGGTGCAACCAATCACAATGTGAGAGGTGATAGTTTCTTTGGCAGAAATTACTTGAAATACTTATATTCATTTTTTTCCCCAAAAAAGAACTTGGTTTGTTGTCATCTACTAAGTTTAGCTTTCCGCCTTACCAGTGGGACTTAGAAAAAACTGACTGTGTCCCCTTAAGATTAAGATCCCCCCCACTCCTGGGTATTCCACTAAACTGCATTTGATAATGAGATTCCAGTTCTGGAGATCTGGGGAATATGGAGTACCCCTTCATTGCTATTAATCCCCAGTCCACTCTGACCTGGAGTGGTAATACCAATTATAGTCCAATCTATGAGTCAAATAGATCTGTTTAAAAACTATTTGCATTGGACTGGAATACTTCATGTAATATATCTGTAAATTATCTATATCAAGTATTGTTACTTTAAGATATAATTGTTTTCTAAGGACTACTGGGACATTGGCCAAATGAGTAGAGTGTTTGCCAATGGTCCAGCAGACTGGGGTTCAATCCCAGGTCGAGTCATACCAAAGACTCAAAAAATAGTACTTGATGCTGCCTTGCTTAGCACTAAGCACTATAAGGTGAGGATCAAGGGTAAAGTAGAGTAATCCTTCCCTACATCTTAGTGTAGTAGCTATTGAAAAGGGAGCCTTTGGGTTGCCCTCGACTACAGTTGCCAACTTTACTTTTTTACTTATCAATAGTTACTCAAAACCATATAATTGCATGTAAAACAATGATTATTATCAAATCTTAGAAATGATTATTTGAAACCATATGATTATTTGCATTAGATAGGAATACTTGAAACCATAAAATTTAATGCAAATTATTTCTATTAGATAGAAATACTTGATGCTGTATTAACATATACTAAAAACCTTCAAAGAAACAACTACACAAAAAGTGTAAATATAAATGTACAATGAATACAGTTCTTAAACTTTTTTGCATTTATAAATCTAGACAGTTTGATGTTATATTTAGTGAATGGTAGCAAGGAAAAGACAAACACCGGTTGAAAGTTTTTAAACAATTATATTAACAAAAAGGAAAAACAAGGCGACAAAGCGAAGAATCAACTGTATAAATTTGTAGCGTACAATATCAAGTGAAAGAGTGAATGTGGTGTTTGTGAAGCCAGAATTCATTGATGGTCATATATGTTATAAATTAAGAAACTCACTTGGTGGATATGGTGGTAAGGGTATCAGATGATCTTGGTGGTAGTAGCAGTCGAGGACGGGGTGGCGTTGTAGCTAAGTCAGCAGTTGTTCACAGCAGGTAGTGTGTCAAAAATCCGTCAGAGTTCAGATGAGTTCTTAATGGCCGTAGTGTGTTCTACCCTTCAACCCTCAATAGGCCAGTCTGACGCCTTTGAAGATTTTTGCTGATAAAGTAGTTACCCTTTGGATCAAGTCGGTTCTGGGAATTTTTTTTAAGGGGAAGATTTATGATTGACTGAAAAAAAGTATTTTGTTAATGTGAATTAATTTCTTGCATTCTCACCCAGAAGCTCTGCACAGAGCCTCTTGTGCAAGACACATTTTATTCATTGTTTTGGTAGCAGCTGTCAGGCTAACATCCAGTCGAATGCTACCCTTCTCCAGCCACGTGTATGTTTTTTGAATGAAATCGTAAAAGATCTGAATCCAGCTATATAACATTGATAAGCCATTAAAAATCAATCAATAAGCTTAGCATATTTTGCCATCCTGGTTAGAAATATGAAGCACCCAGTGAGGATTAATAACAAAGATGAGAAATCTTATTTAAAAGAATCAATATACTATAGTAGCAACAAAGATAAGGATAACAGACCAACTAAATCATTGTTTAATACTAAGAGAATGTCACAGAATTTCTTGAAAAATACTAATTTACTAAGCATACCTTAGTTGTGGGACAGCAGCATTTTGAGAAGTGATATTACTAGCTATTTTATTGTATATCATTAACAGGGATACTTGGCTTTGCTCAGAGAAAAGTGAAAATAAAGTACTTATATGAAATAATTGATTGGCTTTTGTAAGATTCTATGTATGGAGAAATATGAACATGATATTAATACAGTTTAAAATAGTTTTAAACATGTAGAAAACTTCTTTTCAGTTTCTGTGAGCCTTTTTTGTACTCAGTATTTTCAATACTTGATTTGTATATTTTGAGTATGAGGGCAATGTTCCATGTTGTATAACATTGATTACTCTCATCTTTATTCAATTGCTACCAACCGTAACTGGTTTATTCAACCATAAAGTATCACTCCTGGAGGAGTTTACTTTTGGCATGTTCAATCATCTGCTATACCTTTTCCATAAACAGCACATTTTTTTATGAGGGTTCAGTTATATTTTACCTTTCTTAAAACAACAATAAGTATAATTTGCAGAAAATAATTTAAAAAAATTCTTTCCTGTAACTGAGCAAATACATTTTAGGATATAAAGACCTTAAAGATTACAAAAGATTTTGTTATAAATATTGACATTTAACTTCTTTGCCTAAAGAATTTATAACTCACATTTGGATATTTCTTAGATATCAAAAAAAAATTATTTTTAGAATTTTTGTTATCACTTTCATTCTACTTTAAATATCATAATTGGCACTTAATGCAGGTTAAACAATTTTAGACCTTATTTTTCAGGTGCAGGTATCATAGAGGAACAAAAAAAAGGTTCTGGTAGATAAGCCAAAGAGGCTTTGGCCTGTTTACCAGGAACTTTTCTTCTTCTCCCATGATATTTGCATTGGTAAAAAGAAATTTAAAAATGATAGGTTTCAGGTTACTATAACAGCACTTTTAACTTGACTTCTATGGACCCCTTCACATGGCCGAGCAAAGGCAGAGCGACCAGCTCGCACCTACATACAGCAGCTCTGTGAGGATATGGGGTGTAGCCCTGAGGACCTGCCGGGAGTGATGAACATTAGGGAGGGGTGGTAAGAGAGGGTCAGGGATATCCATGCTGATGGCACAAGATGATGATGATGATGATGATGAATTATGATTATATTTTGGTTCTTTCAGACCATCTTTCTCATCTTTATTGTTTTGTTCCTCTGTTGTTTACACTGCAGTCTTCCTCAGGTGTTTGTTGCATTTGCTAACCTTTTGGGAATACCAAAACAGAATCCTTGTTTAATCTATGGAGATAGATTCTTGTTCTTAGACCTGAGTCTTTCCTCAGAAATTTCAGAATGTAAGACCATAATTTCTTCTATACAATGCAGATCTCTCTTGCCACTGAAGTAATGTATTTTTCCATACTATCAGGATTTAAACTATACACTCAGTCTAATATAATAGTTATTTGGCTAGATTAGTAGACTCTGGCTCATGAGTTGAATTTTCTGGTTGCCTCATACTTCTGGCCTTATGCCAAACTTAAGATTAGAAAATAAATTTCAGAAGGCCAGATAGGCTCAGGTAGAGTTATTAGACTTAAATCAGTTAGTTCTTTTCTAATTAGAAATTACTCTATGGCATTTGCATCAATAGTTCCACTGCTGAGTTGATGATTTGAGTTTAGAATATAAATTGTTTCTTTTTAATGTCTTATTCTCTCATGTTTTTCTGTCTCTTTTATTTGGTCTCCATTATACAGAAATTAGTCTGCTTACTTTATTTTATGAATATAATAGAAAATATATGTCTGTATTTTATTCCTCTTAATTTTATTGTCAGAGTAGTTTACCTTCATTTATCAATATTACTTCCTTTTTTTTTTATTGATCTGGCTGAATAATTCATGGATCTGACATCTCAATAGATCTTTTTTCAAGTCATCACTATTTATTAAGCAATTCTTTAAGACAAGTACGGGTATAGTTTATTTTTCCAAAATTTACTTTGCACCACTTTGCTTTAGTAAAATAAAAATTTCTTTTGTAAAGGTTATGCCACTTTTCTTTTAGAAAAAGTTGACACTATTTTGCATTTAGAAAAAGATAAAGCCACTTTGCTTTTAGTAAAAGACAGGTTTCTTTTGTAATGGTTATGCCACTCTACTTTTAGAAAAAACATTTCATTCTGCTATTTGAAATGACATAAAATAAAGAAATAATTATCATTAATTTATTTGGGGAAAATTTTTATGTTTACCAGATCAAGAATATCTATGTGGTTTCTGATGCCATCATCATCATGTCACTTCATCAGCACAGATATCCCTGACCCTCTCTCGCCACCCTTCCCTATCGTCCACCGCTTCCGGCAGGTCCTCAGGGCTACATCCTGTATCTACATAGAGCTGCTGTATGTATGTTCGAGCTGGTCACCCTACCTTTGCTCGGCCATGTGAAGGGGTCCATAAGAGTACATCATTTATGATGTAAAAGACTAGAAATACAAACATATTTTTTAAGTAATTTTTTTGGGGGGTGTTGAAATGCTCAAAATTTTTCTTAGATAAATTATTGGTAATTGCTGCTAGGCTATTTCAACTTGGGGAGATTTCCAGAGAAATTCTCTCGATTCAAATCTTGAGAGAACCTGTTCAAAGCAAGCATTCATCATATGAAGATTATTTAGTGCTTTGAGATAACCACTAAAATTTCTAATCTTTAAACCAGTTCTTCTTTGACTTTCTTTGCTTGGAATATCTTGAATTGTTATTCCACAAGATCATTCTCTCAAGTGCCATTATCATTTTCTCCTACTTAATTGCTGATCAGGAACTTGAGTTCTTTGCCAATCACACCTTTTGGTTTTGTTTCACACTAAATAACAGGTTTTATCTTGGAATCTATCGTATCTGAAGTATTATTGACATTTTCTATAAAACACCAGCAATTCAATTCTTTTACATTTGACTTTTTTTTTGTCTAGGTGGAAGATGTATTTTTTTTTGTAATAAATACATTTTTCTAATTATAAGAATGCTAACAACAAGTAAATTTTCTGATAATAATAATAATGATGCTTGTAATAAATTATCTTTTCAAAAGAAATAAAAAGTATCAAGTAATAACAATAGAATGATAAAATAATTAAATTATACTTTATTTGATAATAATATAATAATAGTTTTAAAAATAATTGGCCTAATAATAATTTGATAATAACTAATCAATATAATCAATTTTATAAAATGTATAGGCTTGTGTATTTGAAAATATTGGTGAGAGTCAAAAATAAAGGTTGGGAGAAAGAATAATTTAGATAGGTTAGAATTATCTACTGATTCATGGGTAGTTAGGCAAATTGTATCAGTAAATTGTATCAATATATTTGGAAGAGTTTGAATGACAAATATTTTTTTACAATATAGGCGTATGAGATAAAGATATTACAGTTGGAATGTTTGGTAGTTGGGGCATTATTTAGTTATGTCCTCACTCTCCAAGGAAAATATTTGCATAAGTACATCCATGATATACAAACACTAAACATTACAGAAGGAACGACAAAATAACTCAATTATGCATTTAAGAATTTAAACTTTTATATACATAATATCCTATTTACCAACCCCAACTTATCCTATTTACCAACCCCTCCGCTCAGGTAGGATATGACACATGGTCAATTTTTAAGCGGAGTTTCACAGGTTTGGATTCAGTTTTCCTTCTCCTAGACTAGTTGCCTCACCAAGGCTGAAGAACCTAATCCATCCTACTATTTACCCATAGCTGGAGGGAGAATAATTGGATTCATACCTTTCCCAAGGGTATTAGTGCTATGTGAAAGGTAATCAGTCTCGTCCAGGATTTGAACTTGTGTTGCCGTGTTCATTTCCTACGACGATAACCATTACACCACGGGCACCTCCAACATAATACATAATATCCATGATATACTAACACATAACAAAACAGAAAGAATTAACTCATTTACACATACAAGAGCATTTAATATTTAATACATACGAGTGGCATTAAAAGAAAGAATAAGCATTTGTCTCAACAGCTAAAACTATACATAACTTGTTCCATGATGTAGCAATATTATATGTAAGAAGTACAAAATGGAAAATGATTACTTGAATAATACCAGTAGAATAGTCATGTGACTTTATCAGCTTCTGGCAGGGTCAGAGATTGCATCTCTACTATTCAAAGAACAGAGGTAAAAAGAGGTTGACAGCGGGTTTCTAGGACTGTCATTTGACATCCTATGCAGCTCTTAATGTACATGCCGATTCTCTAAGGGAGATAATTATTGTATCCTTGTACAAACTAAAAGTTTACTGATTAATCAGTCTGTTCTAGAATTTTCCCTTTCTCACTAGGTATTTCACATATTTCTCAAAAGTACTTCTTCATAAATTAAAGAATTTCCCTTTCTATCAGTTGTTTCTTAGATTCTTTCAGGGATCAAGTTCATGCCTTTCCTTCCCTGGGTAGTGATTTATGTATGAAGCAAGTTAGAAGTTGTTGGATAATGGTTAAAAGATGTGGAATAATTTTCAAGGAAGATTTTCTGCTGCAACAATTAGAATTGCAATAAGAAGAAACTTCAAAAGAAAATGAATCCATAATAAATAATTGAAAATATTCATTTATAACATGTTCAAATAGGTATATTTTCCAGCATTCCTCTGATGTAATACGTACCTCCTTATGGAAAAAGAATCATCTCCTGGTTTCTATCTTCAGAATACAAAATGAAAATGTTAGCAAGCATTTTCTCTTTTATTGCATGGAGTTGTTCTCAGATATTTTTTTTTCTTTTGTAGAATGTCATTTCAAATTCCCTAATATGCAGACATCTGAGTTTGTGGATATTAATTATTTTATAGTTTAAATAGCCGGTGGATTATTCAAATGTGTTATTATTCATGAATATTCCAAGTAAAGATGAATAAAGAAACAACTCAAAAGGTGTCTCTATGAAAAGGTATCTTTTATGGAAATTATTGGAAAAATACTATTGGAAAAAAGTGAGTCAAAAGTTTTGCCATATTTTGGTAACTTATTTACTTTTTTCTTCAAGTTAGAGCAAAGCTGTCAAGTCAAGCATTCAAAAAAGAACACATCATATTATACCCCTTGAAGCTAACTTTCTACCAATACTTCGATCTCACATTAGTACCAGTTCTTGTACTTGGAGGCAAAGAACTCCTTCACTGATGTTTCTTCCTCATATGGATTATTGGAGTGTTTCAAGTGTAAGAAAAGAGCCACAGATTAGAAAAAGTAATAATTCTAGAGAACAAAATCCAGACAGTTTGCTGGGTGAAGCCAATTCTTGTCCCTCAAGATGAAGAACTCCTTCATTAAGCTTCCACATCCTTTCAGTTGTTGAAGCATCATAAACACAGCAAGTGAGCCATCGATCAGAACAAGTAATAATCTCAGGAAGCAAGGTTTGGTCTATATATTCCGGGTGTTGCACCAGTTCAGTTCCTTCAACTTTATTCAAGAAACCAGCATGTATGCAAATATGGCAAAATTTTTGACTCATCCAAGTCAATAGTTGCAAAGGAGGAGAAAATCATCTACCACAACAAAAAAAGGGATTTGTATCCTGCGTACAATCTGCCAAAGGAAAAAAAATATAAAATACTTACCATTTTAAGAATAGCTCTAACTATGGTGATTTTTGCATCCTCTTTGTCACAATCATAAATTTTCTCTCCTCATTAAAAGCCATTGCTTTTTTAACAGCAAGCAGTGTATTTTTTAGTTGGTGAGCAAGACTGAGGTCACTCTATGTGGATTAGAAAGTTGGAATTTTTACCCCTTTTTGTCTTGGACTTTAGACTTTTATTTCATTCTTTTCCTTGAGATTTGTGAATTTGGATTTACAATACAGACTTTCTTACTGACCTTATCATTGAAATACTTATTAATGGACACATAATTATATGAATAATATTATTATCGTTTATAATTAAGTCCAGTGCAACTTGACAATTTATAATGATTTATAGACAGTTCAGTTGTGTAATATACCATCAAATAGTATATTATCAAAAAATATTCTTGAATTTTGAAAGGAAGAATGGTTCTCAGGTAAACAATGCATTGGATTGTTTCTTTGAAACATTTATCCCATTGCTTTTTATTCTTAAAGAAATCCTCTTTGTGAGTATGCAAAATTAAGTCTTAATTCCTGTAAGCCATATTTTTTCTATTTTTTCTTTTTTCAGTCATTCCTTGACTGACTGCTTCCATGTGCTCATAGCTTATCTTTTGCTCATCTTTAAGAACCATTCTTTTTACCCTGTTCCTTGTGACCGACAAAATCTTTCATGTGGCACAAATCCTAATTGCTGTATTGAGCTTCAGAAAATCTTTGAGGCAAAAACTGTTATTCGCAAAAATTAAGCAACCAAATCAATATTGTTTATAAAACATTCTAATTCAACATCCTATTATTCTTTCTTTCTTAAGTAGGTGTTTATTTTATATCTTCATTTGAATAAATGAATTCAACTGATTTTTTATACTGTTATGTACGTCCTGAAATTCTATTTCAAACAAGAATGAAAATGTTTTTATAAAAAGCTTTTATTTGATTAGTAAACAAAAAGTGAAGTTTCTTTTGCTTATATGTTTATTACCACCCTCTTTATCTAAAGACATAAATTTTATTTGTTTATGAATTTTCATGAAGAATTTTATACCAATGAAAAAGATTATTGGAGTTTCTTTCATCATTGCGCTATGAACAGGACTCCTTGTTACAGGTTCTAGAACCTGTTTGGAGATGGGGTACTCATAGGGAGACAATAATTTATAATGGCAGCGAATAAATTTCTGAAATATTTATTGAAGTTCAACAGGTTATTTGAACTTGTTCCATTCAATTCACTTTGGTAAGCTTTCAATATGCTATTCAGAATGTATTTGCCTATAATTTCATTTCTTTTGCCCAGATTATAAAGTTAGACTATTTTAATGCTTGATCTAAGGTATATATTCAACTGAAATTAAGGCAAAAGAAATTTGAGTCAAAAGAATTAAAAATCACAACAGTTGGTGAAATTTTTTTTTTAAAATTCCAAAATGCTTTTATGTCATATTTTCATGGCAAACATCCATAATACATTCTTGAACTGTATGCTTATTTTCTCACTTGATTTAGTTGATATAACAAACAGGAGTGACATGAAATATAATGACAAAAAAATGTTATGAAAAAAAGTCCTAGTTCTGATGAAATGTCCTGCAGTCAGAAGTTTGGGTAAACAAAAAAGAACAATAACTGAGGATTGGGAAAAACAAATTCATTTTCATATTTTCGTTGTTGCTTACTTCAAAAGATAGTGAATCAATTTAGCACCGAGTACAGTTATTTTAGCTTTTCTGTCATCTTACAATTGAGGATCAGGGGATGTGAGTTTGGAAAGATGCCCAGGTTTCTTTACTCTGACCCATCCTCCTACCCTCACATAACTTTTCTTGCTCCTTTCTCTACAGACTGCTATATGTAATCTGCATAAAGAAACTATTTATGGCATTATGCATTGTTGAGATGTGCCATCAGAAATAACCTTTTTTTTTTTCTTTGTCTTTTAGCCATGAAAGAGGAGATTACAAACAATAAATGAAGTCCAGAATTGTCTCTTTTTATCATGGCTTCTCAAAACAAATTTGAAGCAATTCTAATGGCTGCAGAAAAGCAAAGGCCAATTTTTATTCTGTATACACTCCCAATATATAGTATCAGACATAAATAAGTACAACAATAACAATTTTTATAAAAGATTTTCTTCTACACTGAAGATAGCAGGATTTTATCATTTCTAGAGGAATATTATGCAATGAAAATGAGAGATAATTTATTACTAGACTTTACAGCTTATCCTGTCTATGGGGTTTATGTAACACAGTATGACCCAAATGATCAGGGAATAAATTGGGTTGCTATCAAACTTACTTGATTTTGATGAAAAATAAGAACTGTGAAATGATGGATAAACTCTCATATAGGGTCATTGACTATCTAGCACACTCATGTCATAAAATTCTTAATCTAGGAGAAAGACACAACAGAGAATGAAGAACATCTTGCTTCTGGAAAGGTATGTGTTAATTAAGAACAACATGGAATGCGGGTTAATAGTTATAATAATGAACACAGTTTCAGTGAAACCTAAAATTACATCCCCTTTGTATTGAAGCAGCTTAAACACACCAGCTGCTCTGCCAATTGAGCTATAAAGAACCATTGGTTTGCATAAACTTAAATCAAACCTGTAAACTAGTATGTTATTCTGATGATCAATCTTTCTCAGTGTATGTGCTATCATTTGTGTTATATCTTAATAATATAATTAAAGATATACATGAAATAATAGGTATTTATTGTTGGAATAAATGTACAAGTAAAAAAATACAGTATACTGTAAGTATCCTCTTACTATGTCCTTTACTAGCTTTGGCTTGGTTTTTTTATGGGCTTGGATCAGTCCATTCTTGTGGAGGTAGTTCCATACACCATAACAATATTTTATGTGGGTAATATTATTAATATCTTTTATTTGTATTTTTAGATTAAGAATTGTAAGATATTATTAGTAGTGGTAATTTTAAATTGTATTTTCTATTTTGTTGTTTTTTTATTGGAACTCACTTGGGTCATGGCAATTCAGATGTGTTTGGATAAAAAAATGAACCAAAAATCCAATGATGAACAAAAACACTATTAAAAATTTGAATAACAATAAAAGAAAAAATGTTATCAGGATACTGTCTTTTTTTGGAAGACATGATTGCAAAATTCATGCTGCATTTAAATTAGATGCACTCATTTCCCGCTTCTTAAAAATTATTCCAAAAGTTCTTGCAAAAAAAAAATTCACCACCTTTTTAGAACATTCTATTCAAGAACCTGTTGTTTTCAATTTTCTTGATTACAAGGTATCAGTGAGCCTAATAAGATATTATGATAGACAATATTTAGAATAATGAGACAGACACAATATAAGATTGATTAACACCAGGAGAAGTATCTATTAACAGTGAAAAGAGCAGAAGAAGAAATATGAAGTATATAGCTGTGTGGAACAGCAATTTAGCTGTTTTTTGTAAGCTTCAATTTTTGTATTTTTGCTAACAATAAAATCACAGTAAGTGACCTTTTATGATTTGAGGTAAATAATGCAGATGAATATCTTTTTTGATTAAATTTATTCAAATTGTTGAAATCAAAGCTTGATAACAAATATTACAAAAGTTGTAACCTATTAATCCATTACCATAAAATAAAAACAAACTATGCAAGTTGTAAAATTGTCCTAGATGGGATTCAAGAGGTAAGTCTTATTTACTAAGCTTTGTTTAGATATGTCTGTCACTCAGGCCTCAGGTTGCTTACAGTACCTACTGTTGCTTATCACTCATTCAAGTTCTGAACAAACTCATCACAACTAAATGTCTGTAATCTAATGAGAACAGGTGCTTTCAGTGTGAGTCAAAGAAAGTTTTTTTTATATAAATGTTAGTACACCTATATTTTGGCATATAGCCCAGAATTTGGGGGAAAAAACAGTGAGTGGTAATCCTTAGTTTTACTTTGATTTATTGTACCTTGTTTCATTCATTAGCCCATTCATACTTAATAAATATATTCATGCAATTCCTTAAAATCTAACTTGACCAAAATATCATGCTCTCTATGAACCCCAAAAAATATCATGCTCTCTAAGAACCAAAAAAAAACAATAGCAAGTGATATGAAGTTGACATTAAAAAAAAATAAACATAAGACCCCTAAAAGAAAATAGAAACTTAAGAAAAATGTGGACAATTTGATTTCCCCCTTTTACCTGTTTCTAAGAAAGTTACCTACTGTTTTTTGGACCAAAAAACCTGAAAAACAAGCTGGATAACCTTTACATGAAAGTGGGTTGTAACAAATTGGAGAAAATAAAGTATGAGGTGAGGGGGATGGTAATAAATTGGAATGGTAATAGTGATTTCTTTCCAGGATAAAAAGATACTAAAAGACCATAAGATGCAAGAAAATATGTATGGATATGGTAGTCCTGGAAGACGTTAATTCTAAGATGATAGCAACAGGAGACAATCATTCAACTAACTAAACTAATCTTTAAAAATTCTAGAATGGGGTCTAAAAGCAAGTCCTGAACCATGTACACCATGAGCAGAAGAGAGGAATGTAGTCTCCAACCTTGGTCCTTTTCTTTGAACCAAACTTACTGCATGTACCCATTTTTTGTTGAATGCTATGCAATCCAGAATTTTCCAAACAAATCTAATATTCACCCAAAACTGATACTTGAAGAATCTAATCAGATCATGATGAGAGAAAGTCTCATTGTCCCTTCAATCCCTTCTGCTGCATTATTAAAATTACCATTTGAATCAGAGGTAAGATCACAAGAAACATGATAAATTTAACACCCGTTCACACAGGATCAACATTAAAAATCTATGGTACATAGAGTTACACTAACTGCTTGGCATCAATGCAAGCTTTCATTTTACTGTCATTGTCCCAAGGCAGGTGATCCTAGCCACAGTAGTAGAATGCACGCTTGACCATCTCCTCCAAACCAGTCACAATGGACACAACCAGGCATTTCCGGCATACTAATTTTGAAGGCTACATTAGGAAGGAGTATCCCATTCTGGACAAGCCACTAGGTGAGTGAAAACTCATAGTTATAAAGATAACTTGTGCCTGGTGCCCAGCTCCAGTGAAAGAAAATCTGTCAACAAGTTGTTTCTCAAGTGGGACTGAAATGGAATCCTCCACTAGATCCTGATACAGTACTCTTCAAGGCCATAAAAGGTCAATGGAATGAGAAAGCTTATGAAGAGCCCCTCTACACTCTTTGAAGAACAACGATTTCCCTTTCAGCCTATGTCAGCCCTCAGCCTCTGGGTTGAACCTGAAGCTTGGGAAGGCATCCCTAGCTTAAGGTACCCATGCTGAATAGTCTGTCAAAGGTCAATTTAAGAATGCCAGCCTCACAATAAATAAATAACTTGCCAAATCTGGCATCCCCAAACTTCCATTAAATAGCTGTTCGGAAAAGAGCCGCCTTCAAACCATTGATCTGCTTCCCTTTCACAACAGCAAGAAGAGGAGTGTAAGTCAAAGCAACTGAATTGTTTTTCTGTAAACAAACTACTTGCAACTTTTATAGCAGTAGTACAGTGGGATTTAAGAACATTTCCTAGCTAAGGATGATAAGTTCAGTCCATTGAAGGATCAACATAAACAATCTCAATAAGAGTCAAGAGAAGGGTTAACACCAACAACTAGGTGATTTTATTTAATTCACCATAAATCTATAAGGCACATTCAATGAATTATTATTTATAGTCTAGTATCAAAACGGATGAAAATTAAATTGTAAAATAATATATCCAAAATATTTTATTCAGGCAAGAAATATAATGGAAAAATATTTTAATGGTTTTTAATGTTTTTTCTAACAACTTTTGGGTATTTTGGTTTTTTGTAATTTTTTTAATTGAAATACAGACAAGTTTTGCTTAGTTGTCTTTAGCAGTAAAAAAAAAACAACAACAGCAAAAAAAAAAAAAAAAAAAAACCCAAAAAAAAACAGGAAAGAAGACAATTTTTACAAGAAAGATATGTTTTATGAGTGAATAATTTTTTATGACTGCCATGCCAAGATTACCCAGCTTAGGAGTCTTAAGTAAAAAGCACACCTCAAATTGATTTTAGACAGAATTGACAAGTGTGAAGCAATGATAGGAGTTTGAGATATTCACAAAAAAGATAAGACAAAATATAGAATAAATAAAGTTTGTGTGTGTGTATATATATATATATACACACACACAAAACTTAGAAAATATATATATATATATATATATGTGTGTGTTTACACATACTCCAAGAAATAATTTTTTTAACATGTGTAGGATATATGTCTGACTTGTCTTTTTCTTTTTCAAAGTATATGAGTTGTGTATTAATTTAATAATTGCATTAGTAGTAGAATAGGCAGATGTCATTTTTCATACTTCAAATTTTGGATGAAATAAAGATAAGTCAAAGAAATATATAATAGAAAAATATAATTTTATAAACTAGAAATTGATAAATATTATATGAGACAAAGTAGTATGTCAAACTAAAGAAGGTCCTAATCAAAGTTTTCATTTTTACTCTCATCAAAGCATCACATTCTGTGTGGTTAAATATTTGTTTTAAAGAAATGTTTTTATTGTAATTTCTTACTATTCATTTTTATCTGCAACTTTAAAGAACAAATAACAAAGATGTTTTAAACAATTTTTTATTATTTATTTAATATCTAAAAGCTTCTTATTTTTTCTTAAATCAGAAAAATTTCTCTCAAATACTAACTTTAAAACAGATCTCTTTGGCTCTCAGATGAGACCTCAAGTCTGGGAGACTTGAGGTCTCATCTGGGACTTGGAAGTAATGACAATGGAGGTATGACTTCCTACTCTGTAGAGCTCTAGATAATGAATATAAGAAAATATAGAATTAATTATCTGCTCTTGGTGGTAAAGGGGCCCAATCTGCACAGTACCACGGATGGGCACCCATTTTTGACTCTTCTAGATTTACATCACTTATAGTGCTAGCAGTAAGACCATCCTGTTGTTAATTCAAATCACTCCTATTCCAAGATGAACCTTAGCAGATAAGTCTGGTCACAAAGCCAATAAGTTTGCTACCTACCTTTTGTATTTTTTTTAATATATGTTTGTGCTACGATATTGTTTTGAGTTTTTCTTCATCCAAATTGAAGCCTATCTGTTAATGTGGGAAAAGATATAGGACCCAGCAAAAAAAGGCCATATGAAGCCACACCACAAGATGCAGTCTAGTGTTCTATCCTCCTTTGAAGGAGAAAAAATCTTATCCCTCTCCTATATTTCTATAAAGATAATAAATAGCAATATTTTCTCTTTGTTGAATCCTTTATATTACTATTTTACTTATATAAATCAACAAAAACATCAATTCAAATTTGTCTGATGATAATGGGAATAAACATTGAAATAGCAAAAGTCACAAATGACTCTTGTTTGTAAATCAGAGAGCTTTTTTTCTTTTTTCTTTACTTAATCTTTTATAACATTGCTTAAAGCAAAAATTTTTGAATATTTTGAATTTCAGAATCTTTTGGGAAAATGATAAAAAACAAAATTGATTATTTTTATCTCTATTTTTTTCCTTTTACAACCAAGAAGCAAGAATTAGGTGTGTGCAAACATTTCCAGTGAGAAACTGGCTTTCAGCTGAACATTCAGCCTCTAGTTTCCAAAATGAGTGCTGAGAACTTTTGCATCACCATACATATGTATATATATACACAGATGAAAAATAATATTGCAACACACAGTGATGAACACATGTTAAAATTTACTCAAGAATGAATAGAAAGGTAATATAGCTGGATTGCACTAAATGGTCAAATACACAGATCAATATGTGCACAGGTTCCAAAAGAGGAGTTGTATCAACAATACTTAGACCCATACACATAGTATATCCAGATCAGAATCAGCAATATCCTTTAGGGTATTGTAATTATATTTCTTGTGTTTTTGTGTGTATATATATATATATATATATATATATATATATATGTGCGTGTGTGTGTGTGGAGGTGCTCATGGAGTAATGGTTACCATCATAGAAAATGGACATGGTAACTCAAGTTCAAATCCTGGATGAGGTTGTTTGCCTTTCACTTTGCACTAATGTGCTTGGAAAAATGACAAAAGACTGTGCTCTTTAATCATGATATGGCAACCAGTCAAGGAGAAGACAAACTCAAAATTCAAACCTGTTAAACTCTGGCTAAAAAATCTTGTGTCATATCCTGCACATGTGGATTGGTTGGGTGTGTGTGTATATATATATATATATATATATAAGGAGTGAGAGAGAGAGATTGATTGATTATGTAAAAGAAAAGTAAGTAAAGTTGGTGATAGTAATCGAGGGTAACCCGAAGGCACCTTTTCAATAGCTACAACTCTGAGGTGTAAAGGAGATTCTTCTACTTTACCCTTGATACATACCTTATAATGCTGTGTTAAGCAAGGAGGAATCAAGTACCATCTTTTGAGTCATTTGTATGACACCACTTGGGATTGAACCCCAGTCTCCCAAGCCAGTGGTGAACACTCTACCCATTGGGAGCATATATAGACCTAAGTTTCAGTAGCACAGACATAGTCAACAATGCTTGGTGACAGTCTGTTTCTTGCTAATTTGATCAGCTGACTTATACACACACATATATATATATATATATATCCACACACACATACACTTGTACATGCATGCATGTGCTACGTTAAAAAAATGCATTGAAACTTAGTATTTACATTTTTTTTAAATTTGAAAATTTGAATAAAAATGTGTGCACAGCTGAGCAACTTCAATAATAAAAAGATGATGTCTATAATAAAGAGATGATGTCTATGCATGTAAACTTTGTCAAGATGAATCAGTGTCTGTTCTCACTGCTTTTTGAAAAGGAGTTTTTGTTGGAATACAGAACTGTACAAATACTGCACTCTTCATAGTCACCAGACCTAACACAACGCAACTTTTTTAAAATTGAAATGTCCCAGTCAGCTGAGGCTGTAGAATTCACTGACTGCATCTCAGTAGAGGAATAAGACTCACTCAATGTGTGTCCTGGATATGACAATAAACAATCTGATGGTAAGGCTCCAGTAATGCTGGAGCTTTGGGGTTTGCAGAGTACCCGTTCATTGCCATTGCTCCTCGGTCAACTCTGGCCCAGAGTGGTAGCACCTGATAGGCTCTTATCTATGGGTCAAATAAAACTGTTTCACATTTAAATAGTGTACTTTGACATTTAAACTGAGTGCAAATAAATGATTTATGCTAAACTGAATTGCTTGACATAGAACTGTTTAATATTTTAATTGTGTGCAAACAAATGACTGATGTTTAATTGAATAGTTAGAGATACATAGAAATACATGGAATCATTAAACCTTCCTTGTTGACATACTAAACCTAATTAAATGAAATAGAACTGTTTGATCATTTAACTATGTATTAACAAATGACTGATGTTTTATTTGAATTGTTAACGTTAAACAGCAATATTTGAAAACATTTAACTGTGTGCAAATAAATGATTGATAATAAATAGAATTATTTATATTTGATCAAAATAAGTGAAACTAATTAACTGTGTGCAAAAATATGAGCTAAGGCTCGTTTAAAAATGTTATCAACAGAATATGTTTAGAAATCATATATTTGATATATAAGTATAAAAAGGATTTGGCATTAAATAACCTACAATAGTTGATATGCCATCAAACTAAACCAAACCAAATCTAAATTGAAAATACACCTTAAGAGTTAGATTTCAGGATATTGGGAATATTAAAAGATACAACAACACAGCTCCACACCATATCAAAAGAGCTGTGACAGATGTTTTAACTAAGGAAATAAAACAGGAGTGTGTTTAAAGCCATGAAGACAATTTTTAATAAAAATTAACATTTCATTCATTGTGTTAACATAGCACAAAATGACATTTATTGATGTCATTTTGTAGCATGGTAATATCTGCCATTGTGTTACATGCAAGTTATTATTCAAGATGAATGAGTTGAAGTTCAAGACTTTATTGCACCCTTCTAATTCCCTTAAAAGACCATTATGTAAGCATTGAGAGCATTTTCTTAAAGGTAAGAGATTCTATAATCAGGTTCGAAATGAAAACTTCAATAAATATCTTGGCTTTTTGAATGAAAAATAATTCAGCAAAAGAACTGAAAATTTACTACAAAAGTTGAATAAATATAAATAGATTCTGAAGCAAATATTTTAGTTAAATTAAAACGTTTTCTAATTTATTTTGTTCCAATACATCAGCTATTTTATATTGTGATAATTCTTTAGCTCATTTTGCTTAAACTCTGTTAGTAAAGTATTCAAAAAATTCTTTATACTGTATGCTTTTATATAGAATATTCACATCATTCAGAAAAAAATTATCAATAAAGAAAGAATTCTAAAAGTACAATATATATATTTATATATACACACACTCACATACACCTGAGTGAGTTAAATGTTTTGCAATAATTTGTTAGTATGAGGTTCAATTCAGCAGCTCAGACGCTTTTGCAAAAGTCATGATGGTGACTAACGCCACTGGACTGTGAGGTCCCAAGTTTGCCTTGATACTTTACAAATACCATTAACCAGATTTGCCTCAATGGCTGGGAGCACAGCCATAGTATCAACATATCTAGGCTTACATAAGTGTTGTACCTTACATAATTGACTCACCCTTCTTCATAAATAAACATCAACAAGTATGCCAGATAGAGTGCACCAATCAACGTGACACAATCCGTGTGATACCATTTGTGTAGTGGATGGATAGTCACTACCCCACTGGACTCTCAACTTCCTATCAACTAACTACTGTTTAACCAGGTTCACTTGGATCTTGTTTCTGTTACTTGAATATAAATGTTTTTCTATCAACCTTTTTCTGTTCCCCATGTCTTTCTTTTGTCAGCATTACAATAATAACCTTGCCTGATTGTCAACCTGAGCAGAATTTATTGAGCTATCTGGTTGTAACATACTCATACATGAATATGTGAAATGTACATATAATGTTCATAACGCACATATATAACATAGGAATCCCAAAACACAAAAACACTTAGGACTTCTTAGTTCAGGTACGAAACTTTTTTATTACCTTTGAGTTAAAAGGTTCTTCGACATAAGGAGAAAGGCACAATCTTTCTCTGCTGACTTTTCCATCTGCCCCCATCACATGCGACACCTACCGCAAGGCCACTGCAAGCAAGCGAATGTCAACCGTCTTCTTCCAAGGCAAAACTCAACTCTCTGACTTTTCTCAAATCTCCCAAAATCCTCCGTGCACACTTCTGGTGCATGATGTCATTCACATCCCCTGGTCACACATTCTATCTGGGATTTTTATTTTGACATCTGTGAACGACACATCCTCCCCGCACACATCAACACCTGCACTCAAATTTGCACCTAACTAACCCATGCGCTAAGCGAAAGGTTCTCAGCCTAACTAAATCCAAAGGCAGGATATATAAAACGAAATCCCTCAGCCATTATATTACATGGTTACTGTAAAGTTATTGACCAACCCTTCACTTTAGTTGTTGGTTACTTCCAGAGTGTTGAGGTCCAATAAGTCCTCAAATTAGACTATGTTGCATGCTCATCTGTGCAGCTTCCAAATTATATACAGATTGAAGCAATGCAGATATTAGTACACCAACTACTATGAGTATCTTCCAAAGTTTGAATTGCTTCAGTTATGTTATATACATACCACAAAATAGCATGTACTAACAAAATATTGCAAAACTTTTGACTCATCCTAGTATATGAAGTTTATTTGAAAGATATCAAAACTGAATCTCTGTTTAAAAAGTTAGAATTAAAAATGAATGAAATATTAATTTTCTTTTCACCACAATGAACAGTGTTTTTTTTTTTTAGTTAGAATTAAGAATTAAAAACAGGTTGATATTATTATTATTGCTTGGTCTTTTTCAAGGAATCTATAAAGAATCAAGCTACTATAGTTCCACTGAACACTTAAACAATCCTGGAATGATAATGTGGTTTCAATTGATGTTTTTATTTCTCATACATACCTGCCATTTGGTTGATAATCTCTAGTTAGAATGTAAAAACAGTTTTTTCTCTTAAGTAAGGATGGAAAAACAAGTTGACACTATTGAATATGACTAATATTAGCCACCAGAATCTGATTTTTTTTTCCGTTTATTCAAAGCAAATAGAACCCCATTTAACAAGATTGTTTTATTTTTTTGTTTTACACCACATTTAAATGCTTTGAATTATTCCCATTTAATAGATTGGGATTTGCTATGAATCCTGTGAGATGTTTTTACCCTTTTTAGCCAAAGCATTCATCATTGATTGATGATTATGGGCAACATCACTTACGTTTTTTTAAATGGAAGCCTTCACATGCAAATTTTTAAAATCAAATTTTCCTTTTTTTTTAATCTCTGAAAACATTTTTCCTAAAGATAGAACTTATTACAGTTCACTTCCATTTTGTACTGGGTTGAACTTGTTCAAATGTTAAGTGGGAAAAATTTGTAAGCTTTCCTATATTTGTCTCCAATATGAAGTAAAAATTAATAATATGAAGTTTCTTTTTTTTTAATAACAAATAATTTAATAGACATTTTAATGATTTTGAAGAAACAATGAAGATTTTAAACTTAAAATGAAAATAATGATTTTGTTTTAATCAAACTTCTTAAATGATTCTTATTTAAAATAAATTGAAAATTTAAGGATGGAAGTTTTATCAAATTAAATATCACATTCATTGCCAACACAGACAAAAGAGAATATTGAAATGAAGAGGTCTATTCCTTCTTCTCTCTATCATATATATACAAACATATGTGTGTGAGTGAAAAAATAAGTGAAGAAGTGTTTAAACTAAAAAACTGACAATGGATTAAAAAAATGATGAAATCTTTTTGAAATAAAACCGAAATATTGTTTTTGAATTCGTTGTCAGTGTTTCAGTTTATCCAATTTTCCTCTTAATTCATCACATCTTGTCATATTTACCAAATCTTCTAATTCTCCATCAATAAAATTAAGCGCAGTTTCTTCCAAGCAGTGGTCATGTCGATATTGCAATATGGAGGCACTACATGGATGCTAACTAAATCTAAGGAGAAAAAGCTTGATGACAACTACACAAGAATGCTGTGAGCAATATTGCACAAGTCCTGAAGGCAGCACCCCACAAAGCAGTGCCTGTGTGGCCACCCACCACTCATCATGAAAACTAGCAAAATTAGACGAACCAGACATGCAGGACACTGCTGGAGAAGTAGGGACAAGCTCATTAGTGATGTACTCCTGTGGACCCCTTCACATGGACAAGCAAAGGTAGGACGACCAGCTCGAACCTACATAGAGCAGCTGTGTGCCGATGATAGGGGATGTAGCCCTGAAGACCAACCAGAAGCAATGAGCGATAGGGAGGGGTGGTGAGAGAGGGTCAGGGATATCTGTGCTGCTGATGATGATATATAAAACTGAAATTCTTTTTGACCAGGAAATAATTATTTTGTGGTGTCTGTTTTAATGCAGAACATTTTTCAATCATCCATATTTACAATATAACAGTTTCAACGGAATCTTTCTCTTTTACCTGTATTGTCAACTCGATGCCCATATGAATGATTATTACAAGAGGAACCATTTAGGTTTTCAGGTCCTTCAAGTCATTGGTGCATAACATCATGTATGGTTTCATCATGATCATGTCGTGACACTAGCAAGGATATCCCTGACCCTCCCTCGCCACTTTTCCCTATCATTCATCACCTCTGGCAGGTCTTCAGGGCTACATCCCATATCCTCACATAGTTGCTAAATGTATATTCGTGCTGGTCGCCTGGCCATATGTGGGGGTCAATAGGAGTACATCACTTATGAGCTTGTCCCTGCTTCTCCAGCAATGTCCTGCATGTCTGGTTCGTCTAACTTGGATAGTTTTCATGATAGGAGGCAGGTGGCCGTATAGTTGGTGTCTTGTGGGGTGTTGCTGCCAGGACTTATTCAAGATTGCTCACAGCATTCTTGTGTAATTGCCATCTAGCTTCTTCTCCAGTCGTTTTGTAAGCGTCCATGTAGTGCATCCATACAGCATTATTGATACGACAGCATCCTGGAAGAAACTGTGTTTCATTTTATCAGTTAGGTCTGAATTCCAAATGATCAATAGCCTATTGATAGCTGTCCATGCCTTCGTTAACCGTGTGTCGATGTCCTTTTCGGTTGATGAGACGTAGCAGATCATTGAGTTCTCACTGGATACCCTATATGTCCAATATGAACCACAACTAAGCTAATCATAGAATATAACTATACTTAATGAATGCATTTAGGTTTTATTCTTTTCCGGTAAGTAAAATATTTATCTTATCATGTAGAAATTACCTATAACTCTTTTTTCTTCTTTTCTCATTATTCATAGAAGTCAAATAATGTTCGAAAAAGATTCCATATACAAATTGATTCTGACAATTTTACATTATGAAGGAAGAAGAAAAAAAATATTGCTGAAAATGTTCTTATATTCAAAACAACACAGTTCATAATCCACTTATCTGTAAAGAAAAAAAAGCATAAAGTTTATTCTTGGTAAATCAAGGAGTCAGTCCACATGCTGAAAGCATGAAGCAAAAACAATAATAAAAAAAAACATCCTAACACATTTATCTGAACCATTCCACATGGTCAAGTGAACATTCTGCTTTCAAATTCACATGCTTTGCATTCAACCTGCATATGTAAATTTATCTATCCATCAGTTTAGGTTGCCAAGACATTCTATTTCTCTTCAACAAATAAATGCATTAGAAGCATCATTTGTGAAAATGTCTGCTATTATTTAAAGCATCATTTATTCTATTCAATTGCTGTTTGCTTCAAAGCACTAAATGCTGCATTTTCATATGGAGCAGCTTAATGAAATTTGCAGCTATTGGTCAACCCATTTTTTACATTAAAGATGCCCAGCATTTATCTAATATATAGTAATATGCTACTTAGGATCTATATATTATTAAGATTCTTATCAAACTAGTTATGCAATCATAAACAATAAAAACACATCACAGTGATGTTCATAGTTAAAAATGTTCAAATAAATCAAATTAAAATTCAGGGAGATATTTTCAATAAAAGCCCTGAATAGTTCCTCCATTTTTTCCTTAATTGCCAGTGTTGGACATCAAATTATACGAAAAATGACTTGTCAGAGTAATCAGATTCAGTGCTGAAAATTTTGATAGTATCTGAAATGAGTAGGTTTTTGGGAGTCCGAAGAAATAAGGGAACCTTGGAAGTGAAATTAGAATTGATTTATGATTCTTTGAGTTAGCACATTTACTGAGCTACATTTTAAAGAATTAGTTTAAAAGAATGCAACTATGACTTTATAATTTGGATTTGAATCCTCGATTTTCTTTTTTTTTTAAATGACTTTATGAAATGCAAAAAAAAACTGTTCAGATTATTGAAGTAACAACTGTTGTAACTGGACTGAATGGTTAAATGAAAATTGAAACCTGTTTTTCTTTTCTTTTTTTTTTTTGTCTTCTTATTGACCAGACCATTGGCCTAATGAACAGTGTTTGTCAATTATCTGAAAGGCCGGGGTTCAATCCCAGGTTGAGTCATACCAAAGACTCAAAAAATGGTACTTGATGCCGCCTTGTTTAACACAGCATTATAAGGTAAGGATCAAGGGTAAAGTGGAGCAATCCAGGGAATGGAGTAGTGCCCTCCCCTACACCTCGGTGTAGTAGCTATTGAAAAGGAAGCCTTCAGGTCACCCTTGACTAAGGTTGCCAACTTTACTTATTTAACTCTACTTTTATTTTATTTCAGTCAGTTTCATATACTGAATGAAACAAAAATCAAATAAAAAGCCATATCATGTGAATATTATTGAAAATTCTTTTGGATATTGTTTAACAAACAAGATTTGATTTTTTTTTAAATTCACTATTTATAAAACAACATACATCTTGGTAAGTGACTTAGCCTTATGATTAAGTAATGTATTTATTTTATGGAACAAATATTTATCTTTCATCATAATATCCTTTCTTGAATTTAGTAATGAATCCTGATCATACAGGTTAAATGTTTTAAAGTGAAAATTTCTCATAAAAATTCAGCTAATAACTGTATCAGGACAGAGAACGTTTGATGATCTGCCTCTGTACCATATTATGTACATGTTGTGATGCTGACAAAAGAAAGACACGAGGAACACAAAAAGGTTGATAGAAAAGCATCAATATTCAAGTAACAGAAACAGGATACGAGAGAACCTAGTTAAACAGTAGTTAGTTGATAAGAAGCTGAGAGTCCAGTGGGGTAGTGGCTATTCATCCACTATGCAGATGGTATCACACGTAATTGTGTCACACTGATTTGGTTAACTCCATCTAATGCTCTCATTGACGTGTATTTATGGAGGAGGGCAAGTCCATTATATAGGGAGTACAACAGTACAGAAGTTGCTTCAATATTAACCCTTTCACTTCAATTTTAATCTTTAAAATGTCACACTTAAAGCATAATTTTGCATATATAAAATTTGAAAAAAAACAAAAAACGATTTGATAGGGAAAAGGTTAAAACTGTTTTGGTTGTTAGAAGTATTGCATACCATTTATTGTTTTGTTCAAACCACTCATTCAAACAAGTTCTCACATAAACACATACAATATATATACATATATAATTAATATATATATATATATATATATATATATATATAGAGAGAGAGAGAGAGATGGGGGGCTAAATGTGTAGCTTAATACAAATGAACTAGAATAAAAAAAGCATCTATTTTACACAATAAATATAGATTGTTTGATATAATTTCTATCCTTGTTAATGTACTTCATTGAATTATCATTACTGATAATATAGACTGAACTGTACATAGTGAAAATATCAAATAAAATTTCTGATTATAACTCTATCAGACTACAGATATATTGATATACTCCTGTATCTACAATACTATATAGTGAAAGCACATTAAAAACATAAACAAATTTGCATGGATACTAGTGTTGGTATAACCTCCAAGAAGTTACAAATAAGGATTTAATTTATTACAATATTGATTCTGAAAATATGACTTGCATTTTTTAATATTTGTTTATCGTCTTAAATTCCATTTTCCTTTTTATGACAGCAGTTTGTCTATCAAGATAAAAATAACTGGTAAAGTTTTATGAGGATTTGAATAGACATTTTCACTTGGAAAATATCAAATAATCTATCTTTTTTCATCATGGAATCATTGAGTGCTGAATAACAAACTCCTAATAGTTGTATATTTTACTGTATTCAAATTAACACCTAAGTCTGGTCTAAGGTTCATGCAAACAGAAGTAATAGAGTATGATTATATTTTTGTATGACTATAATCATGTGACAAAATATTGGAAGCACTTAACAGGCTTGAGATTTTGGGGAATTTCTGGTCAAAAACTTGCCAGGATGTACATTCGGTGGTATGTGTGTGAGTGTGTTTGTGTGTGTGCATATATATATATATATATATATATATATAGGGACTGCCCCTATTTTTAAAAGGTGCCCATCTCCTCAATCCAACAAAAAGCTCTGCAAATACATGTGACTCCTCAAGGCAAATTCACTCTTGCAAGCCCTGCTAAATATATGACAATTATCTTTGGTAGTGACATTAGCCTATAGCTTCTCAGACCTGCTGCTAACACACATACTTTGTTGAAGTTTTGAGACAAACTACCAGTAGGTTACAACAGAAGGACCTGTTTAAAAATAGCCTGCAATTGTTTGCAGTCATGAGATCTCATAAGACTTGCAAGTCCAACTTTGAATGAACAGAAACTCCTGCAGATGATACATGTTCGGGCTGAAAAGTGTCTAAGACTGGGATACAGTCCTGTTTCTGAAGCACTCGGTTCAAGATGGAGAGTCCAATTCCCTATACTTCAAATATGGCTGAGAAAAAGAACAGCTGTAGATTAAAACACAAGGAACTACGGTTTTATATGTTAACTTCCCACTTGAATAAAAATGCAGACATGATGTATATGTTAACTTCCCACTTGAATAAAAACGCAGACATGAGGTATATGTATAATTAATATTGTAAACATTCCTTTCATGGGGGTGTCCTCGTGATGTAATGGTTAAAGTGATTGACTGCAGAATTGTAGTCTGTGAGTTCATACTCCAGTCATGCTATTACGTTCACTTTCAGGCAAATACCTTTGGGAAAGGCATGAACCCCCTTATCCTCCCAGCTATGGGTTAAATAGTACCACTACTGTTCTTCTAGGAGAATGGCTTTGGCATTAAATAACCTACAAAGGTTGATATGCCCTTAAACAAAGAAACTAAACCAAACTAACTAATTCCTTTTATTCCTTATAAAAACCTGAAACCTCTAGTTTTTAAACATCAATGTTTGCTTGCACCGGTGGTGCAAACTAGGTATTTGATCCGCCTTGATCTGGC
Organism: Sepioteuthis lessoniana; assembly: GCA_963585895.1. NCBI lineage: Eukaryota > Metazoa > Mollusca > Cephalopoda > Myopsida > Loliginidae > Sepioteuthis > Sepioteuthis lessoniana. Next base: position 131,141,439 of record OY757904.1, on the reverse strand, counting down.
CTTTTTATCAAGGCAGTGGGATTTTAAAAGTTAACACTTTATTAGGATTGAGTAACAAGAAGTCATTATAAACTATAACAGCCTACAATGAGTTGCAGCTTTACCATTACATTATTATTTTATGGAGGTGCCCGTGGTGTAGTCGTTATCGTCGTAGGAAATGGACACGGCGACATGAGTTCAAATCCTGGACGAGACTGATTGCATTTCACATAGCACTTATACCCTTGGGAAAGGTATGAATCCAATTATTCTCCCTCCAACTGTGGGTAAATAGTAGGACAGACTAGGTTCTTCAGCCTTGGTTAGGCAACTAGTCTAGGAGAAGGAAAACTCTGAATTCAAACTTGTTAAACTCCGCTTAAAAATTGACCTTGTTTCATATCCTGCCCGAGCGGAGGGGTTGGTAAATAGTACCATTACATTATTTCAAATTGAAATTTTCATTTAAAGCCAGACAATATGAGTTAGCAAGTTAGTCTTGCAAATCATTATGTAACAAGATTTGACCCCAAGGTCAAACCTGCTGAGGTGACTGACAGCTGAGAGATCAAAGGTTTTGAGCCAGCTTGTGAACTGAATGAAATAAGAAAACTAATGATTTGGAATCATGAATGCATGCTGATTGACTTGACTAAAAGAAGTCACATGACCAGAAAAAGGAAAAGGAAATAAGTGAAGTTTTTTTCAGTTTTTGAGAATAACAGAAACAGATGTGTTTTTCAGGGGCTTCAACACAAATGAAGAAGATAAAAAGATTTTTTTTCTCTTTTTTATGAATTTATGAGATGCTTTGTGTTTGCAGCATTCACATGTTTTTAATTCTGGTTGATTTATGTGCATCTTAACCATCCTTTTTAGACTTGCATGAATATAAAAAGTAAAGTTGGTGACAGTAGTTGAGGGCAACCAGAAGGCTCCTTTTTTGATAGATACTACACTGAGGAGTTGGGGAGGGTGCTATTCCGTTCCCTGGAGTTTTCCACTTTGCCCTTGATATGTTCCTTATATTGCTGAGTGCTAAGCAAGGAGGTATCAAGTACCATTTTTAAAGTCATTGGTATGATGCGAAGTAGGATTGAACCTAGGTCTCCCGGACTATTGATGAACACTTTACCCTCTAGGCCAATGAGAGTATAAGAATGGTAATTTTCTGAAGTCTGAGTTGCAAAGAATGTCATGTGAAAAAAATGATCTATATATTACTAACATTCTTAGAGTATATATATATATATATATATATAATCATAGCCCAACAAAATGACACATTGTAGTAAGATTTCTATAAGAGAAATACATCTAAAATGTGGAGTCCCTTGTATAGCAGTAGATTATATCTTCTTAATGAGGCTGTGAGTGGCTCTATGCACCCATCCTTTGCACTTTAGAGATGGTGCTGTGTTTTTATTGACAGCAACTAGGTTTTATGAAGTGGAGCTGCTATCAGCAAATTCACTTCATTTTGAATTCAGCATCTTTACCAAGTTTTCATCTGATTCATAATATATATTAATCATGAAACTAATTGTTGTGCAAGAGGTACATATATGCTTTTAATAGATGAGTTTTTTCAAATTTAAAAAATTAGTGTTTTAAAATTTGATTTTAAAAATCAACATTAAAATTTTAACTAGTAAGAGTGTGTGAATGTGTTATTAGTATTGGATGAAAATAATTAAAAAATTTAACTGGGCAAATTATTTCTGTGAGATAAGACTATTTGATACCATATAACTTTGGATTAACAAAAGATTAGTATTGTTATTGAATAGGATTAGTTACAAAGGATCAGGAAGGATGAGCTGTAAATATTTTGTAAATTCCTTCTTTAACTTGCTCTAGTTATTTAACTGAGAGATCAACACACACACATCAAATAATAAGTTGTCTGAAAAGGCCAAGACGCAGATATTATGTCAAAGTAGCCTTCTCTTAGATAGATTGCATTTCATGGCTTAAGGACTCTAACTGCTCTGCTATTTTCCCATATATAAAAGAAAGAACTCAGTCAATTTATTTATTAATGTCCCAATATGTCACTCAAAATGCAGCAAATTGTTCATATTTATGATTGCATAAGTTAACATTTTTTCATCAGCTTTTATACTGTCAAAATATGTGAGGCAAAGAATTTTCCCCATTTCCTTGAGTTACTTGCAGGAAAATCAATATATGCCATTTCTGCCAAGTTGGAAAATGACACAAAAAATTGTGCACCCTTACTTTTATCATTTTTTTAAAATTTGTTTTTTGTCTTTTTTTTCCAGCACTGATGGATTCAGCCAACTGGGCACCGTCCTAAGAAATGAAGTATCTTTAAGTAGCACACAGACATCTCATAGTTAATTGATGATAATTGGCCTCTACTGGTGCTTATAGACTTTAGAATTGGGTCTTCCTTCTCTTGTCATACATTCATGACATGGTGATATTTATTGTCCAGTGCTTTTATACACATAACTTGTTTTCTCTCTTTCAGAAATATCCATCATTTAGATCTGGTAATTATGAAAAATGAACTTAAATGAATTTGGTAGACATGATTGTCAGAAGACATTTTCTAGTGCTCAATGACAAAACTACTTTCTTCCAATAAACTTTTCTTGCTTTCAAAAAACGATTGAGCTTTGATAAGAAACAACTGATATTAAGAATTTTCAGAAATCATTAAACATTATCATTATATTGATAACAGAAAATTAGTGATTATATTTACTTAGAAATTCAATGGCTATTAATAAATAATGGTGTAATGGTTATCGTCGTAGGAAATGGACACAGCGATTTGAGTTCAAATCCTGGACAAGAATAATTGCATTTCACATAGCACTAATACCCTTGGGAAAGGTATGAATCCAATTATTCTCCCTCCAGCTATGGGTAAATAGTAGGGCAGACTAGGTTCTTCAGCCTTGGAGAGGCAACAAATCTAGGAGAAGGAAAACTCTGAATTCAAACCTGTTAAACTCCGCTTAAAAATTGACCTTGTGTCATATCCTGCCCGAGCGGAGGGGTTGGTAAATAGGATTAATAAATAATTCAGAGTTCAGAGAAAACAGAGTTTATGCTTTAAAAAAAATTGTGCCATCTCCTCATTAAATGGCCAGCCTCTAAAATTAATAAATCAGTTCACATGCCTCAGTAGCCATATCTCATCTACTGAAAACAATGTTAATATACACATTGGTAAGGCATGGACTGCTATTGACTCATTAACAACCATATGGAAATCTAATCTCTGTGACGAAATAAAATGAGAATTCTTCCAATTGTATGGTTGCACCACTTTGATTTTAACATAACCTCTGGGGAAAAAAGTTTGATGGGAACTACACAAAAATGCTATGTACTATTTTGAGCAAATCATGGAAGCAGCATCCTTCAGAATATCAAATTTACAGCCACTTATCTCCCATCTTACAAACCATCTCAGTAAAATGAGCAAGATATACTGAGCACTGCTGGAGAAGCCAGAACAAACTAATAAGTGACATTTTCCAATTGACTCCTTCAGATGGATGCATCGGTGTTTGGTCTACCAGCAAAAATTTACATTCATCAGCTCTGAGCAAACACTGGATACCTTCTAGAGGACTTAACAAGAGTGATGACTGCTTAGCACTGATGATGAGAAAGAGTCAGGAGAACCCATACCATCAGTATGCCTAGATGATGATAAGTTTGAAATAATTTAAAAGTAACTGAGACTATACATTTATAAGTAAGTTGTTGGCGACTGTAGTTGAGGGCCACCCAAAAGCTCCCTTTTTAACAGTAGCATTCCCCCCTACACCATTCCCTGGATTGCTCTACTTTAGCCTTGAAACATACCTTATAATGCTGAGTGTTAAGCAAGGAAGTATCAAGTACCATTTTTTGAGTTTTTCGTATGACTCGACCTGAGATTGAACCTCAGTCTCCTGGGCCATTGGTGAACACTCTACCACTAAGCCAATGGTCCGGTATAAATGCAAGTATTTATATCAATAATTGGGAAGAGTTTGTTGTCCACTGAATGCAGACAAGAAATTTAATGGAGAGCTACTAAATTTGATAGGCAAACTTTTGGCACCCAAGTAGATGCTTTAACATTAATTTTTTTGTTCTTCAAAGGAAAAGAGAGGCTTGCATTGAGATAATGTCTCTAACAATAATCCTTTCAAAACAATTTTGTTGCAAGACTTGACTAGTCATCTAGAATTTAGATTCCAAATCTTGAAAAACAAAACATAAGCAAATTATTTATCTAACATAATTATGTACTTTGGTTAAACATTATGTAAGTGGTTCTTCAAGCCGAAGATATAAAATGATTATATTACATTATTTCTTTGTTAGGACTAAGAATCTGGATAAAAAACAAAAATAATTAATCTCATAAATATGTAGATAGAACACCATACTTACCTTCACAGGAAGGCTGTTACTAGTGTCCAGTCACCAGAAAAAAAAACCCAGTGTAACCGAATACACTCTGTAGCAACTACTTTTATTTCCAAATTTTGAACAATACAAAATCAAATTTTGGGTAAGGGGAAGGGGGAACGGTTATGCAGGACTATGTTATCTTAAGGGGCCCTAGCTAGCCATAATTGCCGACCCAATCACACAATACAATAAACGCAGTCGTTCTTTGCCAGGCATGCCGCAACCACCAAAATACCACACTTTCTTCATGAGAAAAACCTACTTAAAAACCCCAGGTGAAAATGTATGAATTTATTTACAAAGATGATATATGTACAACAAATGAATACGATGGGGATGGGAGAAAAAAAAACCCAAAAAACAAATAAAATGAAACCAAGGAAAAATTGGTTACCCTCCCATCCATGATATCGAAGCCGACTGAAGGAGCCCTTCTCTACAACGATACAGGGTACATGAGCCCCAGCCACTCAGAACTGGAAGCTTTTAACGAAAACATCGGCCACAACCAGCGGGCCCCTATCATCTGCAAGAACAAGTTTTACATCAGCATTAAGGCAGCGTCCAATTAGCAGAGAGACCCCAATGCTGCTACAGCTGCCAAATGCTAAAAGGGTGAAATAGTCATCCTCCAGCACCTGACAGTCCGCAGTGCAAGTGAAGTGAGTTTCTTGCACTGAAGCAACATTCACACTGAAGTTCGAGAGTTCACCAAGCAGGTGTGCACACTTGCTTGGATCCCTCAGTCCCCTCGCTTTCAATGCAGCAAGGTTTAGAGACATCAAACCCACTTACCTTACTCACTGTCGACTACGGCACAGAAATCCTTGGGGGTGAGGATGCTGACAGTTTGCCTCAGGGAGCCAGTGCCAAGCTCAGTGGTGACTCAGCTGTCTCTAGACACCCCTCCGACATCTATGGAGTACTTCAATTTTAGGGCCCTGTAAAATGAAGGGTAAACATAAACAGAGACCTGCCTTGAATAATAGTTAAACATTTTTTTGACTGAGGGGTGCTCCAACTCTACCAACATTATGCCCGCATCAGTTTGACTAGCTGTTTCCAGGAACTTTGACAGGTTCTAGGTTTAGTTGCCAGCTGAGCTGACAAAGTTGGGTGTAACCCTAAAATTTAGAGAATTGGCAACTTTTAACTTGTTTACTTTTTCTAGGGTTAACTGTGGCATAAGTGTCTTGCAGAGCTGGAAGTCTGTGATGTCTTGCAGGCCCACAGAACAGAGAGTCGCTGCAGTTTTAATGTAGTCTCGCAATTTGTTGGAATTTTCATCCGGCGTGACTGATTTAGTTCTTTGCTGGCTCTTCTGGGTTGATGTTGATTGATTGTGTCTTTCCTCTGATTGGGTTCTTGATATTTTTTTTCGGTGGGGGAAAAGTTCAGATGGAGAAATAGAGGGTAGAATTAGAGAAAAAGGGGCAGGAGAGGGAGAAGACACATGTGGGCTAAAAGTGGGGTTGCTTTTGTTTTGGAGTTGAGGAGGCTGTTCAGCTTGGTCCTGTTAAGAAGTTTGATGAGATTTTTTTTGATTAGGGGAAGTTGGTTTGAATTGCTGTTTCTTTTATTGTTGTTTCTTTTGTTGATTCTGCTGTTGTTGTGTCGCTTGATGTGTCTTTAGGTATTGTTTCATTTGTTCATTGGTTTTCTGGATCAAGCTGTTCTTTATCTTTTTCTTTGTGGTTGATATGATGTCTTCAGTTGTGTTTTGTTGTTTTTCTTTTGGGGCCTTCTGAGGGCAGGCTTTTGCTAAGTGGCCAAATTGTTTACAATTCCAACAATGTGGCTGCCTGCCCTCAGTTACTACCATCATTTGTCTGTTCCGGTTGTAGGTGGTATCCAGGATGATTTGGAAGCCTTCCCAGTTTAGTTATATGTGAAACACATAGTCTCCATGTGCTGTCCCGGCAGCAGTGCGAAATTGTGTCACTTCCTCTACTTTTCCGTAGCTGCACAGGAAATAGGCCACTACATTTCCTTTGAGGTTGGCAGGGACATTGCATACAATCACCCAAACTCAATGTGACCCCATATATTCAGGCTGCAGCCAGAAGAACGTTGTTGTTTTTTATGCAGCTCTCCCCCAGTCTTGCTACTTCTTTTGTGGGCAGCAGGATATCCCATGTTATGAAGCTTCTTCTACAGAAATATTGCACTGGGATGCCTGCTATCTGTATAAGTTCTTCAAAAACATCCTTTGTCAAACCCGCCAGTCTCCAAGTTTTGAGGTGGACGACCACCAAAGAATTATTGGTTCTAGAAAGTCTGAGATTCTTTGGATGGGCAAGATGATGTTATCTTTAAAGCAAGGGGCATACTTGCCCACCCTATCACTTTCATAATATTTAGGTCTCTTAATAGTTTTTTTTCAGGAGACTGGCATTTTTGGAGGGCTTTTGGTTTTTTGCTCTGGTTGAATTGGCCAGGTCGATTGTATAGTAGCCTTGGATCGAGAGCCTGGCAGTGGTGGCCAGTCTTCTTTTTCTTCTGTCTCAGCTAGGAAGGCTTTCATGGTGGTCCGGGTAGGCCCTAAAAAGATCCTGTGAGTTATTTAATTTTGGTTCTTCCATGTTTATAGAAGTCATTCTGGAAGGCGGGGATGAAGAAGGCTGCGAAATTATTTATTTCTTTTGGAAATAAATAGAGTTTTGCAGCAGGCTATGTATTATGAAGAAGTATTTGATGGAAGCGTAGGTTGTATTCTGAGTGTGTTGAGTTGAGATGAGTATGAAACGAAGGTTGATTTTGGGAGAGCTGTGAAAAGAATACAGTGGCAGGTTCAAAAATGTAATTACTATAGAATACATTCTGTAGCAACAACTGGATATGATCAAAGTGTTCAGTATATATAGATAAAAATATGCACACCAAATCCACCAACCAATCAAAATCCAAGGAATAACATTTCTTTTGTGTAATAATGGAACATTCCTGGTGCTAAAAGTGCTTGTGTTTTTCACAAAGCTCTGTCTTGTTCTCTGACCCAAACATTGCTGGTTAGCAACAGTTTGCTAGTCAGTAAAAATTCTACAAAATACTTTAACCTTTCTTTTGGATTTTTTTATATTCAAATTTCTAACTTAAATTATTAAATACATTTAAATCTCTCACTTACAAAAATAATTATGGAGAAAATTACTTGAAATTTTTCGTAGAGCAGTATAAACTTCAGATGACATTTACATTTAGAATTCTTTTCCTGTGAACAGTCCACTAGCAGCTTTTATGGAAAAGGGTGAGCCCACTTCTCATCAGCAGGTGAGAAGGTGATTCAAAAACATTTGCTAGCCAAAGACAATGAGTTCAGTCCTTGGGAGGATCTACACAACAGTCATATGAAAGGTAAAAGAGCATGGTTTGTAGATAATATAAAAATATAATTAGTAAATAACTTTTCTGTTGGTAACCATTTAGTTTAAACTTTTAAATGACAACAAAAATTTTGAAATAACCTTGTGAGATACACGTTTTGATCTTTTGCCTGGCATAGACAAGTATTTTAGCAAGTATCAACTTAATCACTGATTCCCTGACTTGGAATGAGTTTATATTTTCCAATTGCTTGTAATTTTCTTAAACATGGTAAATAGAATTTAAGTGCATATAAATCCGTATTTGATGTTTAATAAGCGAAAGGTTGTGATATAATATTAGAAAGTTCTATCTTTTTTGAGTAAGTACTATTTCAAATGAAGTGCATCATTTATTTTATCGTTATCATTTCATAGGCATAAACATATTTCTTTTGTCAAAAATATTTTCCTTAAAATGTTGTTCTCTTCAAAATAAATTTTTATTTGATTATAATTTGATTTAACTGAATTTTAACATAAATATTTTCTTTCATTAGTTATTAAGAAATGTAATAAGGAATATTGCTGGAAGGTGAGAAACCTGAATTAAGGGAGCATACATTTGTCTGGCTCATGAATATATTAATTAGACTTGGATAAATTTTTTATCTGCTGCTTAGCATGAAAAGATAAGAAAACAGTTAAGAGTTTAAAAAAGAAAAACGAAATTGCCAATTTTACACATTGCTGTAAAGTTTGCAATAATAAAGAAGGATAACTATGATTCTAAAATATTTTTACCACCATTTTTTGTTTGACTCAGTATGAGAAAAAGAAACCCCGCTTTTTCTATCATACTCTTAAAGAGGGTTGAGGAATATATCAGTTAAATCATTTTGGCAACAACAGAATCATGAAAAAAGAATGAGAGTCTAAATAATTCTTTGTACAAAAATAGAGGCTTATTCATCTATGAGGATACTGAAAAGTTTTTGGCCCAAACAAGAAGAGAATAACTTAGAGCCATGAAACATAAATGCTATTCTGTATTTTCAGCATACAGTTCTATACACTTGACACAACCTTTCTCAAGTTTCTTTAATCTTTCAAAAAGAATTGGATAACACGATTAAAAAAAAGATTATTCTCTTCTTGGGTGGATGGAGAAATTTCCTGTATTCTTCATACATTAATTTGCATTAAAGCATCTCATTTGTATTTAACCAAACCCTCTGTCATAAGTAAGATGTAGCCAAAGGTAATTTTTTAAGCAGTGTACAGTTGGTTTCAATTCAGTGCTTTCCATCTCATAGACTAATTGCCTTACCATAGCTGGTGGGAGAAAAGAGAGATTCATGCCATTCTTAGAGGCATTAGCATGAAGTAAATGCAAACAGTCTGGTTCATGATTTGAGCTTGGGTCACTGGTTCCATTTCTAAAGATGATAACGTTTTCCTTTTACACACTAAATTTGTATATACATTTTTACTTGTTCTCAAAATATGATATTTATATATATATATATATATGAATCTGTATTAAAATATATACAATGATAATTACAAAACTGTGCCTAATGTAATAGCAATAATCATGAAACAATCATTTTATTATTTTCAAGAATTACATGTTATAACCTTTTCAGAAAAATGAAATAAGAGAAAATTTCAACTTCATTTTTATGTAATGATAAATATAAAAGTTGAAATACAAAAAAGATTCTTCTCGACACACTGGAGGTTCATTATCAGAAAATTCATGCTGCTTCCAGCCATTGATACAGGAACAAAAAAATGTGTAATAAAAGCCAGCTAATAATCTAAGAGTATTCATCATTATGGTTTTATTCTAGCAACCCCAAATTATCTTGAAATGTGCAATATGCCTAAATTGTCACTTCAGTAGAGCTGTACAAAGAAAATCAAGAAGGCAAAGAAGCTTATCAGAAAATGCCAACAGCAATAGAATATTTGTGCTAGCATTAAGGCCCAACAGTAAATGTTGATTGGATGCTTAGAAGTCAGGAGGGATTTAATTGTATCTTCAACAGGCGAAGTATATCTCACAATATGTAATTGTAAATCCACTTTTTTGTTCAATTTTCGATCAGGAAAGATACATTCAACATATTACTATTTTGAGCTTGGTAAATTTGTGAAAAAGCTAAAAAAACTAAAACAACAAGTATTAAAAGATGTTAGTGATAGTAAGTTAATTTTGAGAGGGTAAGTCTCTCGATTTTAGATAGTTATTTCATAGTGTATATTAAATTACATTTCTTCCATTATTTGCAGCTGATATAAAATTTGGTTCAAAATTGGAATTTTAAACAAACATGTAATTTCAAAAAGTCTTCTTTTATGATAAAGCTTCTTTGGATATGAACAAAAGAATGTTACCTTTTTCTAAAAGGAAAACACGACTGTTAATAAGCATTTAATATCTATTTTTAGAAAATTCTCCCTACTTGATTTTTAAGTATTGTGGAGTTGGATCTGACTAAATCCAATAAATATATAAGAATGGATCACAGTCTATAGTCAGAGACACAGCTCATCATCAAGGTATGCCCACAGCATGGATTCTCTTGACTCTCTTTCCCACCATCAGTCTCGGTAAGTCACCCAGTGTATACACAGAGCTGATGAATATAAGTTTTTGTTGGTCAGAACTGATATGTCCATATGAAACAAGTTTTTCCTTAGTTTTCCTGCAGTGTCTAGCATGTCTTGCTAGCTTGTCTTATTTAGATATTTTGTGAAATGGGAGGTAAATATCTTCAAATCATCTGTTTTGTAGAATTTCTTCATAACCACATAAAGCATCTTTGTGTAATTTGACATGAAATTGTCACTGTGTAATATTCATCATTTACATGATCAATATTCAATACTGAATCAAGTGTATTGACAAGGAAAGAAGATGCATTGACAAATAAATATTTGTTGTGTAAAATAATTGCTGGTATTCATCATTAGGCTTATTGGTTTATTTAAAGTATTACCTATAAATAAGTATACCCCACCCAATTTTGAAATAAAAAGTTAATTTTCTTCCAAGATTTTACCATTTCTAGTGAAATATGATACAGTAAAAATGGATATTATTCATCATTATTGTTAAAATCTACATCACTGAAATTATCTTTCTTGGAAAAAGTCAAGTATTGGTTAAAAAATATATTTACTACATTATTCAAATAACCTTTTGTTAAAATCTACATCACTGAAATTATCTTTCTTGTAAAAAGTCAAGTATTGGTTAAAAAATATATTTACTACATTATTCAAATAACCTTTTGTTAAAATCTACATCACTGAAATTATCTTTCTTGGAAAAAGTCAAGTATTGGTTAAAAAATATATTTACTACATTATTCAAATAACCTTTTGTTAAAATCTACATCACTGAAATTATCTTTCTTGTAAAAAGTCAAGTATTGGTTAAAAAATATATTTACTACATTATTCAAATAACCTTTTGTACAGAAGTATATTAATTTTTAGACTGCATCCATATAGTAATATAGACTCGACTGCTGCTTGGAAAAAATTACATTTTATTTTATTAGATAGATCTGACTTCCATATGACTGATAACTTATCGATAGCTATCCATGTCTTAGCTAGTTGCATATTGATGTCATTTTCTGTAGATGAGACATTGCTTCCAAGGTAGGTGAACACATCCACTAGTTTCAGAGAACCACCATTTATTTTGGAGATGTCTCCTCTTTGATTAAAACACATTAACTCTGTTTTGTCTACATTCACATGGAGGTCTATGCTACCTGCTGCCTGCTCCAGACCATGCAGCTGGGATTCAGCCTGGGTGAGTGTATTTGCTTGAAGCATTATGTCATCAGCGTAGTCAGCATCCATAATAGTTTGTGTTCACTTAAAATGGTCTTTTTTTGCTGGTCCCCATATATTTTCCCTACATCAACAGATAAGCTTTCAATTCAGATAAAGAACTCAAAACAATACAGTTGCACTAACATATATATAAAAAAAAACTAAGGGTGGCTTTGCAGGCAGACTTATCTGCTGAGGTCCATCTTGGAACTGGAGAGATTTGAATTAACATCTGGATGGTCTTGCTATCAGCACTATAAGTGATGTAAATCAATGGGAGTTAGAAATGGGCACCAATCTGCAGCATTGCTCTAATTGGCCTCTTTAGCACCAAGGGCAAATAATCAGTCATATATTTTCCAATATTACCTCCCCTCTCACAAACCACCCAAGTAAGATTATTTGGACATGCTTGGCACTGCTGGAGAAGTAAGAACGAACTCGTAAGTGATGTTCTCCAATGGACTTTTACACATGGACACACCAGTGTTGAACTACTAGCAAGAACTTACATTCATCAAATCTGTGAAAACACTGGAGGCTATCTAGATAACATACCAAGAGCAATGGTCGATTGGGGTGGATGTCAAGAGAAAGTCCTAGCTGGTTGTCCAACATTGGCGTGTTCATGTTTTCAAATCCATTGGTGAACATCGCTAATGAGTTTGTCCTTACTCCTTCAGCATTGCCCTGCATGTCTTATTCATCTTTGTTGGATGGTTTGTAATAAAGTCAGTAAATGGCAGTGCAGCTGCCATTTTGTAGAAGTATTGCTTCCAGGATATCTTCAAAACAGAGTGCAGCATTCTTGTATTGTTCCCATTAAACTTTTTCTCTATGCATTTTGTTAGAGTTCAAGTTCTGCAACTTTTCCAAGTAAAACATAAGACATGGAAATTAAAAGTGATATAGAATGACAAATCATTATTATATATTAGCTAGTCATTAACTGACTAAACAGTTCTGTTGGTATCAGAATACAACACTGAAATAAACATTTTCCCCTATTGTTAATATAAAATATCTTACTATAAATTTCCAGAGTATTTGAAAAGCAATGAGTTTGAGAATAAGAAAAATCGTTGCACTAAAAACTATTTTATAATGAATAACATGACTTTGTTTCTTCCTTTGTTCATTCATCCATAACTTGTTAGATAAGAGTTTAGTATCTGTATAGCAGAATGAAATTTATTTAAAAAATATAGAATAAAAAATCTTCACTCAGGAATGAATTTTAAGAAAATGAATGCCACAGAACAAGTTTTAAATGAAACAGAGAAGAAGGTACAAAACCAGGAACAAGAAAAAAAGAAGGATGTACACAGGGAAAGTACTTATATGATTCATCATCAATTTGTGCAGACAGTTGAGATTCTCTTGACCCTCTCTCACTATATGTTCCTATTGGTCATCATTCTTGACAAATCTTTTAGTCAACATCCAGTCTCTGTACAGAGCTGATGAATTTAAGTTTTTGCTGGTTGAACAATACTGGTGTGTCCATGTGTTGGAGTCCATAGGAGAAAGTTACTGAATGGTTTGTGAGATGGGAGGTTAGTGACCATACACCGGCTGCATGCAGTATCCTTGCGGAGAACCCATCAAGCTTTTTCCCAAGACATTTCATTTGAGTCCATGTGATGCACCCATACAATAGTACTTAGACAACTACAACTTAGAATATTTCCCCGTTTTTTTTATCTGAGAGATCAGACTGTATAGTACAGAAAAGTTTATTTTTAAAAGTATGAAATAAGGAAGGTTTCATTCAGGAATAAGTTTTGAGAAAATGTGTAACACTCAACGAGTTTTATTGTAGTCTAAATCAAACACAAAAGAATGTACCAAACAGAAATGAGATTACAAGAAAAGAATGATGCACAAAAAGAAAAATTCTCATAGGATAAATAGATGTGTGTAAAATTACTAAAAAGAAACAAAGATTTTGTGGGTAAAATTATCTTTTGTAATAGAAGTACATAATTGATAGACTTCCTTTGATGGTGGTTGTTGTTAGTTGTATCAGGTCATTATAGTCGGCAAATTGATAAAAGCCTGTGGCATTGTATATTTTATAATGTACCAAATAGTCCCTTAAAAGTTGGTGAACTTAGAGAAATTAAAAATACATCCAGATACTAGGCTATTCTGTAGGAAAAAGTGAAAAATTATGTCCTTATTTTTGCCAAAATCTTTTTAAGCCTATGAATTATGATTGTTTACTCATTGAACGTTTTTCACATCAGTTTTAGCTGATGGTTTTTCATTGGAGTTTGAGTGACAGCAAGTTTCCAGGACTCTTCTCAGTATTCAGGCCATTCTCAATAATGTGGTAGTTTGGATGGTCTCCAGTCGTCCTCCAAGTCCTCCAGTCCCTTTAATAACACTTTAGTTACTGTACCAAAAGCACCAATCATGATTGGTACAATTGTCACCTTCCTGTTACATAGTTTTTCAATTCCCTAGCAAGGTCGAGGTTCTTATCCTTCTTTTCACATTCTTTCAGTTTTATTCTGTGGTCTGCTGGGACAGCAAAGTTGACAGTTTTGAAAATTCTCTTTTTTTGGAAGGGGTTGTTTATTATAAGGTCTGGTCTTCTGGCCGAGATTGGATGATCCGTTTGTATGTCAAAGTCCCATCGGAGTTTATGAGCATCATTCTCTAGGACAGCTGCTGGGTTGTGCATTTACCATTTGTTTGTATGGTCAAATCTAAATTTCTTGCACATTTCCCAGTGGATCACCTTGTCCACCCAGTTGTCTTATATTCCTTCTGTGCTAAATTGCTGCATTTTAATATTTTTATTATTTATTTTAATTTTGTATTTAATCATTGGTTTTATTTTTTTCTTAGTTTCTTATTTGTTTCATTTTTATTATACACTTAATTATACTTATTAATCTCTACAAAATTTTTGTTTGCCTTTTTTTTTAAGTCAACAGATATCACCTTTTACTAATTATTGTAAGAGTCTATTGCAGGCAAAGTGGGTAATGCAACAAACAATCTCCCTAAATTGAGAACAACGACAACAACCTACTTAACAGTACCTTTAATTTGTATCTATCTGTACCCCTATAAATCATATTTAGTAATTAAAAAAACAAAGATTTAAAAACTAAAATAGACACCTTAATATGTAGTTGTTATTCTAATTTATTTTCAAGACAGTATCAGATTTTAAATATAAAGTTTTCATTTGTATATTTTATAGTTCATAAGGTTTAAATCACTGGATTTCCTCAGGTACAGATACTACACTCTGATCCTATGTAGACATATGAGGAAATGAAACTTAGGTCTTAGAGCATACTATAAAAGTAAGTAAAGTTGGCGACCGTAGTTGAGGGCGACCAGAAGGCTCCTTTTTCAATAGCAACTACTCCTAGGGCGCTACTCCTTTTCCTGGATTGCTCCACTTTACCCTTGATACATACCTTATATTGCTGAGTGTTAAGCAAAAAGGTATCAAGTACCATTTTTAAAGTCTTTGGTATGACTCAACCTGGGATTGAACCCAGGTCTCCTGGACCATTGGTGAACACTCTACCCACTTACTCTGATCATATATATGGCAATATCATCATGATGTCATGCCACCAGCACGGATCTCCCTAACCCTCTCTCACCACCTGTCTCTATCGTCCATTGCTCTCGAGAGGTCTTCAAGACTATATCCTGTATCGGCACAGAGCTGTTGGATATAGGTTCTAGCTGGTCACACTGCCTTTGCTCATCCAAGTGAAAGGGTCCATAGGAGTATGTTGCTTATGAGTTCGTCCTTACTTCTCCAGCAGTGTCCCGCATGTTTGATTCATTTAACTTGAATAGTTTTCGTGATGGGTGATAGGTGGCCGTACAGCTGCTGCTTTGTAGGGTGCTGCCTCAATGACTTGTTCAATATTGCTCGCAGCATTCTTGTGTTATTGCCGTCAAGCTTTTTCTCCATATGTTTAGTTAGCATCCATGTAGTGCAAATATAAGAAAGCACCCCTGATATATATTTATTCAATTTTATTTTTGAATTACAGAATATTAATGCTACAAATCTGGGTAATAATTAATACCTACAAATATCTGTTCTGTGTGTATAATGTTTAACAAGAAATAATAAAATCCTGGTTTAGAAAAAAATTAACATTTTTCATGAAAAATATTTCAGAGTGTACTTGTACATGACAGTGTATATGGATATTTTAATGAAAATTTGCATATATAACATTTTATCATTCAGGGTGAGACAGAAATATCTATTTAAACTATCACCAAGTGGTAATATTGACTTTATCTAGCTAAAGTCTAACCATTTTTTTTAATCAGATAATCCCAAAGCATAAGTGTATTTACGGGCCGAATATGTTGAAAATTGCAATACAGACTCTCTGGACATTTTTTGGAGTTTGAGCATTTTGAAGCCTTCCAGGTGGCTTTTATTTAATTGATGAACCTGTGGTTCAGACATTTTCAACTTATAGCATCACTGATTTTCTATCTGGAACAGCAACATTCTCATGTAACATAAAATGAGCATGGAAAGTCTCTATGTAGCAATTACAGATTCATGAATCTAAAAAAAACAACATTTCAACGGTAAATGTACAGTGTGCATCTGTCCAAACCATGATCACAACTGAAAAAAACACTAAGACATAAACTAGATGGAGCTACCATTACCACTTGCCCAAGTTCACTTGTACCACTCAGGTGACAGTATAAAATTTGGAGAGTATTTTCTACCACACTATGTATATACTATATTTTTAGTGGATAAGTGTAGCCACATCTACAAACTGAATTCATAAAAGAAAAAAAAACACTTTGGTATTAGAAAAGAAATGTAAAAAAAAAGTTAACATTAAAATTTGATTTTAATCTGTTTAAATGTCTCAACACTGCTAGAAATTCTTGCATGGCCTTGGCTTGTTTTTTGTTCTTCTTAATTTTTAGAATTGTTAAAAAAATTCTTCAACAAGATGGATAAAAAATAGATTTTTAGAAGGAAAAATTTGAGCAGTAATATAATGATTCAGAAAAATACAGTTGCACAGTGAACCATCTATTATAAAAATTACCCTAAAAATAAAGACAGTATCAATGAAACTAAAATTTTCAAGAAATAGTTATGGTAATTCTCAATGGTATAGTTAGAACTCATAAAGATTCCGACGGAAATTATACTTGCTCTGACGTCAATAATAATAATAATAATAATAATAGTCAAATACCAGTCCCACAATGCCAAAAAAATTGAGATTATAATAATCTTTTATAAGAGACAATAAAAAAAAAGGAAATAATATTCAAAGGAAAATATAACACTTGATAATAAAGGCAATAGTCATGAAAACAATAATGATGATAGCTAAAAGAACAATTATTCATGTAGCATTATATTTTTCAGAGGAATCAAAGAACAAAAGATAAAGGAATAAATGATAAACATAATAATAATATTAATAACAATTATTATATCAAGGGATTATAATTTGTATGAAATGATAAATGAACGAATGATGGTCTCAGTAATAATGATAATAATAGTATCAAGGGATAATTGAATAAAATGTTAACAAAAAAGTAACTGATAACCTCAGTAGTAATAATAATAGCCTTGATAAGAGGATCAAGGGATAATAATTTCTAAGAAACTGCCATAACCATCCTTTGAAATTAATAAAATAAAAATATACATGTGATAAAAGAAAGAACTTTAAAATAATGATAGTACACTGCAGCAATAAAAAGGATGGCGACAAAGAAAAAAGAAATTTGCAGATCGGTTCTCAAGTGACTTTTATAGGAGAATTCATCCTTAAATCCTCTTGATTGACTGTCATAAAACTTGAGCAGTGTGTGAGTGGGGGGACATTTTGGAGTTTCAGTGCATTTAGAATACCCCTGGATTTATACCAGTGTTTACGTCAGTCAAGTAGAAAATTTATAGGACAGTTCACCCAAGGGAAATTCACGGTTCCTGAGCCTATAATTAAATGAAACGAAGCTCTGAACTTCTTGGCATAAAATAACCTTGGACGAGTTGACAAGCCGTTAAAATCAATCAATCAGTCACTCAAGGTCAGAAATGTTTTTTTTATTTTTTTTATTTTGCAGTTCAAGGGTTAGATTATCAGATAATTGAATCTGCAAAAATGTTAACCACAAAAATAAATAAAATATAACAAGATAAATAGTTTATTACCTGCTCTTGCCTATTGGAATTCATTAGTTTCATTTTGATTTTGAAAAGACATATGAAACGAAATTTATCATCTCCCTCCACGGAAGGTAAACAAGAGTTTCATTGGATCTCACCAAGCTAACTTCACATAGATGAAATACCATAATTGGAATCATTTTGAGATGAGGCTTCTTAATCTGAGAATTAATTTTTTATTTATTGCGGACTTTTTGTCCTCATCTTGGTAGTTTTTGTGTTGTTTCTTCTTTCACTACGTTTCGGCCAAATTTCACCTCTGACCTTCTTCAGGTGATTTACCGCGACCTCGGATAGGAATGCTGAGCCTTGTAACCGTATCCCCAGTAATTACTGCCTTCCATAGTTGTTGTCTATCGCACCACGTTTTTGACCAACAACTATGGAAGGCAGTAATTACTGGTGATACGGTTACAAGACTCAGCATTCCTATCCGAGGTCGCGGTAAATCACCTGAAGAAGGCCAGAGGTGAAATTTGGCCAAAACGTAGTGAAAGAAGAAACAACACAAAAACTACCAAGATGAGGACAAAAAGTCCGCAATGAATAAAAAATTAATTCTCATGAAATACCATGTTTCAAAGAAAACAAAAGATAAAACTAAAACTGAATTTGTTTATTCTGTTCCAAGTAAGTCCTTTTTTCCTTTTATCGAACTTAATATCATTGACTACATTTTAGTTTCCAGACATTCTTTGAAAATAAATGAACAGAACTAAAGAACTGAACATTTCCTAAGAGAAATCAGCTTTTACTCAATAAAACTAGCTATCATTTTGTAATGTTTAACTTACTCATCGTTTGTTGTGTATATTCTGAGTTGTCTGTTTTTATTGCATGTATTTGTACGTCAGCTAATAAAATACTATGAAACCTACAAGACAAACATACAACCAGTCCCAAATTGCTTTTACCACCTCGAGGATTACTTTCTGAAGTTGAAAATTAAAAACATGATTCATGAATTAGATTGATATGGTAAAGATATTCTGGTTAAAAGAGGATTTTAACCTGAGATTGAAAATTTGAGTAATAATGATTCAATATTCCAGTTGTAGAAATTTTTCAGTATTTTGTGTAAATTTTTTATCGAGAACACATTTTTTAAAAATCAACCACCTCTCATTATGTTATCCAGTGAGACTAAGAAAAGATTTATTTGGGGTGAATGGAAATTAAATTTGTTACAAGGACTACATCAAGTAAAGAATTTGAAAAGCCCAGTTAAACAGTTTGGGATAACATTTTCATTCAATTTGGTATAAATCTGTGGCAAGGAGGCTTTTTGTACCTGCCTTCAATCAAATTATCATGGTATTATTTATAATTTTAAGTATCATATTTCTAAGGACGCGGGGCCTTGTTTTCAGCCTGTATGCTTCGTCGTGACAATCCACTTAACACCCATACACAGATAGTTAATGAGTTAAATCAAAATTAATTTTTGATTGAATACATGATTTACCTGAAGAGTTGCAGAAGGTGATAAAAAGCAGAAAAAATACTTTAATGACTGATTAATAATGCTATGAAATTATATGAAAAGAGTTTGACAAAAAAATATGGAAAAACTTTGCATGAAGTTGATATATAAACTCAATTATGACAGGAATATAACCACAGCAGAATCTCTTTTTTTTTCTCGATTTTGTATTGCTCTCTTTCCTGATGTTAATTTATTTCTTGAAATGGTTATCTGAATGTAATAAAAATTTTTGGTTTTCTGACAATAAAAATAATTCTCCAAAATAAAATCTTTAAATA
Organism: Sepioteuthis lessoniana; assembly: GCA_963585895.1. Taxonomy (NCBI): domain Eukaryota; kingdom Metazoa; phylum Mollusca; class Cephalopoda; order Myopsida; family Loliginidae; genus Sepioteuthis; species Sepioteuthis lessoniana. The sequence goes on along the minus strand of OY757904.1, from coordinate 131,121,870 downwards.
CAGAGAATAGCAAGGGGAACCTTTGTATAAGATGAACATGCTCATCGTTATTCTTCATTCACATACAAAAATATATTGGTTCTTATTTAGACTAGTCCGCTGGGAAAATGGCTTTTATTCAAAATAATTATATAGAAATGTATTATATTCACAATCAAGATAATAAAAAGTTTCAGTCATTGTCATTTTATTTATGAACTTATATATACTTAAACAAAGGTCCAACCTAAAAAGTCAGCCATATTGATTTTTCCAAAGACAAAACAATCCCTCAGCCGGAAAGTGGTGTTTAAAAATGTTCAAATGGTGAATTAGTTAGGGTTAGAGCTGGGTTTAGGGTTAATAGTGAAATATGAAATTTATGTCTTAAAAAAATCATCGCTTTCCTGCTGAGATTTTATTATCGGAAAGTAGGAAGATTCAGTATGGCCATCTTTTAGGATTGGTCGTTGTTTATTCTTTTGAGTGCCTAAAAGTTCATAAATAAAAACCCAATGATTGAAATTTGTTTTTATCCTGACTGTGAATGTAAGTACTACATTTTTATATATTATTTTAAAGAAACTTTACCAGGATGGGTGTGATTTAATAATAGCTTAATTTTTGGCCCGTGGTCTGCGCCCTCGTCTAAAAAGGTTAATGACTGGGTTTATTGCCTGGCACCCGAAGGGGAATGCTGACGGAACTAAGCAATTTTTTCCGCCTTGAGGGAGTTTTGATTCTTGCGGGATACACCCTACACTAAGCTAACCTTGTCACATTTTGGCTTTGTAGGGAGCCAAGTAAATACTTACCGAAACCATTTTTTCTGAATAAGTAACAAAATATAATTTGAAACTAAGATAATGTTTCTATTTTAAAAAAGAAAAAAAAAAAACGATCATGAAAAATACCAAAGGCTGTTTTATAATAAAACCAAATGGTTTCAATAAAAAAAACTTTCCACCAGAAACTTTTATAAAATCCAACATTTTTAAAGAAATATATTGAATGAGATAACTTGTCATAGCTGATTTGTCATGGATATTCAAGCATGAACCTTTGAGCATTATCTGATTTTTTTTATGAGCATTTTCGTGCTAAAATAAACGACTAAATATAGTGTTTTGCAAAAAAAAGTAAAAATCAACAAGAAAAAAATCATGATATTAACGAAGGAAAAAGATTTGTACTTAGAAATTTGCCCATTTGAAACAAAGTTTTAACCTATCTGTGTTCTCTTTGCCTCAAAATAAAAAAGAAAATAACTTGTATTATCCTAAGAATTATCTATTAAATTATGCAAGACCTTTCTCAAATAAACCTGATTTTATTGAAATTCCAAGTGTGGGATATTTTCATTTGAAAGTATTTTTAATAATTCTTTTTAAAAGAAATCCTATTAATCATTTCATTCTGTTACAGAAGTAATTATTACAGAACTTAGTTTATTTCTTGGTTGTGATATGGGATTATAATGGGAAATATAAAGATATCAGGGTCAAAACTGAGGATAGCATTATATTCACTTGTAAATAAGGAAAATTTCCCACACAAAATAAGATAGTTTTAATGGAACAACATTACGATATATCTATGCAGATAGGTTAAAGAATAAAAGCATGATCTTCATGTCATAACATTTGTTAACAAAAGGCGTGATACCGAAATTCTAATATCCAGTTGGTAATTTCAAATTGTAAAAAACTCTTTTTTATTTACTTTATTTCAGAAAAAACTTTGTCAACCTTTATTATTAGCAGTAGCATTTTACTTCTTCCGAGTTTCCTACCGGAGTCAAAGTGACAGCGAGTCTCTTCAGGTCTCCTGGACTTTTCTGAGTATTCGAGTCAATCGTAACAATACTGGGTCTCGGTTCTTCCTCTGATTTCCCACACCTCCAGTCTTTTTTCCTAAGCCTTTGGGGTCTATTCCAAGTGCACTAACTATAATCGGTATCACCGTCATCTTCATATTCCACAGTTGGTTTTTCATATTCTCTAGCAAAGTTCAACTATTTAATCATCTTTCTTTCCATTTTCTTTTATTTTCACTCTTTGGTTCGTTGGAACAGCAGAATCCACCTAAAGATGTTAATGAACACTAGGTCTGATTTTGTGGTCTGGATTAGGTGATCCGTTTGTATCTCAAAATCCCAAAGAATTTTATGCGTCTTATTCTCTTGGACGGATTCTGGTTTGTGTACATACAATTTGTTAGTACGGACAAACTTTAATCTCTTGCACAATTCTCTGTGGATCATCTTTCCCACATAGTTATGCTTAGTTTTGTACCCCTTTTGTGCTAGTTTGCTTCATTCGCTTATATGATTAAGCGTTTTATCTCTACATAACCCACTCATGTTATCCTGTTGAGTTTTATCCGTTTTCGTTTTAATATAATTGGTCCTAATGACATTGTTTTTGTACTGTTATTTAAAAAGCTTCATTTTCTCATTGGGGGTTTCTCTTCTTAGCCATATCTAGGTTTTCTCATGTGCAGTCCCATCAGTTTGTCACTTGACGTATCCATACAGTTATTTTTTTTCCCATTTCTTGAGTCCTTATATTGATGCATCTCCTAAATCTCAGTGTTAGCGATTCCCATCCTCCTTTTCTTGATACATATCGTCTATGTCATCTCTTAGGTGCAAGGCTTGTGCATCATCATCAATTTCCTTATCCTTTAGTTTATTTGTCTGATTTCCTCTCTAATCCATTTTAAGAAGGGTTCAGAGTATCTTACATGAGAGACCGGCAAGGAGTTGATTCCTTTGATGAGATTTTTTTCTGCCGAGTTTAGTTTCAAAAGTTTTCTTGTTCATCAGAGGTACTATTTTCTTAATTTTTTTCTTTTATCTCTGTTTGTTTGATGGCATCTGCTTCCAATATTCCCAAGTACTAGTAATTTTTCTTCTCTCCAACCATTCTGATGCTTTCCTGATTTGACATTTCTACCTCTTCTGTTGTTTCTCTTTTCCCTTTTTTCATTATCAGCATGGTACATTTTTCAATGCCAACAAATGTCTAATGCCCGTGGTGCAATGGTTATCGTCGCAGGATATGGACACGGCGACACGAGTTCAAATCCTGGATGAGACTGATTGCATTTCACGTAGCACTAATACCCTTGGGAAAGATATGAATCCAAATATTCTCCCTCCAGCTATGGGAAATAGTAGGACAGACTAGGTTTTTCAGCCTTGGTGAGGCAACTAGTCTAGGAGAAGGAAAACTGAATTCAAACCTGTTAAACTCCGCTTAAAAATTGACCTTGTGTCATATCCTTCCCGAGCGGATGGGTTGGGTAAATAGGACAAATGTCTAATATTTTCTTTCATCTTTAATTTTTAGTTGTTTTTTGACAACAATTCATTTGGGTTTTTGATCTGTTCCTTGTTGTCTTAGATAGAAGATCCAAATGATTTCTGATCATAAAAAGCTACCAAAAATTTAATTTTCATCTATAAGATATAAGAAAATAATGGTAAAATATTATAATTATCATTATTATGTTGTCTGTTCGTGTTTGCGTTAAATACTGTGAAGAATGGTGCTGCCATTTGGCAAGTTCAGGAGAACATTTTCAGAATGATCCTTCATGATGGCTCCAAGTTATTTGCTGGTATTGGAATTAAATGGATTTTCTGATAACCTGCAAAATTCCTCTTTTAAGATAAAAATAATTCAAATTTTGCATTGATCCAAATAGAATGCACAATCTCTTCGATAATTCAGCCATCAGACTACCAAAACAGTCAAGTATGGATGTTTGTACACAACTCCTATTAAATAGAGCAGATAAGAATTGATGTTAATATCCCAGGGAAATACACACACACACACACATATATATATATATATATATATATACAGGGTGACCAAAAAAAATAGAACCCATAAACTTTTTTATTACTTCTACAAAAATAAAGTAAAATAATTCTAATTTTGTACACTCGAATTTCTGTCTGTGTATGATTATGCCCCAAAGTTTCAGTAATCTTGGAAGCTTTGCACAATATCCTGAAAAAAAGAAAAGTCTAGAATTAAATTTATGAATTTGTGTCTAAAATATATGAGTTCTGTTTTTTTTGGGTCACCCTGTATTCTGTTCATAAGTGAGGCATTTCGGGTCATAGTTGTATCAGATCTTCTCACTAGGAAAACTCATCCCACTCTTTGCAAGTGTGACAGTTATACTACTCTGAAGTAAGAGAGCTTCTCCACTCAACAATGGAGTCCCTCCCATTCTTCAAATAATTCGTTTCAGTTTAGGATTTAAATTCTTTTCTTTTTCAGTTTCTTCCTTAATTCTTTCTTTCTTGTTTCCTCGTTTTGTTAAAAAAAATCCCACTCCCGCATACTTGCATAGACACCTGCTCATAATCATAAAAGATACCAATTAAAACTGTGTCACCTCCCCAAAAGTCCTCTATAAAACATCTTGTATATTTACAAATAAAACCAATGAGGAATCAAACACCCGCTAGAAAAAAAAATTGAATTCCTATCACTTGATCCTAGTTATCATCATCATCCTCATGTCGTGCCGCCAGCACCAATATCCCTGATCATCTCTCGCCACTCCTCCCTATCGTTCATCGCTTCTGGCAGGTCCTTGGGGCTACATCCCGTATCCTCACAGGGTTGCTGTATGTAGGTTTGAGCTGGTCATCCTGCTTTTTGCTCGGCCATAGGAGAACATCACGTATGAGCTTGTCCCTGTTTCTCCAGCAGTGTTCTGCATGTCTGGTTCGTCTAACTTTGTTAATTTTCGTGATGGAAAGTAGGTGGCCATACAGCTGGTGCTTTGTGTGGTGTTGCCTCCAGGACTTTTCAAAATTGCTCGCAACATTCTTGTGTAGTTGCCGTCAAGCTTTTTCTCCATACGTTTAGTTAGCGTCCATATAGTGCATCCATATAGCAGTATCGATACGACCGCTGCTTGGAAGAAACTGCGTTTCATTTTATCGGTCAGGTCTGACTTCCATATGACATAGTCTATCAATAGCTGTCCATGCCTTTGCTAGTCGCATGTCGACGTCTTTTTCGGTTGATGAGACACTGCTTCCTTGGTAGGTGAACTTGTTAACTAGTTTCAGAGAGCTACCGCCTAGTGTGGAAATGTCGCCTGTTTGATTAAAACACATGTATTCCGTTTTGTGTGCATTGATATGGAGGGCAATCAAAATCGAATTTTGTGACAATTACGAATGTTGTTTAAAATTTAAGTCGTTTTTTTAAAGAATTAAACATAAGTAAATAGAAATTCATATATAATGATTAACACTTAAAACAACAGTAAAATCCAGCAGCATAAAAATGTTGGTTTTATTATAAAGAGACGCTTACGAAATATAAGGAAAATTAAAAATTTTACAAGAATTCGTTCGGCTCTAAATATGTGCATTTATCTTTGGTTAAAATAATTAAAAGATAAATTTTTAAAACACTAAAAAGAACAAAAAGCATTTTCATACTCTTGCAATCATAAACTTGTTTTATTTTTCATTAAAAAAAGATCTTTTTTGTCATAGATGTTAAAAATCTTAAGGATTTCTAGAATCAAAACATCAACGATAATGATACAAACAAACAAGAGGTCTATATTTAAACAAATCATGAATCTGCTCAACAATAAAGTTTTCAGTGTTCTTTCCTTCTTTACTATGTTTTGGTTGCTTTCTTTGGCTATTTTAACTCTAACACAATACAATTTTTAAAAATTTATATAAGGTACAGAAAGCAATTGAGTTCTCTTTAGAATGAATGTTGCTTCAAGTTAAATTCTAAACACCACCAAAGAATTGACTCTCTTTAAAATCATAAATCACACTGACATTGAGAAATAAAACATATGCCTTGAAAAGGATATGTTTTTGAGAAATAGATACACAGACTAAATCCCATGTAATGGATAGTTAAATATTCTAGCTGGCATTACCTTGAGGGATGGAAATGCTTTCTTTATTTCAGCTAAGATTAGTGGAGATTTAGGAGAGGCATAGATATCTACTAAATTATGAATGTTTTCCCCAAAAATCTTGTGTAACATTACAATTTTATCAAGATTAGATAAAGTTAACACAAAAAAAAAAGACTTGCGGTTCTGATATTAGTCAGAATACATCATATGCATATATAAAATTTAAGTTTTTCTCTCAAAATGTGTATGATGTTCACATCTCTCTCTCTCTCTCTCTCTATATATATATATATATCCTATGGTACATACAAAATTTCAAAATAGTTTTAAGTAGAGGGCCGTTTTTTTCTTTTTTTTTTCTTCATCTCCTTTCCTTCATACTGCTTGCTGTCTCAGAGTTTCTCTGACGTGATGTGACCAGAGAAAGGGTCGTTTTTTAGAACTCACAATGTATGCTCTACTTAAAGCTATTCTAATATATATATATATATATTAGAGGCTTATGGTTCTTACTAGATCACGTGGTGATTCATGGAGGACCAGATGTTGCAGTATAGTTAAATAGTGCTCAATATCAGTGATAGAGCATTTACATATATTATATTACATGGTACAGTCTGTGACCCTGGATTCATTGCATTCAGAAATCATCGGACAGCAGGAAGATTTTCAAAAAGAAAAAAAAAATTTATATGGTTAATTCATTGTTCGAAAAGTGGGGGTTATAATAAAAATAAAAATAAAAGAAAAACAGTAACAATTATGATCATAATGGCATTTGACAATACTTCGCAGTTTCTTCCAGGCAGCGGTCGTATCGATATTGCTATATGGATACATTTACTTGGACGCTAACTAAACGGCTGGAGAAGAAGCTAGACGGCAATTACACAAGAATGTTACGAGCAATATTGAACAAGTCCTGGCGGCAACTCCCCACAAGGTACCAACTATACGGCCACCTGCCTCCCATCACGAAAACTATCCAAGTTAGACGAACCAGACATGCAGGATACTGCTGGAGAAGCAAGGACAAGTTCATAAGTGATGTACTCCTATGGACCCCGCATATGGCCAAGCAAAAGCAGGACGACCAGCTCGAACATACATTCAGCAGCTATGTGAGGATACGGGATGTAGCCCTGAAGACCTGCCAGAGGCGATGAATGATAGGGAGAAGTGGCGAGAGAGGGTCAGGGATATCTGTGCTAGCGGCACGACATGATGATGATGATAATGCAAAAAAATAATACTTATAATTATTGACAGTAATACAATAATACTTAGATTAATTGGCAATACTTGTGGTGTACATAATGTGATAATGTAAGGAATATGGTACTTACGATCGGTGGTTCTGTTGTAAAATTAGTGTGGTGTCGGGAATTGCTGATGGATGGTGTGGCCATAAGAAAGTTATTGGAGAAACAGGTGGGATATGGTGAAAGGACAAGGGGGAAGCTTTAGTAGGTAATGTGACAATAGATGGCAGAAATGTGATGCTTAAAAAATGAGAACAGGGAAGGAATTTAGATTATGTTTTGGTTAAGTGTTTCGGTTGAATTGGGGTAGGAGATGTTTCTTTTCATGTTGAGATTTTGAGATTATCTCAGATTTGTAGTATAAGAGTATATATTGTGATGGGTGAGTGATTATCGCAATAATTTTTTTTATTTTATCTTTTTTTTATTATTGCGAAAGGTACCCAAAACCTATCATTTATATTATCTGCCCATAAATACCATACCACATGAAAACAAAATTCCCCACAAAACAGACATTTCATATTCAAATCAAAATAAACTTTTAGCCACCTTAAAGAAAAAGAAATTCTGATTGCAATAATCCATTTCCATCTCCCTCACTCTCTTCCTTTGTCCCACTCCTTCCTACCAACAGACAAGGAAATATGTGTAAATATGTTATGATACATGCCAGCCATACACAAACATACTTATATATGTACGCGCGAGTAATAACATTCAATAATACAAAAACTTAGGCACACATACACTCAAATGGGTACCTCTGGTGGTGTAACGGTTAGCAAGCTAGACTAGCAAACCTACACAAGTGAGTTCGAGTCTCATTGGGCGCCCCATTCATTCGGCCTTGTGCCACATCGAAGCAAAGAGCTTCGTAAATTAAGTTCGAGTCTCATTGGATGCCCCTTTAATATGGCCTTGTGCCACATCTAAGCAAAAAGCTTAGTAAATTACCACACATACACTCAAATAACCTCTACATTTCAAGCCAAAAAATAACCATATTAATTTTTATTTTTTTTAATCTTCACTCTGTCCAACGGTTGCTGCATGCATGAAACCCAGGGTCACAGATTGTACCATTTAATATATATATATATATATAATCTGACAATATGTTTTTGTTCATATATATGGAATTGGTTATCCAAGTTTGAATACTGGATGAGGCTGTTCACAGGAAAAATATGACTCAAACTATTTTCTTAGCAATTATTGGTAAAAAGAAGGACAGACTGGGCTTTTTAACTTTGATATGGCTAACATTCTAGAAGGATAACCCTGAATTCAAATCAGTTATATTTCACCTGACTGGCTCATTGGCCTAGTGGGTAGAGTGTTAACCAGTGTTCCCCGAGACCTACATTCAATCCCGGGTTACGTCATACCAAAGACTTTAATACCTCCTTGCTTAATACTCAGCAATATAAGGTTCATGTCAAGGGTTAAGTGGAGCAATCGAGGGAAAGGAGTAGCACCCTCCCCTATACTTCGGTGTAGTAGCTATTGAAGAAGGAGCCTTCTGGTCGCCCACTTTACTTTCTACTTATATTTCACCTAAAAATTGATATTGTGTCACATTCTACTCTTAACAGAGAAGTTGGGTAAATATATACATATATTTTTCTTTGTTGTTTATTAAGTATATTAACTAACATTTTAGAATCTTTAAAATCAAAATTATATTTCATTTCTATATTGTGTTTTACTTATGTGTTTCTATCATCACTGATTTGAAATCTTGGATATGTTCATAAATACATTTATGATCAATCTTGATATCTCACTGATATAGTTCTTATCCCAACCTGCACATGTGATCAAATTTATGCCAGCTTCAGATTTGATATTCAATCCTGTGTGTGGGTTGTGATTAAAACTATGTTGGGGAGAATTCAAGATTAATCAAAAAACATATTCATTAACTCATCTGAAACTTCAAAAACGGTGATAACAAAAACATGTTGGTAAAATATAATTTAGAAACCAAACATAGTCTCAATTTTAAAGATTCTTAAGTGTTAATAGGAGTCCCCATAGTGGATAACTTGTTGGATCAGTAAAATGTTATATATATGTATAAGTAAATTAAGTTGCCTGACCATACTCAAAAGTGACCCGAAGGCTTCTTTTTCAATAGCTTCTTCACTGAAGTGTAGAGGGGAGTGCTACTTCTTCCCCTTTATTGATCTGAGTGTTAAGCAAGGTGGCATCAAGTACCATTATTTGAGTTTTTGGTATGACTCAACCTGGGATGGAACCCCAGTCTCCATGACCATTGGTGAACACTCTAACCATTTTGCCAATGAGAGAAAAAAAAAATGTGCTTGCATAATGAAAAATTAATTTCCAAAAACATGAATTCAATTGTATATAGGTACATAAGTACATAAATTATTGATGAAAAAAGCATTTATTTTGCATTTAAAAAGTACTTATTTTTCGGTTTAATTTTGGTCGTTCTCAAACTACTTAATTCATTTGCCGATACATATTATAAATACAGCTAATAACTACTAATCAAATTCTGGATTTATTGATCTACCTTCACACATCTACCCTCCCCCACATCTCTCTTATCTATATATATATATATATATATATATATCAATATATATGTAAAGTAATCATCAGTAGGTACAAAGTGTGATGTACTGCCATTAACAAAATTTATAAATACAGTTAATAAACCCAGATGAATTTCCAACTGAATCAAGTAGTAGGAAAATAATGTTGATATGTATTGATGGTACTAAAGAAAGTTGAATTTGTTTATATTTGTAAAGTAAATACAATTACTAAATTAGTTTATATATGAAAGGTAAATGTCCTAATTAAACAAAGATAGTTGGGTAATGGTAAAAATTGATTTCTAAAGAAGGCAAGATGAAGTGAACAAAACTGTTCTCAAAATGTTGCATGATACTACTAAAAGAAAATATTCTCAGTTTTAGTTTCATTGTTATTTATCATCATCATGTCACTGATTCTTATTGGTCATTGCTCTTGGCAGGTCCTCTTGATGGCATCTAGTGTCTGCACTGCGTTGAAGTATGCATGTTTTTACTGGTCAGCCCATACTGATGAATCCATGTGTAGGAGTCTCCTGGAAAATGTCGAATGAATTCATTCTTGCTTCCCTAGCTGTGCATGTCTTTCTCATCTTACTTGCTTCCCCAGCTGTGCTGTCTTGCTCTTCTTACTGGAGTAGTTTGTGAGATGGGTGATATATGGCCAAACAGCTGCTGTTTTATAGGGTCTTGTTAAGAATAGCACTCAATATCCTTGTATAGTTCCAATCAAGTTTTTTCTCTAAGTGCTTTCTTAAACCCCCAGGTGGTGCAGCCATACAATAGTACTGGCATGGTTCCAGCTTAGAAGAATTCCTGTTTTATTTTATCAGAGATATAAGATTTCCCTAAGGATTATACTTAAATATATATGTGTTGTTATGAATGTAAACTAACTGAAGCAGGTGTCCTCATGGGGTAATGGTTAAAGCGATGGACTGCAAAATCGTAGTAAACAAGTTCGTACTCCAGTCGCGCTATTATGTTCACTTTCGGGCAAATACCCTTGGGAAAGGTATGAACCCCCTTATCCTCCCAGCTATGGGTTAAATAGTACCACTACTGTTCTTCTAAGAGAATGGCTTTGGCATTAAATAAGGTTGATATGCCATTAAACAAAGAAACCAAACCAAACTAACTGATAGGGCCATTTCCTAGTAAAAATGTAAATTCTCAAAATGAGTAATATTGCTGAAATAAAGTCTTATAGTTTCAAGACAAGCTGTATTTACCAAGGCAGTGATGAACATTGAATAAAATATTAATTTTCTTTAAAATAGTACAGTTAGCATTGAATACACCTTTTCCACTGTGTTTTTCAATGGTCAAAGGACCTCTGAAACTCCTCTTTTGATAGTGTTAATCTAATGTCCTCCTCCTGAAATCTTACCCATGAGTGGAATTCTCAGTTCAGAAAGCTAGAAAAGGTCTGGTGAGTAAGGTGGAGAGTTCTGAGATAATCCTGTGTTTCAACAAAAGCTACTCATAATTGATACTGAGTTTTCTAGATCAAGTGTAAATCTCTTGACATCTTCAAATTATTACAGAAGTTGCTAAGCTGTCTTCATTTAAATTTAAAATTTAAGAAATGTCTTTTAAATTCTAAATTTAAATGAAGCACAAGTCTCCATACTTTGTGATGACATCTCATACTAAGACCATTTTTATCCTAAATCAATTGTCAGTCAATTCTGACTACTTCAAAAGAAATTCAAATCTGACCATGAATAACAAAGAACCATAAGAAATACTTAGATCTGTTAATCGTGATAATTTGTTGAGCCTGTTTTTACTTAAGACACTTAACTGTTCTGATTGATATCACAGTATATAATATTATTGATCCTTTACTATTAATACTTAAGTCTGTGCTTTTTTTTTTTGCTTTTTTTTTGGTTTTTGTTGGGTTTTTTGTTTGTGTCTTCAGTTTTAGATTAAAAGAAACTACAATTAAAATAAAAATGTTTTCTCTTTATATATGAGTATAGATCAATTCTGTTGAAAGAGCTTATTTGTTGAGAAAATGATTGTTCAAGCACTAATTTTAATGCATGAAACTTATAGAAAATGTGTCACTATTTCACTCTGGAGACAAATTTAATAGTGGGTCCTTCCTTTGTTTACTATATGTGTTCCAGTTGAGAAAATGACATGGAAGAAGAAAAATGTACTTAACTATTATAAATGACACAGTCAAGGAAAGTTGAAGATGATCATATTTCATTTAAAATTATGTTAAAATGTAACATAGCCATACATGAATATGTGAAACGTACATATAATGTTCATAAAATGTTCATATATAAGATAGGAATCCAAAACATGAAAAACACTTGATGACTTCTTAGTTCAGGTAAGAAACTTTTTATTACATTTGAGTTTAAAGGCTTTTTGACATAAGGAGAGAGATACACCTGACTTTTCCATCTGCCCCAAACCGTGTGCACACCCGACACAAGGCCACGATGAGCAAGCGAAAGTCAACTGTCTTCTTCCGAGGCAGGACTCAACTCAACTGACTTTTTCAAAATCCCCACGCGCGCTTCCAGTGCATGACGTCATTCACATCCACTGGTCAACATTTCTATCTGGGATTCTTATTGTGACATCTCTGAATGACATGTCCGCTCCACGTGCGTGAACACCGGTGCTCATGTTTGCACCTAACTAACCTATGCACTGAGCCGAAAGGTTCTCAGCCTAACTAAACCCAAAGGCAAGATATATAAAACAAAATCCCTCGGCCATTATATTACAAAAATGGATTAACTCTGAAAAAAAAAAAAAATTGTTATTTTCTGCATAAAACCTCAATGGTTTCTTCGACAAATTTGTTCACACAAAACCTTCATTTCATCCAGTTTTTATTGCCAGTCTATACACTGTTAATAGTGGAAGTTTTGTTCCCTCTCTTATTTGGTCACTATCACATTAGTTATATTCCTCTGGGGTCATTTCATGTTAACATCATTCTTTTTTGAATGGGTAACATAGATGGCATTGTCATTGTGACCAAACCTCTTCAATCTTTTCTTATTGATTTGGTCAGTTATTTCATTTAGTGTTCTCTTATATTTCAGTGTGATTCAGGTGAGAAACTCCCACTATATTTCTGGGACAATCATTTTTAAATACATTGTTTTCGGTTTGTCTTTTGCCTTCAAACTCCAAGTTTCTCCAGCCTTTATCCTTATGATAAATCATGTATGAAAGGATGAAAATGCTTCATCACTCAACTTGTGAAAATAATCTTCTTCCCTATCATTTCATTAAATCTTTTAGTATTTCTACATTCTTCCTCTTTATTCAGTTTATTTATAAAGGTGTATCAAAAGTATTTTCATTTTTAAAAGATTCTCTCTTGAATTCATCAGGAACCATTTGATTGGTTTGGTTATTTGGTTTAATGGCATATTAATTCTTGATAGTTATTCAATGTCAAATCATGTTTATTACATACGTTATATATGATTTTTAAGTAAATTCTCTATAAATAACATTATTTTTCAGTGAGCCAGAGCTCATTTTTTTGCACACATTTAAATGGTTTCAAGTATTGCTCTTGAACACTAATAATTCAATTTAGTATTAATCATTTGTTTGGACACAGTTAAACGGCTAAACAGTTCTATTTGATCTATATATAGGATCCTAATAAGTACTATTTTTCCAGGTCAGAGTGGAGTAATAGTAATAAAGGAATATTCTGCATCCCCTAAAGCACCAGGACTGGAGCTTCACTACTAGATTGTTTAATGTCATGTCCTGGACACTTGGTGATGGTGGTAGAGAGACTTACTTGTCTGCAGAGATGCAGTTGGCATATTCTACAGCCCCAGCTGACTGGACTTGGAACCATTTAAGGACTCTTTTATGTTTTCATGTGATTGTAGCTCTTCGGAAACATTTTGACTTCAAGTTATTGGGTTCTTCTCTAATTAGTTATTTTTTTTTTGTTGGCGACCTTAGTCGAGGATGACCCAAAGGCTCCCTTTTCAATGAAATGAGTTTTGAAGTAATGGTCTATAAAAAAAATAACAAAAAAAAAAACAACTTTAGCTGAACCCAAATATAACATATGGTTTCATATAACTGTTACTACAAAGACAACAGCATCACTATTTTCCACAAAGCTTTCATGAGATCATTATCCAAGATTCAGGCATGGTTTTGGGGTAGGGTCATCCTTACCACTGACCTAGGGCACCCCAAAAGTAACTAAGAGTACAACTAAACTTAGTTAATTTATGACACAGTGTGAGGATACCACATTCATGCAGATGCAGCTTCTCTGATTTTGGAATATCCTGGAATAATTCTGTTTTTTTCTTAGTAACAAGCTGAGTTTACTCAGATATAGAGAGATTTAATTATTAATAAAACCTATACGTGTATAAATATATATCTATTGGTCACAAAATTCATAAATAAAGATTACTCTATACTGGTGATAACATATGATTGTATAGACACTGAGTCAATCAACAAATGCTGTTGACTCTGTCAGTGCTATTATAATTTACATGAATAATATAGAGAGATCAAAGGTAATCTTTAAATGTGTATATAAAATAAGCATTGGAGTAAAAGCCGAAATAAAAAAGAAAACACTTGAAATACTTCCTAATATTTCTCTCTTGTTGATTTTCTTTCTTTTCCATTCAGCATTGATGCTCTGTTGGATAGGGCTATTGAATATGCCAACTGCACCTCCTCTCAATGGGGCTACCTCTTGTCCATGGGTGGTGACCTGTAATGCCTGAAAATAGGATCCTGGTGGCTGAGTGGTCTATGACCTGCAACACTCCACTTGGGCCATTACTCAAGTGAGTTGAGCAGAGAGGCTTAATTTGATCAGTTGATACCTTAATGAAAAAGTCCCGACCATATTCTTCAAATTGTTTTTGGCAAAAAACATCCCACCCTTTGTATTTTTTAAGTGCTTGAAGATATAGACTGAGGGTCAATGACATTGAGAGAAACAGTGAATGAAAATTATTTCTACCAGTTTATCAATACATGAAATAATGTATGCAAAAAAAAAAAAACAAGATTTGGCATTGAATAGCTCAAAAGGGTTTTATATGTCATTAAACAAAATAACCAACCAACCATTCAGCACTGCAATTTTTTTCATCTTTTCTTTTTCCTTCTGAAAGAAAAATAATTATTACTTGATCAATATGTCTAGTTTTTCTTTTTCATTCTTTCTTACATTTTTCTTTTTCTCTTCTTTGACAAGGATGCCTTTGGCATGGAATAATCCACAAAGGTTGATATGTCATTAAACAAAGAAACCAATTTCTTCTTTTTTTTAGCTTGATTTGTTTTCCTTAACTTCCCTTCCTCTTTTTCTTTTGGGTTATTTCCTTCCTCCATTCTTTTTCCTTAACTTCTCTTCCATTTTTTTCTTTCTTTCCTTTTGACTATTTTCTTCCTTCCTTCTTTTCCTTATTATTTTGATTTCCTGTCTTGTTGTTACTTACGTTTGAATTCAATTTGCACATTGTTCTTTCTTTTCATTGTTTCTTCTCCAATTCATGCATTGTAACTACAATGAAGATTAATTCCCAACATCAAATAAGAAACATTTGTGTTGAGTTAAAAGTTAAATAATATGATAGCAATCTTTTTTCATAGCTGCCGTGTCTGACTGAGAAATAACATCTTGTTATCACTGCAAGAAACAAAAAAGTATTGATAACAAATTTTTATATGATCATCAATGTAGCTTTAAAACTGAAGCCAATTATATTCAAATTTCTTACTAGCAATGTTTGAAAACTATTTCAATCAATATTTTATCAAAATATGGCAAGATTTGCTGGTTAACTTTTTTGATATACTTAAACCTTCCAAATGTGTAGGTTATTGTATTGTCAACAGTCCTACATTTTCTTTTTTCCATTCGTATAATGATATGAAATTTCTTCATTTGTAAGTTAATTTCTGTAAAAAACCAAATATGATTGATTTATATGTTGGAACTCTGTTTCTTTTCCTCTATAGGGAAATGTAGCAAAATATTTTCCAATAAAGATAATAAAAATGATTTGTAGAATTAATTGATTCGTTAAATGATTTAATTTTAACAGAATATAGAAAATAGGCTATTACTGAATATGTTTTTTTAGACTGTTGCTTTTCTCTGTAGCTCTTCATTTAAATTAGTCCTCTGAAAATACTTTATAATCATAAGAAGTTGAGTTTTGTTCTTGTCATTCATAGAGTGTTAGAGGAAAATATTAGTAGTGAACATGATTTTCTCTCGAGAACTATGCAAAGATTGTTAATGATATTGAAATATTGACAAGTTTGAGGGAAGTGTATAGGAAAGACCGGGATCAAAAATGATTCTTTTTAACTTTTATTCAAAGTTTTTATTTATTAATTTTTTTAAAAATAGAAATGCCAAAGTATTTTTTAAAGAGTGTTTGCAACCAAGTTCTATTAATCTGCTATTTTGTTAGCTGCAGAAAGCAGGTTATTTTTTTCATGTACTGCTTTGAAAAGTTTGTCAAATTTGTCAGCTGCTGAAAGAATCTGAGGAGAGAGATGCGGTGGTCAATAAAAAATGTGGATCACATACTACATTATTATCTTATAGAGAAAAATTCAAAATTATTGGTTTATTTATAAATCTGAGTTTATTTGATAACATCTATGCAACATTCTTTTATAAGAGAGATTACTAATATTAAAAAGTTATTATTTCTCTTACAGCTGTTTTGCCCAAACAAAAGGGCTTTGAATATGCTGACTGTTGCCCCACTTCAAAAAAAGGTGGGTCCTAAGAATGATACTAAACTTTCTGATGGTGAGGCTCCAATTCAGGTGTTCTTGGGAGTGTGAAGTACCCCTTCATTGTCATTAGTCTCTAGCCCATGCTGGAGTGGTCATACCTGTTAGGGGCCCTTATATGGGTCAAATAGATCTGTCTGCAAATTATTTATATTAGATAGGAATACTTGATACCAAATAATTGTGTGTGAAAAACTCTTAAGAAACTACACAAAAAAAGTAAATATAAACATACAATGTATGCAATTCCCTAACCTCTAGGCATCAAATAACTCCAGAAAAATCGGAGTGACATGAAAATCAATCAACCAATCTAAACAACTTAGATATCTATGCATCTTTTCATCATTTGGCTCCATTTTGAATCTTGCCCCCTTAATGGGTTTTCGAATTTGCCAACTGCATCCTCACCATAGGAATAAGATCTCCCCTAAGAGTTATCCTTGGTATGATACTAAACTGCATTAGTGGTGAAGTTCCAGTTCTGGAGTTCTGAATATTTTAGAATACCTCTTCATTACCATTACACACAGGTCCACTCCATGAGGGTTCCATCTAAGGGTCCAATAGATCATGCTTAAAAATCATTTGTAATGGAGAGAAATGTTTGAAATTATAACTGTGTAAACAAACTGATAATTAAATAAGAATAGTTAATTGAAACTATATAACTATGCAAATAATTTATTATAGAAAGAAGCATTTGAAATCATATTACAGGGTGAACCAAAAAAAAAAAAACAGATCCCATAAACTTTTTTATTACTTCTACAAAAATAAATCAAAATAATTCTAATTCTTTTCCTTGGTAGACTAAGACATGTTGCTGAATACTATGGTCCCAATTTTTCATGCACAGAATATACTTCATATCCTGAAAAAAAGAAAAGGCTAGAATAATATTTATGAATTTCAGTCAAAAATATATGGGTTCTGTTTTTTTTGGTCACCCTGTACAAATGATTATTGTTGGCAAATAAAAAAATGTTCATTTGAACAAAATGATTACAGTGGAATATTGAAAATATAAAGTTATCATCATCAAGCATTTACAAATGAATCAAGTTTTTACTTTAAATAAACCATATGCTGTTAAATAAACCAAACCATTTTGAATCAACACTAAACCATAGTATGAACTTGTAAAATTCTACTGACTCTTTGTATTGACACATCTCAGAAAATTGATAAGAGATATACTCTGATTTACTCAAACTAGTATCCTCATCTTAGTTGTTTCAATCATTGTACTCTCCAGCATTTTTTAGTGTCTATCAAACTTAGCAATGTATACAGAGTGTTGAAAAGTTCTCATCATGACCAAGAAAGAAATTTCTTCTTTTTTTAAAATTTTTTATTGCTTTTTGTTTAGAAGGGATAAAGATATTTGAGCATCAATATGCAAAGTGTGTTGAGCTATAAGATGAATATGTAGAATAATATGCATGGTTCATGGCTAGGTCATCCACTTCTTGGTAGGGCCAAGAACTTTTCAGCACTCTTTCATAATGATGCAAGCTACCAAACGCTAAAGAAATATTTGGAATGGAACATTCTAGAATCAGGTGGCATTATAAATATAAGGAAAGACATAAAAGCTTCATAAATATGTGGATATATAGCAAAAAACTAAACAATTGTGAGGAAAGACTCGATGGGTAGAGGTTAGTACAATTTTCTTTTTTAAAAATAACACTGGATTTTTCTATGACTTGTAAAATCTGCTGGTGAATTTTTGTTATATTTTAATCTAAGAATCTTCATTTATTTCTAATCGACTAAATTGTTTTACCAGGTGCAACTATCATGAGTCAACTTAAAAATTGTTTGAATTTACCGCGCCAAACTTAGAAATTTAGCATTCCACCTCCACTAAAAATAAAAAAAATAAAAATAAAATAAAAACCTGGTAGGGCCTGTATCGGATGACAAGATAAAATATACCCCAAAATTTCTTTGAATATACGTTAGTCCTGGACTTTAACTAAGTTAAAACTTAAGGGAAAAGGATTTATTTTTATTTCATTTTATTTTTTTTATTTTCTATTTTTTATTTTTTATTTTCTATTTTTTTTATTTTCTATTTTTTTTATTTTCTATTTTTTTCATTTTTTATTTTTATTTTTTATTTTTTTTAATTTTATTTTTATTTTTATCTTTTTCACATACACATGGGAAGCAGCATCGTGTATGTGAAGGTGTTTGAATTTGCAATGCCTAACATTTCCTGAATGTGTGAGTCTTGTGGCTTAACGCTCAGGATTGTCAATTCGATTGGGGAACTACTGCTGCTCATCTATAAGAGTGGCTTCTATAGATGAGAATAAAAACAGCCATCGAAAGATAACCATGACTCATACTCAAACCACATACACAAACCGCATCGCTCTTCGCGCGGGTAAAAAAGGGGCGCGTCCTGCTGAGGTTGGAGCCCTGGCCTCAGTGTTCGAAAAATCAGCTACAGAGCTCAAACAAAAACTACTAAAAAGCAAACAAACAATACAGATAGCGACATTTAACGTTAGAACCCTAAAGAGAATAGGACAACTACCAGAGCTAACTGCATCAGCTGTAGAACATAAGATAGACATAATCTGTATACAAGAACATCGATACACTCACACCAAAGATATCAAATATCACAAAACTGGCAATGGATGGATGCTGGTGACTGTATTGGCATGGAAAAACTCTGTCAATGCATCGGTAGGAGGGGTGAGAATGCTTATAGGACCAAGAGCGCTAAAAACACTTAATAGCATTGAGAGAATACAACCCAGGATGATGGCCACAACGTTTAATGGCAACCCCAAAGCAACGATCATCTCCTGCTACAGCCCTACCAATGTTAGCGAAGAAACTGAACTAGTCACTTTCTATGAGAAGCTATCCTCCCTAGTATGTAGCATTCCGAAACACAACATGCTAGTCATTGGCGGAGATATGAATGCACAAATCGGGAAAAACAGAAACAACAAATACAGCCTACACAACTCGTCAAACAGGAATGGACAACATCTAATTGATTTCATGATAGAAAATAGATTAACATGCCTCAATACAAACTTTCAAAAAAGGGAGGGAAAATTATGGACCCACACATACGCGAACAAGAGTAAAGCACAGATAGACTACCTCTTTATAAACAGAAAATGGAAAAATAGTGCGATGAATTGCGAGGCATACTCCACTTTCGAGGGTGTGTCCTCCAATCATCGAATAGTCACAGCCAAAATACGTCTAAGCCTACGAAAAAACGCCACACGAACAGCGACAACTAAGCACTATGACTGGGCCCTACTTAACAACAAAGACATTAGAGACAAATATGCATTAGAATTAAGAAACAGATTCAAAACACTACAAGAGAAGACAGAAAAAGTTACCCCAAATGACGAATATGAAAATTTTGTTGAAGCACACCTAGAGGCGGCATCAAAGTGTATCCCAACAAAACCTAGAACTAAATATAGAGTCCCTTGGGAAACGTCAGAGGTTAGAGAAAAATGTGCACTCGTGAAAACTGCCTCCAAAAGCTATCAGAAGAACCCAACAAACACAAATGCCCGAAAACTAGAAAAGGCACAATATCAATTAGCAGGAATATATCTAAAAGAACTGGCAGAATACATACAAAATCAGATAGATAAGACTAGAGACTCGGTGGAAGATAGACAATCCAGGATAGCCTGGCAAACAATAAATGAAGTAAGTAGAAGGAAGAGCACAGCCAAAGCAAAATTGAAAGCTGCAAGCCAACAAGAAAGAGTAAAACTGTGGGAACAGCATTTCAAAAATCTACTAGGAAGCCCGCCGAAAATAACGCATGAACCGATCACCAGAATTATCAGTAAGCAATTAGACATTAAACTAGGGCCTTTCACCAAAGAAGAACTTGACTCGGTTCTTAAAAAAATTAAAAATAGGAAAGCTGCAGGGCTAGACGAGATCCCCCCAGAAGTGTGGAAGACTAGACAATTCGACGATATACTGCTCTGGCAATGCAACGCAGTCTATAGTCAAAATAGGATAGAAAGATGGATGAAGGGAAGCATCCTTCCTTTCCCTAAAAAGGCGACCTCGGATTAGCCAAGAACTACTGAGGGATAACACTTACATCCATAGCAGCCAAAATCTACAATGCCCTACTACGAAACCACACAGAACCCAAAATAGACAACATCCTTAAGAAAAACCAAAATGGCTTCCAGAGAAATAGATCTACAACCTCACAAATATTGACCATCCGTAGAATCCTTGAAGGCATTCGGGCAAAAAACCTTCAGGCGACATTACTATTTGTCGACTTTACCAAGGCCTTCGATTCCATCCACAGAGGGAAAATGGAACTAATCCTACTAGCATACGGCCTACCAAAAGAAACCGTAGCAGCAATAATGATCCTCTACAGAAACACAAAAGTGAAAGTACGTTCACCAGATGGAGACACGGAATACTTCGACATTGTTGCAGGAGTACTACAAGGGGACACGCTAGCCCCATACCTCTTTATCATCTGTCTAGACTATGTGCTTAGAACTTCGATCAACAAAATCAGAGAAAATGGCTTCGAGCTGACTAAGAAAAGAAGCAAAAGGTACCCCGCAAAAACTATCACAGACGCCGACTACGCTGATGACTTAGCGTTACTGGCGAATACGCCTAATCAAGCTGAGACACTACTGCATAGTTTGGAACGAGCTGCAGCAGGCATTGGCCTCCATGTCAATGCGCACAAAACTGAATGTATGTGTTACAACCAAACGAGCAACATTACCACACTAGACGGAGCCTCTCTGAGGCTAGTGGACAAATTCACCTCCCTAGGAAATAGCGTCTCATCAACAGAAAACAACATAGACACACGACTGACGAAAGCATGGACGGCTATAGATAGGCTCTCAATCATATGGAAATCAGACCTGACCGATGAAATGAAGCGCAGTTTCTTCCAGGCAGCGGTTGTATCCATACTGCTATATAGATGCACTACATGGACGCTAACCAAAACGGCTGGAGAAGAAACTTGACGGCAACTACACAAGAATGTTGAGAGCAATATTGAACAAGTCCTGGCGACAACACCCCACGAGACGCCAACTGTACGGCCACTTGCCTCCCATCACGAAAACTATACAGGTTAGACGAGCCAGACACGCCGGACACTGCTGGAGAAGCAAGGACGAGCTCGTAAGTGACGTACTCCTATGGACCCCCACATATGGCCAAGCAAAAGCAGGACGACCAGCCCGAACTTACATACAGCAGCTATGTGAGGACACAGGATGTAACACAGAAGACCTGCCGGAGGCGATGAATGATAGGGAGAAGTGGCGAGAGATGGTCAAGGATATCCGTGCTAGCAGCACGACATGATGATGATGATATGAGCCATTGATCTAGTCGGTAGAGTATTCTCTAATGGCCCAGGAGACCAGGGTTCGATCCTAGGCTAGGTCATACCAAGGACCCAAAAAATGGTACTTGATCACTCTTTGCTTAACTCTCAGTATTAAAAGGTACGGATCAAGGGTAAAATTGAACAATCCAGGGAAAGAAGGGGCACCCTCCCCTACACCTCGGTGTAGTAGCTAATGAAAAGAGACCTTTGGGTTGCCCTGAACTAAAGTCGCCAACTTTACTTACTTATACAGTTTTTACTTGGGTTGTCTGCATTCAACATAATTCTATATCCTTTGGAAAGTTTTGAATCCAACTTTTCTCCCCTGCCCAGCTATGGATAATAGTGGGACAGATTGGGCTCTTTAATCTTGGTATGACAACCAGTCTAGGAGAATGAAAATTGAATTAAGACCAGGTGTACACTGTTTAAAAATTGATCTTGTGAGAGAAAAGGGTTAATGAGACTTTAGGATGAATATGTGGTGTTAATCCAATCGAGTAATCCCTCTTGAAAACTCTGCTGACAATGAGGCGGCTTCTAACCAGAACTTGTGAAACCATCATCATTGTAAATACAATAGTCATCAGAGGAGAACGAATAAATTTTCTCTTTCTGTATATCCGCTGTTGTAGTGGTTTCGTAATTAATATTGAGATCCATTATTTTTTAATTAACATGTGGAATATGTGTGCTTCATAGCTCTAGGTCATTCACTGGTTTGTTGGGCCAAGAACTTTTCAGCACCTCCTTGAACGGTTTTTATTATTCTAAATATTACACAATTAAAAGACTGACCTGGGGTCAGAATTCTTATTAGCTACTATTTGTATGTAGTTAAAAGAAAATTGAATATTTTTCTTATCCCTTTCCTTTATTATTATCTCATTTTTCTATTTGGATTTTTATCTATTGGTTGATGTACATTGAAATTGAATTTTGATCCTATGAGTGATATGATAAAGTGGCATAGTTAGATGACCAATTGAATTTTCAGACAGGTATTGTCAGAGATCAAGAGATAAGTCTCCTATTGGCCTAATGAGTAGAGTGTTTGCCTATGGTCCTGGAGACTGGGGTTCAATCCCAGGTCGAGTCATACCAAAGACTCAAAAAATCGTACTTAATGCTGCATTGCTTAACACTCAGCACTATAAGGTAAAGATCAAGGGTAAAGTGGAGCAATCCAGGAAATGGAGTTGTGCCCTCCCCTACACATTGGTGTAGTAGCTATTGAAAAGGGGAGCCTTCAGGTCACCCTCGACTAAGGTCACCAACTTTACTTACTTACTACTCCAGGACTCTTCTCAGTATTCTTTCTGATTTTATATGTTGTTATCTTGATGGTTTTCTCAGTTTTCTGCATCAGCAGCAGATGTCTTTTATGACAGTAATTACTTGTCATTGTCCCTTTTCTCTGCAAAATTCTGTTTTCTTGCTTGTTTTCATCCATTCATGAACCTTTGCTTTCTACAGATATTTGTGTAAATTTTGGGTTATTACTATTTCTAGTAGATTTCCTGTCATAGAGGATAAGATTAATTATGCATGGATCAGCACATCGGCTTGTCTAAGGATTCAAGTAAACAGAAAAAAGAAAGAATGAGAAATTGAGAGAGAGGAAGACACAGAAAAGGTAGAAGACTGAAGTATAGGAAATTTACAAACACAGTAAGAGAGTGAGAGAGAGAAAGAAATTAAGTAGTCTAGTCTGATTATTACCCGAGAAAAAAAATCAGTGATATATTTGAATTTCTAAAATGTCATAACATAATTGTGAAAGCAAGTTATGTGACTCTGACCCAGAGTGGTAGTATGGGTCAGGATCCCATCTCTGGGTCAAATAGAACTGTTCAATCATTTACTAAGGATTATAAGTTATTTGAAACCATACAGCAGTGTTCAAATTATTAATATTAAATAGAAATACTTGATAAATAGAATTACTAATGTTAAATTGCAATACTTGAAACCATTTCACTGTGTGAAAACAAATTAGCTCAATCATTTCTTTTAAAAAATAAAGTTATCTACTAAGTTTGGTTTGGTTTGTTGGGTTTTATGGCATATCAACCTTTGTCGGTTATTTAATGCCAAATCCATTTTTATGTAAGTAATCTGTTCTATTTAAAACAATTCAGTTTAGCAAAAGTACACAGTTTAATTGTCAAAAACATTTCCATTTCAAACTATTCAAGCAGTTATATGTAACAATTCAGTTAAGTGTAAATACAGTTTTAATGTTGAAAAACAGTTCTATTTCAAATAATTCAGTTAAGCATAAGCATGCAGTTTTAATGTAAGTATGGTTTAATTGTCAAAACAGTTCTATTTCAAGCTATTCAGTTTACTCCAGCAATTCATTTTAGCATAAGTATGCTGTTAGTTCTATTTAACCCATAGATAGGACCCTATCAGGTGCTATCACTCCGGGCCATAGTGGACTGGGGAGTGATGGCAATGAAGAGGTACTCCGCATTCCCAGAACCTCACCATCAGATTGTTTAGTGTCATACACAAGTGTTGATGTGACATAAAATATCAACCAACCAAGTTTTATGAAAGTTAAAATGTAGAAAAAATAAATACAGATTTTAATAAAGTAATTTTTAGTCTAATGAGTATTGTTGCACTGAGCTTGGTATCAATTTTGTTGCATTTTATTGTCATCATTGCCTAATTATGTTATACATTACCAAGCCCTCTCTATCTAAAATGTATGACAGTTCACTCAATATACTTGTGGGATATTATTTGGGTGTAGCTAATTACTTTAGAAATTAAACTTAAATCTGCAGTGTTTCCACTTCAAATCATTAAAAGTAAAACTGTTACCCAATAATATATATCAAGAGGCAATTTATTGATGAAAAACGCAATCATTTGTTAATGAAATTTCCATTGATAAAATCTCTTTAACAATAAATTTGAATTGACTGTATAATAAAAAAATAAAACTTGTTGATTTATAGGGTTTCAAATAAATCTCATCTTTTGTGTTTTAATCAAAAAGGTGACATCTCCACAAAAGACGGAACCTCTCTGAAACTGGTTGACAAATTCACCTACCTAGGAAGCAGTGTCTCATCAACCAAAAAAGACATCAACACACAGCTAACGAAGGCATGGACAGCTATTGATAGGCTTTCGATCATATGGAAATCAAACCTGACCGATAAAATGAAACGCAATTTCTTCCTGGCTGTGGTCGTGTCGATACTGCTATATGGATGCACTACTTGGACGCTGACTAAATGGCTGGAGAAGAAGGTCGACGGCAATTATACAAGAATGTTGAGAGCAATAATGAACAACTCCTGGCGGCAACACCCCACAAGGCACTAACTATACGGTCACCTACCACCTATCATGAAAACTATCCAAGCTAGATGAACCAGACATGCAGGACACTGCTGGAGAAGCAAGGACGAGCTCATAAGTCATGTACTCCTGTGAACCTCCACATATGGCCAATCAAAAGCAGGACAACCAGCTCGAACATACATACAGCAGCTATGTGATGATATGGGATGTAACCCTGAAGACCTGCCAGAGGTGATGAATGATAGGGAGACGTGGAGAGAGAGGGTCAGGGATATCCATGCTGGCCGCACAACATGACGACGATGATGATGATAAAAAAGAAAAAATTGAAAGCCAAGACAAAAATAAATGTTCTATTAATGTCAAAAATTGTTATGAAATTTTCAGAGAAAATCAAGAACAAATTTACAAAGAATTTCAGTTAATAATATAAAGTATATTAATTTTTCATAGATTTTCAATTCAGTTTTAGACATTTTCTTTTCCAGTAAATACAAATTATGTTTTATATATATATATATATATATATATATATACACAGTTTTTTACCAAGTGTAATAGTTAGGAAGCAAAGCTAATAGAGTTTAATAGCAAGTTTGATCTCACTGGTTACCCAATACTTCTGTCCTTTTACTAAGTTAGAGCAAAAACATGTTCATCATATGATAAAGAAGACTCTTAAGAGCAGATTTCTAACAGTAATCTGTGGCTAGACATGTTGCAGCAAAATTTATTTGTATATGTTGGTTTGGCACTTGTGTTTAATGCCAATTCCTGCATATAAATACACACACATTCTCTCTCTCTCTCTCTTTCATATATATATATATATATATATGTGTGTGTATGTGAAATGGTTTATAGGTAGCATTATTTTTAAATGAGTCAGCGGTCATTTGTTTGTATAAAGGAAAATGGTTTCAAGCATTCCTATCTTACACAAATAATTCTCTTCAACATTAATCATTCCTTTGCAGACCTTTAAATGGTTTCAAGTATTGCTATGTAATGCTAAGAGTTTACTTTGACATCATTTGTTTGCACACAGTTAAGTCATTTCAAGTATAGAAAATGTTTGAATATTTCTATTTGATCTCTCGATTGGAACCTAACAGGTACTACCACTCAGGTGAGTGTAGAACTGGGAGTAATGAAAATAAAGAGCTACAGCATATTCTCAAAAAATCCATGACAGGAGTTTTACCATTCGGGAGTTTAATGTCATATCCAGAACTCTCATTTGGTGGTGGGGATGTCTTACCCCTCTGCAGTGATGCTATTGGCATATTCTACTGCCGCAGTCAACAGAGCTGCGTAATTGTATTGAATTTAAATGTTGAACCTTGAAAAAGAATAATTAAAAAATAATTTTTCTCCATAAAATATTTATTTGCCTTCAATTAATTGGGTTTCTTCTTTTCCAAGATGAAAATCTAAAACACTTACCATTAGTGACTTTATCAAAAATGCTTTGTCAGAAGATGCTATTAGCATTATAGTTAAGAGTGATTTTTAAAAAAATTCTGTATATTTTTTAAAACTTGTATATATCTTGCAGTTTCAGTTAATTTGTCTGATGAAAACAAGACTAACAAGCTCACTATCTGTACTTTGGAGCTATCATATTTATGGGTGAGGATTGACCTTGTTTAAATGAAGTCTGAGAGCAGTATAACTTATGCTAACCAGAAAAAAGTAACTAATAATACATCGATGGAGATAAGATGTGTTTTGTTACATTGGTGTCTTCTTCAATGTTCTTTTCTGAGATGAATAACTCGATCACATCTTTTTTTGTGCACATTTTTTATTCACTTAATATATATTACCAACATGGCTAACTAATTCAAAGTTAAAATCTAACTTCTAAGATTTTCGCCACCTGAATTTACAATCCTTCAATGCCAGCCAAGCATTCAATTGTTCTTAAACTTGTCAATTCCATTTATTTGACATTAATGGTTTCCCCTTTTGGGATAACTGTTTAAACCTTTTTCAATTTTCTACACTAAACACTAAATAAAATATTCAGTCTGTCTATTATCTTAAAAAAAAGGAAGATTTTATTCTCATTGATGGTCATTCATGATGTTGTTTGTTTGTCTGTTTCTTCAGGTATATCTCTCATCCCAAAGTTGTCGTTAAGAAAGAATCTGGATCTTATTTATTTTTATCTTGCATACCAAAGTTATATTAAGGAAAATCTACTAGTGAGGTGAGGTTGCCTGCTGGCTTGTTGTAATGTCATGGATGTTTAAACTACTTGCTGAATGTGTTACCTCTATGCTGCTTGGATCCTTTCTGCCCACTGGATTAAATTAGAATGTTGGTTACTGTGAGTCTTGTAGCTCAGTTTTTGAAAAATATGGTTGAAAAATATTTTTATGATCCTTTATTTTTCTCCGACATTTTCTCAAACATTCATCCTGGAAGTGGGAATGTAAGTTGGTTGAATTTTGGTCCATCTTGGTCATTTGCACAGTGTTTGTTGAGGTGTACACTTCTTTTGAAAGTAGTTTTGACAGATTAAAACAGATTTATTTAATTATAGCCAACTAGGATCCAAGTCTTAACCTTTTATCTGGTGTAGAAATGTACTTCAGTAAATAATGTATATATATATATAACCGGACATTGGCATGATTGTTAGAGTGTTTGCCAGTGACCCAGAAGACCTGGATTCAATCCCAGGTCGAGTCATACCAAAGAATCAAAAAATGGTACTTGATGCCTCCTTGCTTAACACTTAGCATTATAAGGTACGGATCAAGAGTAAAATGGAGCAATCCAGGGAAAGGAGTAGCGCCCTCCCCTGTAGTAACTATTGAAAAGGGAGCCCTCGGGTCTCCAACTTTACTTATATATATTTAATCACATTGTATATTTGAGACAAATAAAAAAAAAAATGAGAATTTTGCTCTGATCTCTTTTGGATATAATAAAAATTAATAAGAGCCAGTAGTAAATAAATTCACTGAAGTAATTTATTGCTTAATTTTCATTAAAATGCAGTCGTCTTGAAATATTGATATATTCAAACTGAAAATTTATTTTTTACTTAATACTTTAACAACATAAGCAATACAAAGAACAAGTTCTTTGAATGATAGTGACTCTTCTCAAAAATGTAAATAGTATTAAAATGTCTGTAAATGAAGGTCGTTCAAAAATAAAGTGAATTTTTGCCTGAGGTGTTGGCAATAATGAGTACTGTTTACAGTTGCACCTTTTTCAAAAACCCAATTGTGATGGCGCTTTTTATGTCCCAGAAGATGATCAGCATGAACTTCTTTACTGATTGCTGTGCCCATAGAGTCAGTGCATTTCCACTCCATGAACAGTCTTTATGACTCATTGGAAAACCCATGTTTAGCTTATTTGTAAACATTTTTTTCATTAAAACATGCCTCTCCATCATAACCCTCATTCTTTAAATTTCATATGGTTTGTACATTTAAGACACCAAAAATTTCATGACAGACCTCTGTTCAAGCCAGGAGCAATCTGTTTGATTTCCCACCATTCTGAACAGCCTCAAAACATTTTTGTGTGATTAAAAAAAAATGTTTGCTATAAACTAATTCCAAACAATACAGAGTTTACAGTTATGAAAACATTTTGAAAAAAAAAAATTATTCTGCATTTTTTCTTTAAAATTCCCCAAATTTATTGAATGACCTTTGTAATAGACTAACTGATTATATCCATGAATTCTGAAAATATCTTAACATATCCTTTAATTTCTGAATCCCAAAAAATAATATTCAATCATAATTTTTAATCTATTGTACTGGATCTCAGTGTAAGAATTTTTTCCTTGACCGAAAAACTATTATTTTCAATTGAGTGTTGCAAACAGTATTAAAGTTTATTTCATTTTTTTTAACAAACAAAATAGCTTAAATGGGTCAAGTAAGTAAAAAGTAAAGTTGGCAACTTTAGTCGAGGGTGACCCAAAGGCTCCTTTTTCAGTAGCTACTACAGCGTAGGTGAGGACGCTACTCTATTTTCTGGATTACTCCACTTTACCTTTGATCTTTACCTTATAGTGCTGAGTGCTAAGCAAGGCAGCATCAAGAACCTTTTTTGAGTCTTCGGTATGACTCGACCTGGGATTGAATACCGGTCTCCCAGACCATTAGCAAACACTTTACTCATTTGGCCAATTGTTGGAAATGGGTCAAAATAGGTAAATTTTGTACCAATCAGAAAATTCTACAGTAATGTTGTTATTAGATTTACATAAAATTCATGGAGGAAAGACCAGCAAAAGCAAATATCATTTCTACTAATTCCTAAATGTAATTATCTGATATGTTTACAACTGCTTAGTATAATGTTTAATGTCTTAGGAAGTGGAATTGATAACTCTAGTTCAAATGCACACGAATGACTTAGGAAAAGTTGTCAAGCTATCTGATCTCCCCCTTAGCTGTGAGTAATTAGTATGTCAGACTGGGTTCTTTAGCCTTGATAAGGCAACTAATCTTGGAGATGGAAAATTCTGTTTCCAAACCAGCTTTGCTTCACTAAAAAATTGACCTTGTGCCATATTCTAGCCATGGAGGAAGTGTTAGGGTTAATTCATACATTTACTACTACTTAAATTTTGTTGTAAGATATTACATGTTTTTATTCATTCACCTTTGTTTGCATTGATGAACAATATAGTGAGAGTTTAATTAAATAAAAGAAATGGATTCTGACATGCTTAAAATATTATTCAAAAAATTATCATTAGTTTGATGTAAACAAAGTTTTTATTTGAATATTTTCTTTTTTAAGTGCCTAAAGTCAGAGTAAAACCTGACATTTTCCATTATTTGCTGCCTCTGTTTTTCTAAGGTAAATTTCAAGGCCACATTTCAAAATATTTTCTCTTTAGAAAAAGATGATAAAAATGTTGGCCTTGAAAAACTGTTAAATCTTTTAAAGCTGTTGTGAAGGGGTTGTTTCTCAGTTTGCCAAAGACATCCTTTCAGAATATTAACATCCTTTGGAAATAGTAAAAAAAAAAAAGATTGACGGAAATGTTCAAAAGAAAATATTAACTAAGCATGAGAAATTGTTCTAGAATTCCAATAACAAATTCCATGAAAATTTGATGAAAGCTTTGAACATTATCATGTAAGTTTCTATTTTGCAATTTTATTTAAATTTTAATAACATCTATGCATCCTTGCTGAAATTTTTAAAGATTCATTCTATGGCTTATCGTTTACTTTGTTTGTATAAAATATCTTATTTCTAACGGTAAGATATTAACTCATGCAAAAATTCATATCTTCTATAATATTGAATATCCCTTTATTGTTGTTGAATAATTCCTTTTGGGTATTAAACTATTTTCAAAATCAAAACAAGTCTTATGTTCTTCAGACCTTTGTTGACAATCTTTCAATCATAGGAAGCATTTTCTTAAAAAAATATTCTAAAAGAAAACACATTGGGTTTACTTGTCTCCCCATGTAAAAAAAAAATTACATATCAGATACAATAATGAAAATAATAATAATCCAATATCCATTGACCATTTTGTGTTCTGTTGATATTTGTCTAGTGTAAACAGTTTCTCTTTAGTTTACTTGTCTTTACATTTATTTTGGAGAGGCGATAGCTTTGAAGCTGTAACAAATAAGCAAGAGAAGGAACTTTTTTAAAGAGCACTAAAGATACAGCAAAAGACATCAAAGGCTACAAATAATCTTTTTATTTTGTGCTTTCTATATTATTAGGATACAATCTAAAACATGTTTTCTTTCTGACTTGTGCTATTATCTTTTCTTGGTCAAAAGTAATATCTTTCAGTAGCACCTTTTATCAGAAGCAATTTGAAAGTGAGCCAAAGTGTTTCATTACAAGACTTCCTCCTGTTCAAAGGTGAAATGGTTTTATTAGCAATATGTTTGAATCAGAATAGTTGTTTTTTTCAAGCATAAATTATTGGTTTCGTCTACAGTGTAAATCTGCTACATGCTTCATTGGTTTTGTTCATATTGCTCTTTGGTACAACCATATTTCTTATCTGGACTGAGTTTATATATGGTAATAATATATACTATTCTATGTAGTATATTTTCATCATTTTTTATTAGAGTAACCTTTGTTGGCCATATAGGGGAATATTTGATGGAACGTGATTCTATAAAGTGACTGTTATTAGTAGAAATTATCTTTGTAAATACTTGAGCATGTTTCAACTTATCTTTGGATACAAAAAAACATTATATATATATATAGAGAGAGAGAGAGTGAGAGAAAATAGAATACTTATATATATATATATATAGAGAGAGAGAGAGAGAGAAAATAGAATACTTATATATATATATATAGAGAGAGAGATAGAGAAACAAGAACATTTTCATATATTGCTGTATATCAAGAAGTGCTAAGAAACCTTTGCTATATATATATATATATATATATATATATATATATATATATATATATATATATATATATATATACACACAAATATTTTTCAACATTATCTCTTGCTTTTCACTGCACGTCATTCAGTGATGGATGCTATTTATATTGAGTGAACATTATACAGTGAAAAATTTCAGATCAAAACTCAACTATGAACTGTATGTCAGGCTAAGAATCTACTGATCATCTTCCCTTATATATTTATGAGCATTTATGTAGAAAGAAACAAGCAGATACAAATTGATTTGCATATTTATGAATCTAGAGATTCAAGAATGCAGTCTTCAATGAAAATTAATCTGATAACATTGTTACAGTTAAATTCATCTTTGGACACTGATTA
This sequence comes from Sepioteuthis lessoniana, assembly GCA_963585895.1. NCBI lineage: Eukaryota > Metazoa > Mollusca > Cephalopoda > Myopsida > Loliginidae > Sepioteuthis > Sepioteuthis lessoniana. The sequence continues at coordinate 131,089,827 of OY757904.1, read as the reverse complement.
TTTCCCTTCTAAAGGCAATTGTACTTTCAACTATATATGAAATTAAAGCCTTTTGGGTATTCAGATTTACAATCAGGTTGGGAAATCCTTATTTCCAAGGCACCAGAACTGCATTAATTTATCTAATAAAAAAAACAATCTTTCTATCATGAAATTTCAAAATTATCAAAATTGGAATTCCTTTATTCAGTACAAAGAAATTGCATATTTATTTATTAAATGTAAATTTTGTTGATATCCCCTAAAACTATGCAAAATTTATAATAACTCCAAATTTTCTCTTTTGAATCATCTCCCTTTATTTTGGCTCTTCCTTTTCCTGCTCCTCTACATTCTTTCATTTTTATTATTTTCTATTGATTTTTTCTTTCATTTGATGCTACCAGTAAATAGTCATTCAGTGAAGGCTCTCTCACTGGATTCTTTTTTTATGCAAACTCTACTTTGTTGATGAGAACAGGGTCTGTCTACTAGAAACAATTTTAAAATGCCTGCTAGACTTGCCTGACAAAAATTTTTTCCACTTGCTTCATTGTTTCCCCCCCCAATAATGAACTGAAATGTGGCTGGTAATTTTGCAGTTTTGTTCTAACTAAAAAAAAAAAAAGAAAAAAAAAACATCAATTTTCTTTGAGTCTGAAAAAAAGTATCATAATTTTTACTTGTACTTGAGAACAAAGGAGTATTTATTTGTATTCCTTCAAGAAAAAGAAAAAAAACAATTCAGTTAACAAAGAGAAAATCTTGCCCAAGAGCAATTTGGGTGGATGCAACAAGAACATAAGTTTGCAAAGATCAAACTCGAAGAAAAATCTTTGACTGCAATTTGCTCACTTCAAAAGCTTTGATTTGAAGTCTGCAGATCTGAATTCATAATAATCTGGACTTGATACTTACTTTTTATTTTTGCTATATGAAAGGAAAATTTCATTATTCTAGAAAGTTCTTGAGAGGAATTTAGTTGGCCTGCTAAGAAGAATATTTCAAGTGGCATTTTTTTTCTGAACTGGCATACATTTTTATGAATACTACTTGTGTGAGTTAAAAGTTTTGCCATATTTTACTAATGTGTGGCACAATTCAGTAACTCTGGATATTCTGGTAAACATTGAGATGGTTAAAAACAATACTGCATAGTGACATATAAAGTTTGCCTGATACTCTCAAAGTGCTACTTGGGGGTGTCCTCGTGGTGTAATAGTTAAAGCGATGGACTGCGGAATCGTAGTACGCTAGTTCGTACTCCAGTTGCGCTATTACGTTCACTTTCAGGCAAATAGCCTTGGGAAAGGTATGAACCCCCTTATCCTCCCAGCTATGGGTTAAATAGTACCACTACTGTTCTTCTAGGAGAATGGCTTTGGCATTAAATAACCTAAGAAGAGTTGATATGCCATTAAACAAAGAAACCAAACATCAAAGTGCTACACACCAGGTTTGCCTCTATGGTTTGATGCATTACCTAGGAATCTACAGTTTTTGGCCCACTTGACCTTGCCTGATGGTTGAGGATCTTGCAACCCAAACAAAATTTCTTCATCCATCTGCTTACTGTACCTTAATCAACTGTGCTTTTACCTTGTCCGCAATAAATATTTTTGAATGGTTCTATAGTGTTATGCTTCAGTTTGAATTTTTAAAGTATAAGTTCCTAAATTAGACTACATTACATGCAGCCTTCAAGTCACACACACAGAGTAAAGTAATGCATAAAGTGCCTGTGCACCAACTATCACTATACTATCAACTGCTGCAGGTACTGCTTTTGTCATTTTATATATGCTCGGTAAACTAGCTTGTACCAAAATATTGTAAAGCTTCTGACTTGACCTAGTACTATTCTACTCCAGATTAAGAATTACTGAAATCATTATTCACTGATTTTAAAATCTAAATTAAACAACAGGACAATTTGTTTTTATTCTTATATTATTTCTAAAAAAATTGAGCTCTTTGACTTGGAATTTTTATTTAGGCAAGCATAATATTATTTGTTGAACTATACATCAACTAATAAACACTAACTTTTCTGTGGGTTACTATTTTAGTTGTAGTGCCCAGAAACAAGTGACCATGTTTTTGAAATACATCTTGAAATTATCTTGATTGCTGTCTCTGCTTTGACTGTAGATAATTATCCTAATCTGAAAAAATGTTTTCTGCTAAAATTTAACTCAGACTAGTTGATTGACTTTAATAACATAAACTTTCTAGTGTTATTTAATACCTAGAAATTAGGGAATTGCATTTATTTAAATATTTTTTAATTTTTTTAATATTATTAAATATTTATATTTTTGTATTGTTCTTAAGTGTTTTTACTCAGTTATAATATCAAATATTCTTATTTAATATAAATAATTTGCACACAGTTGTATTGCTTCAAGTATTTCTATCTGATACTAATAATTATATAGTTTCAAATAATTATTTATATTTAATGACAGTCAATTATATGGCTTCAAGTAACTAATAATAATCCTGAGTAAACAATTATAACTTTAAGTATAAACAGATAAACTCAAGCAGTCATTATTTATTTAATTGCAATTAAATATAAAATTCTATCTATAGGGTGTAACTTAACACTGAGGTCAGTGACAGTTTGAGCTCAAAACAAAATAAAAATGACCCAGCCCACTGGAGCTGTAGAATACACTAACTGCATCTCTGTGGAGGGGTAAGACTCCTCCAATGAGTGTCCTTGACATGATTCTAAAGGATCTAATAGTGAGGCTTCAGTAATGCTGGAGCTTTGGGGAATGTGGAGTACCCCTTTACTGCCATTGCTCCCAGGTCCATTCTGGCCCAGAGTGGTAGCACCCAATAGGGTACTATCTATGGATCAAATAAAACTAAACTGTGTACTTCTGCTAAACTGAATTGCTTGAAATAGAACTGTTTTTGACATTTTAAACTGTGTACTTATGCTAAACTGAATTGTTTGAAATAGAACTGTTGATATGTATATATAAATGGATTTGGCATTAAATAACCTACAATGGTTGGTTTGCCATAAAATTAAACCCAACCCAAACAGAAAAAAAAAATCTTTCACAAAAATCACGATATCAAATATTGAAATCTTGTAGATTCCAGATAAATGCAACATTGGAAAAGAGTAGGACCAATTGGGCAAAGATGGAATGGATTTGATTATCCTTTTTATATAAATCTCATTAAAAGTAACAAGATTACATACAAAGATCAGATTTTGTAGGACCAATGTGTTTTGCTTAAGTGGAATCTACTGTAATGCAAAAAATAAAATGTATGAAGCATGTTTGTTTTAACAATCCTACCCAGTCATTTTCAGGCAGACCACAATGTATCATATTTAAATAATACAGTACTTGTCTCTCTGAAGCCAATGTTTTTATACTCAAAGAATGTGAAAGCAGAAACAAAGAATCTAAAAGAATTCTTGAAATGAAATGTGCACCTGTAGGTTAGCTTTGTTGAGCTTCCCTCATCTATCCAAACACAGACAACTTTTACCATTTTTGGATGGTTGGCACTGTTGCATTAGAATTGTTGTTACTCATTAGTATTACTTAGCCACCTGGTAACATCCAAGACAGAACTTCTTGCATCTTAGTATCTTTGTTCTTTTATCTTTAATCAAGTTAAAAGATATTTCTAATCTATTTGTTCATTGCAGAATTTACTTACATATAGCTTTATATACTAAACTTTCAGTTATCTCACTTTTTTGGACATTGATATATAAGATAGAATCTCAAATATAATGCAAATAAAAATATTCGATTCTTTTTCTTGTAACTATTTATATAAGCATTATTGAAGATTGGTGATTGTGCACAAAAGTGTTTTTTGCCCAGTCGGCTGGGGCTATAGAATACACCGACTGCATCTCTGCAATGAATGTCCTGGATATGACACTAAACAATCTGATGGTGAAGTTCCAGCAGTGCTGGAACTTTGGGGAATGCGGAGTACCCCTTCATTGCCATTGCTCCCAGGTCCACTGTGGCCCGGAGTGGTAGCAGCTGATAGGGCCCTATCTATGGGTTAAATAGAACTAACAGCATACTTATGCTAAAATGAATTGTTTTGAGTAAACTGAATAGCTTGAAATAGAAATGTTTTTGACAAATAAACCGTACTTACATTTAAACTACATGATTATACTTAACTGAATTATTTGAAATAGAACTGTTTTTCGACATTAAAACTGCATTTACACTTAACTGAATTGTTACATATAACTGCTTGAATAGTTTGAAATAGAAATGTTTTTGACAAACTGTGTACTTATGCTTAACTGAATTGTTTTAAATAGAACAGATAATTCACATAAAAATGGATTTGACGTTAAATAATCTACAAAGGTTGATATGCCATAAAACCCAAATAAACAAAACCAAACCAAACCAAAAGTGTTTTATTTTGTACATTGACTTGCTTCCTATTTTTGTTGAATAATGTTTAAACACAAACTGAAGATTTCAGTGCTTACATAAATGCCCTTAAGATGACTTAAATTATTAAATGATTATACTACACGAAAAGATTAAAATGACTTTACTTTGTATACTAAATCATTATAATGACTTTGTTAAATGATTAAAATGACTTTACTTACTATACTAAGAACGTTATAGATATATTTATAACTTAAGGAACTCTTTGTGTAATCATTACTGTCATAGGAAATGGAATTGGCTACTTGAGTTGAAATCTAAGACAAAGCTGACCATAGGCAGGCTGTAACATAGGGTGAGTTTTTAAATAGAGTAGAACTGATTTTAATTTACTGTTTTGTTTCTTAAAACTGGTTACCTAACCAAAACTAAAGAACAGAGCCTTCCCTCCTAGTTTAGTTTTGGTAAGAACAGAAGAATTAATGTCTTTCTCAATGGTATTAGCATAAAGTGAAATGCAAATTGCCTCATCCTGGGTTGAACTTGGATAGCTGATTTTATTTCCTACAACTATAATAATCATTATGCTAAGTATGCCCCATAAAAATTGGCAGAAATAATCTTATGAAGATTAAAATATTTCAGCTGAGCATTAACATAAGGCAAGTTTTAAGTAAATGAAAATTTTAATGTAGTGTTTACAAATATTAAAATTTACTTGTTGATTAAAAATTGCATTTTTGTGTCTTTCCTAAGTATGATATTTGTAACTTTTACTCAAAAGGTCCAACAAGCAAATACAGATTTTTGATTTGATTTGTTTTGGTTGGGTTTTATGTTATGTCAACCATTGTAGGTTATTAAAGGCCAAATTCTCTTAATACCTACATATATATATATATATATATATATATATATATATATATATATATATAATTTGTAAACATATTGTCGATAACATTTTTTTAACAAACCTGAGCTCAATTTTTGCTCTTATTTAAATTATTTCAAGCATGTATTGCTATTTAACACTAATTATTCTACTGAATACTGTTCATTCATTTGCACACAGTTAATTGGTTCCAAATATTGCTATGTATCACTAACAGTTCAAGTAAAGATCAGCCATTTGCTTACACACAGTTAAATGATCAAACAGTTCTATTTGTAACAATTCAGTTTAACATAATTAATTTTTTTACTCAGTTTAAATGTCAAACAGTTCTATTTGACCCTATCAGGTTCTACCATTCTGGGCCAGAGTGGACCTGGGAGCAAGGAAGCATTATTCTATATTCCCCTTGAGCTCTAGGACTGGAGCTTCATCATCAGATGGTTTAGTGTCATATCAAGGACACTTGTTGTGGGGGAGGGGTCTTACCCCTCTTCAGAGATGCTGTCAGTGTATTCTGCGTACAGCCCCAGCCAACTGGGATTTAGATTTTTTAAATAGCAATAAAATCATTATTTCATTGTATGTTTGCTGTAATTTTATTTTTCTTTTCAAAATGAAAAACTTTGCTTTTAATGCTTCTAAAAATGTTCCATATCATTGTAGCATTTATAAAATATGAGCTAAACTAAAATTGTTGAAATGGAAACAAAAACCAAAGATTAAGGACCAATATGATATTTGGAGTTTTGACTTAATTACTATGTTATACTTTATATGTTTGTTTAATTTTTCAAATACTTTGTACAAATATTTTGGGTAGTGGCAACTGAGGGGAGTAAGGACTGTTAAAGAGTTTGGTATCAGATGAGGAAGGTCAGAATGCTGCTGAATTGTCCGGCCTTCTTTCTTTTTTATGAATATACAGATATCATTTGTCTAATTTTTGATAATGAAGCATGATAATTTTTATCACTTTGAATATTTGGACTATAGATCTAATCTTTATTGTTATACTCACAATATGTCCTTTGACCTTTTTCATGTGTATCATGTGGACCTTAGAAGCCTACACAGAACCTCTAACTGAACCTTTCATTTAATCTAAAGGGGAAGACTGTTCTAATTCTGTTAATCATGACCAGGTACAAGTACTGACTGTTCCACTTCTATGAAGAGTGACCAGGTAAAAGTACTGACTGTTCCACTTCTATGAAGAGTGACCAGGTATAAGTACTGACTGTTCCACTTCTATGAAGAGTGACCAGGTACAAGTACTGACTTTTCCACTTCTGTGAAGTGTCACCAGGTAAAAGTATTGACTGTTCCACTTTTGTGAAGCATGACCAGCTACAAGTATTGACTGTTCCAATTCTCTTAACCATGACAAGATATAAGTATTGACTGTTCCAATTCTCCTAACCATAACAGGGTACACACGTTAAGCTATAGTAAGTATTCCTTGTTATTCTTACCAATAGTTAGGATCGAACCTGCAACCTCCAGTTGATTTCATTCAGATGCACTTTCCAACACATGGCACAGTTGATAAGGGTTCAGTTGTAAGTTCTGTATAGCTTTCTGTGTTCCCCCGAAGAAGGCTGAAGGATATATCAGCCGAAATGTTGTGAGTATAACAATGAAGATTAGGTCAATAGTCCGAAAATTGTAAGTGGTAGAAAATATGAATATCATTTTCCCCTTTCTTCACTTGTCTGTAGGTAGATACTTTGGTATTAATATAGAGAATTGTTGATTCAGAATTTTTTGGAAGAAATTAAGTAAAATAATTTCTTTTATTTTTTGTCAGTTATATGGAATATTAAGAACTAGTTGTTGGCTGGTTTTTTTGGGTTTATGGCATATCAACCTTTGTTGGTTATTTAATGCCAAATCCATTTTTATGCAAATAGTTCTATTTCAAACAATTCAGTTTAGCATGAGTACACAGTTTAATTGTCAAAAATATTTCTATCTGAAGCTATTCAGTTTATTCAAACAGTTCAGTTTAGTATAAGTAAGTTAGTTTTATTTAATCCATAGATAGGGTCCTATCAGGTGCTACCATTCCGGGCCAGAGTGGACCTGAGAGCAATGACAATGATGGGGGGGGGCTTTACATTCCTCAAAGCTCCATTATCACTGGAACCTCACCATCAGATTATTTAGTGTCATATCCAGGACACTCATTGGGGGGAGTCTTACCCCTTGGCAGAGGTGCAGTTGGTGTATTCTACAACCCTAGTCAACTAGGCAATAAGAACTAGTGTTGGCAATCCTATGTCAGTGCTATATTATTTAATTATTTATGTTAAAACAGTGGGAACCATGTCTAGTTGTGTTAACTATCTCTGTATCAATAGATGCAAAGGAAAATCTTCTTTTTATATCTTCTATATTCAGATATCTTATCCTTGAGGTGAAATTTCAGTTAAGGAAATAATAAGAGTTACATACAGCTAATTCCGGTGACTATGGACAATGCTTAATTTGGCAAAACTGTGTTTCATCAAAAATTATAGATCAAATCTATCAAGAACAAGCATCAACCCATCCAGATATCCCTTTATTTTATACATTATCACCCATTAATAAGTATGATTTTTCTAGAACTTAATTTTCTTCTAAACTTAAAATACTAGGATTTTATTTTCTCTTGTGGAACATTATAAAATCAAAAGGGATATTAAACTCTACAGCATGGAAATTCTTTTAACAAGAAAGAAATCAAGTTTGGTTTGAAAATATATTTACTATTTAGAATTTTGTGTAGTGGTGTACTTACTTATGTGCAGTTATTCATTTTTTTTTTTGTTAGAAATTTTGATTGTTGTAGAGTTTTTTGTAATAATACTTAATAATATACAGTTAAATTGTATAATTCCCTACTAGGAATAATAAGATCCCAATGTCTTTTGTTTAAAAGTAAAGTGAATTCATATAAAATGTTGGTAGGTGTGTACCAATATACAATACTTTAACCTGGTCACTCTCACTTGAACATCAATTTGCCCAGTCAGCTGGGGCTGTAGAATACACTGACTGCACCTCTGCAGAGGGGTAAGACCCCCCCCCCCGCTAACGAGTGTCCTGGATATGACACTAAACAATCGATGGTGAGTTTCCAGCAGTGCTGGAGCTTTGGGGAATGCAGAGTACCCCTTCATTGCCATTGCTCCCAGGTCTACTGTGGCCTGGAGTGGTACCACCTGATAGGGCCCTATCTATGGGTTAAATAGAACTAACAGCATACTTATGCTAAAATGAATTGTTTGAGTAAACTGAATAGGTTGAAATAGAACTGTTTTGACAATTAAACCATACTTACATTAAAACTGCGTGCTTATACTTAACTGAATTATTTGAAATAGAACTGTTTTTCGACATTAAAACTGCATTTACACTTAACTGAATTGTTACATATAACTGCTTGAATAGTTTGAAATGGAAATGTTTTTGACAATTAAACTGTGTATTTATGCTAAACTAAATTGTTTTAAATAGAACAGTTTATTTATATAAAAATGGATTTGGCGTTAAATAACCTACAAAGGTTGATATGCCATAAAACCAACCAAACCAAACCAATTGAACATCAATGTCCCAGTTGATTTTCATTTTTACCCTTAAAATGTTGTACTCAAAGCATAATTTTGTATATCCAAAAATTAAATAAAAAAACAAAAACTGGCAACTTAGTCTTCATCTAAACTTTTAAAATTTAGAGATTCACTTTCAATACTTTTTGATCACCCCTTACATCGAGATAGATATTGATATCAGAAGAGTTGTTATTCAATCTGTGGTTTCTATAGGATGTACCATGACTCATCTTCTATATTTAAATAAAATAATTATGTGTATTTTTTATAAGTGAAATTTTACCTGTTACTAGTTGCCCTGAACAAGGTTTAACAATCAAATATGATGATTCATGTATCTTCCCTGCAAGGTTTTGGAATAAAACTTAGGAAATCGCCATAATATCTTATACATTCATCATTATTTCTTTCTTGTTCTAAGGGGGGAAAAAGTGTGAACAAAAAAAGCAAAATGTTCTCCAAGTTTTAACCATTTTGTCAAAATTATCTCATCAAAATCTTCTGCCAAAAATCTCCCCCACCCCAACAGTAAAAAAAGAAAAAAAGAATCAATGATAATTGAAATAGGAAGAAAGGCTGCTGATTCTCGGTCAGCATTTTCGTGCCAACCAAAACCCACCCACTTAGAACAACTTAAAACAGATGGAGAAATGCTCTTAAAACCTTCTCACACCTATGAAATTGTAACCTCCATCTAATCTGTCTACATGTCTACTTGGCTGGTGATCAAAGTCTCACTTTGCTATCAATATTGCTGTTATGAAAATGTCACTTTGAAAAATGGTCAATAACCCTTAAGAATTAGTTTAAGATGACTCTTCATTCTCTTTCTATCTCTCTTTCCTGAAATATGTTTATACCCAGAAAATAATCAGCCACAACTTCAGAAAACTGAGATTTTTATTTATCTGCTCTTATGTTTGTATATCTCTTTTCTAAATTGCCCTGTCAACAATTTTGGAGACAAAAAGAAGTGTCTTGTGTATGTCATTAAACTGGAGATCTAAGAAGTGTAGAATAACTCTTCATTGCCATTACTCCCAGATCCACTTTGACTCAGAGTCGTAGTATTTGTTAGAGTTCTATAAATGGGTCAAATAAAACTATCTGAAAATTATTAGTATTAGATATGAATATGTGATATCTATATTACTGTAAATTATTTGTATAAAGATTAGTTACGTGAAACTGTAATTGTTTACAAAGGATTTATCAATTACTTGAAATCATATAATTGTGTGCAAATTATTTGTTTTAGATTAGAACATGATATCATGTAATCATTTGCAAAATAAAACACTCTCAAACAATTACACAAAAGTGTAATATGCACATAGAATGAAAGTAATTCCCTAACCTCTAGGCATAAAATAACCATATATTAGTTGACATGATGTCAAAATCTCTCAATCAATCAATGAAAATATTAGACATCATGGGTAATACAAATATTAAAACTAAAATGATGTTTTAATAATGAATGATGTATACTTGTCTGATTTCTTTTTTATTGGTAAATTCTAAGTACTTAAGCACATGAGTATGAGCAGATGCAATGATGATGATGATTTTAACGATTAAGAATGACCAAAATGATGATTTTAACGATTAAGAATGACCAAAATGGTGATGATTTTAACGATTAAGAATGACCAAAATGGTGATGATTTTAACGATTAAGAATGACCAAAATGGTGATGATTTTAACGATTAAGAATGACCAAAATGATGATGATTTTAATGATTAAGAATGACCAAAATGATGATGATTTTAACGATTAAGAATGACCAAAATGATGATGATTTTAACGATTAAGAATGACCAAAATGGTGATGATTTTAACGATTAAGAATGACCAAAATGATGATGATTTTAACGATTAAGAATGACCAAAATGGTGATGATTTTAACGATTAAGAATGACCAAAATGATGATGATTTTACCGATTAAGAATGACCAAAATGACCAGTTTTAAAATTTAGCAATATCTCATCGACTGAAAGCAGTGTCAATATACACACTTGAAAAGCATGGACTGCTATTAACAGGTTAACATTCATATGGAAATCTGATCCCTCTGATAAGATAAAATAGGAATTTTGCACCACCTGGACTTTCACAAAAGGCTTAAAGAAAAAGCTAGAAACTGCACAAAAATTTTCTGTGCTGTTTTGAACAAATCGTGGAAGCAATACCCTTCAAAACAGTAGTTATACGGCCACTCACGAATGATGTTCTCCTATGGGTTACAACACATGGACACACCAGTATTGACTGACCAGCAAAAACTTGCTTTGCTCTAACACTGGATGCCGTCTAGAGGACTTGCCAAGAGCTATCACCTATATAGATGGTGAGAGAGAATTGAGGGAATCTATGTTGTTAGTGATGTAATGAACGCTTCTAAGTTGAGAGTAATTCTTCAGTGAATTTAGAAAGTTTATATTCATTGCAACGATAATCTTTTAGTTACTTTTTACAGTTGGTACTCCAATTTTAAAACCTATCTTCATATGCTGAACATGTGTCCCACAGAATTTAATAGAAAGTTTACAGCTGTGATTGTGCTGCATAGTGAACCATTCTTTTCACTGAGAAGCTGTTGTTAGCATTTACCCAGCTTGATTTTGTCTGACACACTGTCTTTATGTGTCTTACTGTACTTTCTGTTTCTGAGTAGTCACCTTACCAAACACTGACCAGACTTATTGCTGCTTAACTTTAATGTTCTGACAGCTACTGTTGTTAGACTTCAACACAAAAAGACAACAGAAAATAATACCAAAGAGATACTAGGATATATAAAAAGTATTTTCCTGTTTTGATTAATCATATGTTGTTTCCTTTTGACAATCGTAGTTTTTCTGAAAGGTTTTTTTAGTTCTTATGGTTAGCTTACCCTCTACTTTGCACAAACTATTTGGTTGGGCGTGTAGAATACACCGACTGTATCTCTGCAGAGGGGTAAGATCACTTCAGCAAGTGTCCTTGATGTGACATTAAACCATCTAATTGCAAAGCTCCAGCCTTGGAGACTTGGGGAATGTGGAGTGCCCATTTTATTGCCATTGCTCCCAGGTCAACTTTGACCCAGAGTAGTAGTACCTAATAGGGTCCTCACTATGGGTCAAATAGAACAAACTGTGTGCAAATAAATGACTGATATTATATTGGTTGGTTGGGTTTTATAGCATATCAACCTTTGTACATTAACACCAAATCCATTTTTATGCAAATTGTCTGTTCAATTTCAAACAATTCAGTTTAGCATGAGTACAAATTGTATTTTTGTCAAAAACATTTTTATTTCAAGCGATTCCATTCATTCAAACTGTTCTAATTCAGCTAATTCAGTTTTGTATAAGTACAGATTTTATTTACACACAGTTAAATGTCATAACAGTTCTATATTAAACAATTCAGTTGAGTCTACAGTTTCACTGTCAAAAACAGTTCAATTTCAGACAATTTTGTTTAGCATAAGCACGCAGTTTAAATTTTGTACAGTTGAAGTATCAAAAACACCTCTATTTCGAACTATTCAGTTTAGTTAAACAGTTCTAACTCAAACAATTCAGTTTAGCATAAGTATGCAGTTAGTTCTATTTAACCTATAGATAGGGCCCTATCAGGTGCTACCATTCTGGGCCAGAGTTGACCTGAGAGCAAAGACAATGAAGGGGTGCTCCGCATTTCCCAAAACTCCAGCATCACTGGAACCTCACCATCAGATTGTTTGGCGTCATATCCAGGACACTCATTTGAGGGGTTTTACCCCTCTGCAGAGGTGCAGTCGGTGTATTCTACAGCCCCAGTTGACTGGGCAAGATGTTATATTGTGACTGTTATATAAAAATACTTGAAACCATTTAACTGTGTGCAAAAAAGATCTCAAGCTCATTTAAGAATTTTGTCTACAAAATGTGTTTACAAATCATATACATATTTAATATATATGTAGAAACATGATTTGGCATTAAATAACCTAGAATGGTTGATATGCTAACCAAACTAAACCAAATCTACTTTGCATCTGAAGCAGTTTTTGTGTAACTGTTATTGTTATTAGAAATGGACTCAGCAGTCTAAGTTCAAATACTGCACAAGGCTGTTTGAATTTCATATAGCCTTAATGGTCTTGGAAAGGGTATGAATCCAACCACTCTCTCCCCTGCTATGGGTAAATAGTAGAGCAGATTGGGCTTTTTAATCTTGTTACAGCAGCCACTTTAGGAGAAGGAAAACTTAAATTCAAACTAGATGTACTCTGCTTTAAAATTTAGTTTGTTTCACATCCTGCTCATGTCTGAGGAGCCTTGGATTTTTCAAACATCATAGACAAATAATAGTTGATCAATTATGAGCAATATCTTCAAGAAGGAATTGGTACCTTTAAAACACTTTGAGTGATACAGCCAAATATTGTTTGATTTACTTCCATTTCCAAAATTCTGCAAGCAGAGTCAGTGTTTTTAAGGCCCAGTTTAAAATGATGCTTCAAATTTGTCAAAATTTCAATACTTATATCCCACGTTAATATCTGAAACAAAAAATTACAACTAATTATAATGAGAAAAGATAATAATAATGATAATAATGATAATAATCTCGAAAAATACTTGGACCTTGCCGGAGAACTGAAAAATATAGAACATGTGGATGGGTGATGCCATTAATAGTTGGAGCACTTGAAATTATACCAAAGAAAAGAGACTTGGTGAGCTGAAAATATACAGAAAGATTGAGATCATTCGGACAACAGTACTACTTTGGTCAGTTAGAATACTGAGAAGAGTCCTGGACTACTAAGAAGACTATAGTCACTTGAACTCCTGTGAAAGTCACCAGCTAGTGGTGGTTTAAAAATTCACTGAGTATGATAATAATGTAATAATATCATAGTCTTTAAAAATCTATATTAAATAAACTTTGGAGTAAAAGTCTACAAAATAAATCATACTTTTTATACTTTCTAATATTAAACATTTTCTGCTACTTTAGTGTGCTACTAATTATTTGGTTATATTTACTTATTCAAAAATATTTAACACTGTCAATTTTATTTTCATTTTTTTGATGAAATTTATTATTATGACTGTGAGGAACAACATGTATTCTTTCTTACAGCCTTTTATCTGTGCCATTCCTTGCAGTCAATCAGAAATAATGACCTGAGTGAGTTGCAATAAAAAATCAACTAAAATAAAGAAGATGAAAGAAAGAACTTGTTAAAAAATAATAATGTTAATTGTTTTATAAAATGTTACTGTAAGATAAAAATCCATGTAAATACTTTTCCTATAAATTATAACAAACTTTTTCTAAAAATAAAAGATTGTTCCATAATTAAGATATTAAGTAGTATTCAGGTCTTAAATTGTGAATGATTCTCAATAAGTTTTAGTTCGAATGTATTCATATCTAATTATTTGTGGGTGAAAAATTTTCAAGAAGAAAATTAAAAAAAATATATTTTCTCTGAAATCAAGAAATTACTTTAAGTAAAAAAGAAAAAAATTAAACTATTTTTTTAATAATTTTTTAAACTATAATACTGAATTTTATGCATAAAATAATTCATATTTAGTGAACATAATAATTTCTAAAAGCAGTAATTCTATTGTTTTACCTTATATAAGAATTCTTATTGATTCTGTCTTTGGTGAAAATTTAATGAGCCAGGGTTTGTAATTAATTTTGGCATATCAGAATCTAACAAACATAATTAATTTTCAGATAAAACAGTCTTTATTCTGACCTTAGAAATGACATTAATAGAATTTTGATTCTGAGCCAGCTTGCATGATGTCAGAGGTTATTCCAGATCTTCTGCATTGAAGGTAGCTGTCTTTTATGATTTTCAATGAAAGAAGATAGAGATGAAAAGTATTTTAAGATGTACTCTATCGACTTCACTAAATTGCATTCATTTGGCCAAAAATAATTCATTTTCTAACTCTGAGATGAAACTTGTCGTGTAAACTTTGATTAATGTGTCATTCAGGTGCTAGAAAATACTCTGAACAATCTACTTTTTTCTTAAGGATTAACCAACACGGGTTTTCTTTGACGATCTGCGAAATATGACATATGCAAACCAGAAATTGTATAGAATGCTGAATCTCTTTGTTGTATTTTTGATTTTGTCAAAATGTTTTGGCCAATCTATTCTTCAGTCCTTTCTACTAAAAGAACACTATAGAAGAGAGTAGGTTTTCTGCTACAAAACACTGTCATCATTGCCCTTTTCACCAGTGATAAACAAGAGCCCACATGCTGTGCTCATAAAAATGTGCATTGGCAAAGGTCATCCATTTTTTTCACAGCCACAGTAATGGCATCGGTGTCGGGAAAAATGTTGTCCATGTAATCCATTTTTTTCATTGATCTAGATGGATACAAATCAGAAAGTATCATTTCAATTTAAACCGTGAGTGTGAGGTAAGACAATGCAGCAATAATTTGCAGTGTAATAGATGGTTTTCTAACTGGTGTAGGCCCAGGCATTGTAATGCTGTAAGCTAAAGATTATTTTCTTTGTCCTTGACACTGGAAAATTTTAGCCTTCAGCTTAGTCAGGATTGCAATGTTGCAAAATAGGTTATCCAGGCAATCCAGGATGATCATGCCTTTCTTATCATAAAAGACAGTGCATATATTGTCCACTGATAGCTGTCTCATGTACCTTGTTAAGAATTTGTGTGTCACCATGCAATGGATTGTCATTGTGATTTTGATTCATAGTGTTGATACCAGATCTTAAGTATGAAATGGTAAAAAATGTCAAGTTTTTATTTTGTTAATTAATACTAGGTCTGGTCTTATTATTATTTATGGGTTTTTCACACTAGTTTTCACTGGAGTGACAGCAGATCTCCTCACGTCTCTAGGACTCTTCTCAGTATTCTCACTGATTTTAACAGTGCTGTAGCCTGGATAGTCCACATTCTCCCACTGATCTCCAGTTACCCCAATCTTTTGTCCAAGTTTTTGAGGACCATTCTGTTAAAGTCTGAGTTATCTAATTCGCTAGTTGTAAATACATAATTATGTTACTTGACTTTGTTGTTGTCTTTTATTGTTGTATTAGAGATGGTGGTTCAGCTTCCCTTGTATTCTGTTCGTTAATATCAAGTTGTGAAGAAAATATTGGCAGCATAAAGCTATTTTTTTTTCATGTGACAGTGACAGTCATGTTCAACTTACATTGAAGCATACTTAAAAAAAAATAATTGATCATAGTATATTACCCTCCCTGTTGGCTGGTCTCAGACTATGCTGATGGTATCACCCGCAAAGCTGTAACATCACCTACACTCCAAAAAAATTGTCCTTGATATGACACTAAACTGTATCTGATGGTGAGGTTCCATTCCTGGAGATCTAGGGAGTTCAGTGTACCAATTCATTTCCATTACTCGCTAGTCCCATCTGAATTGGCATACTAGTGCCTGCTTAGGTCCTATCTATGGGTCAAATAGATATGTTTAAAAATGATTAGTATTTTATAGAATACTTGATGCCATATAATTCCAAATTATTTGTATTATGAATAGTTAGTTAAAGCTATAATTGTTTCCTTATCATCATGATGTCGCGCTATCAACACGGATATCCCTGACCCTCTCTCGCCACCCCTCCCTATCGTCTATTGCTTCCGGCAGGTCATCAGGGCTACATCCCGTATTGGCACAGAGGTGTTGTATGTAGGTTTGAGCTGGTTGTCCTGCCTTTGCACATCCATGTGAAGGGGTCCACAGGAGTACATCACTTATAAACTCGTCCCTACTTCTCCAGTAGTGTCCTGCATGTCTGGTTCATCTAACTTTGATAGTTTTCATGATGGGTGGTTGCTGGCTGTATAGCTGCTGCTTTTTGGGGTACTGTCTCCAGGATTTGTTCAATATTGCTTGCAGCATTCTTGTGTAGTTGCCATCAAGCTTTTTCTCCATACATTTAGTTAGTGCCCATGTAGTGCATCCATATTGCAGTATCGACATTACCACTGCCTGGAAAAAACTGCGCTTCATTTTATCAGTCAGGCCTGACTTCAATATGACTGATAGGTTGGTGATCTTGTCAACTAGTTTCAGAGAGCTACTCTTTAGTGTGGAGATGTTGCCTGTTTGATTAAAGTGCATATATTCCATCTTGTGTGCATTGACATGGAGGCCGATGCTTGCAGCGGCCCATTCCAGACTATGTCGCAGGGGTTTGGCTTGTGCGGGTGCATTTGCCAGAAATGCTATATCATCGGTGTAGTTGGCGTCGGTAATTGTTTTTGCAGGGTACCTTCTGCTTCTTTCTTTTGTTAGCTTGAAACCATTTTCTTTGATTTTATCAATAGATGTTCTAAGCATATTGTCTACACAGATGATAAAGAAGTATGGGGCTAATGTGTCTCCTTGCAGTACTCCTGCTACAATGTTGAATTAGTCTGTGTCTTCATCCAGAGAACAGGTTGACAGGCCATTAAAATCAATTAATCAGTCCAATTACTAGCTCAGTCAGCTAGAGCAGTAGAATATACAGACTGCATCTCTGCAGATGAGTAAGACCTCTTTCTAATGAGAATCCTAAATAAAAAAACAAAACTGTATATAATGGTGAGGCTCCAGTCCTGGAGCTTTGAGTAATGTGGAGTTTTTCTTTTTTACTATTACTAACAGGTCAATTCTGACCCGGAGTGGTAGTAATTGTTAGAGTCCCATTTATGGGTCA
The DNA here is from genome assembly GCA_963585895.1 of Sepioteuthis lessoniana. Taxonomy (NCBI): domain Eukaryota; kingdom Metazoa; phylum Mollusca; class Cephalopoda; order Myopsida; family Loliginidae; genus Sepioteuthis; species Sepioteuthis lessoniana. The sequence continues at coordinate 131,072,225 of OY757904.1, read as the reverse complement.
AATAGGACATCTTAATCATTTACTATCCTTGAAACCATTAAACTGTGTGCAAACAAATTAATCATATTGAACTGAATGTTAGATAGCAATATTTGTATGGGTTTTGACAAATTGTTATTCAGTACTCAGTTGTGTAACTAGCTGAGGGAGATCTAAACTGAACTTCCGAAGGAGGAGTGTTATTTTATGGTACTTTGAGATTTTCTATCATGCACACATGAGCCAGCCCATTCTCTGGGTTTTGAGTGGATATATTAGTTTCGGAATATCCAGCTTCAATTTAACACCAGCATAGGGTCTGTATTGAGTCCTACCACTGGGCTGGGATACACTTTGGCTGGCCATGTTCCCTGGTACATGGATCAGGTTGGGCGTGTCTTGGCTTTTGGAGCAGTCGGTCGAGACTGCCTGACATGGGTACCAAGGAAGCTTGGCATTCGTGTCATGTGTCCAAGACTGACTCTCCTTGGGCCTTGGGGGCTGCCCCCCACAAGGCTTTCACCTGCTCTGGCAGGGCTTGGTTTATTGCCTGGCACTTGAGACGTTCCTTTTTAGGGGAATGCTGACAGGACCCCAGGCATTCTTGGAGCCGTTGAGTATGTCTGGGCAATGGCCATACACCTGGCTCTCAGGTTAAAAAGGTCTTGAACCACATTTAGGTATACTGAATAAATACAGGGGCTGTGTTGAGTTACAGTCTGGTTTATATTTTTCTGCCAATTGGATGCAAGCTGTGACCACTGGGCCGGCAAGTGTTATTATGATTCTGCAAATTGAAATCTTTTATTAGGGATTATTATTAATATTAAATTGATTAGTGTTAAATAGCAATACTTGAAACCATTTAACAATGTGTGAATATTAGAGTTGAATAACAGTACTTAAAACTACTATAATGGATAAATAAATGAGATCTAACTCATTTAAAAACAATGTTACTTAAAAACTATTCACTTGCAAATCATAAATGATATATATATATATATATATACACACACACTGGATTTAGCATTAAATAGTCCATAAGGGTTGATACAACATAAAACACTATCAAGCAATCCAGTTACATGGCCTATGTGAGTTAGATCAATATACTCCAGTTTAACAATCTTGTCTATTTGTACTCAGAATATTTAAAAAAGCAAAAAAAGTAGGAATTAGTTATTTGAACATAAAATATTTTGCTCATTGCTTTATAAAAGTAGCAAATTGCTGACTTTGTTGAATTTTTTAAATTTTCTTCTCAATTTATTTGCATTTTTTTTCTTTTGTAAAACTTTCTTTCCCCAAAATTTCTATCAAATGAAACTTCTTTACAATTGAGATCAAACAGTGAGTGATGAATCAAAAATCGGAAATGTAAAAGAAGAACAATGATAACTTTTAATTAAATGAACTTCCTTTTGCAATTAAGTTGTAGCATTTATAAGATGAAATATTTCTTCAACATTTTTTTTCTCCTTTGTAGATTTTTAGTCAAATTTTAAAATTGTCGAAAATGAAGAAGCTACTGACCTCCGATAATATTGGATTAAGACTTTTGCTATTGAAAAATATAATTTTAATGTGGAATCTCATCATTTCCTTGAACAATGTTAAGATAGACATTTCCATGCTGATTTTCTTTATGAAGGTGATTTAGTACACTCTTAGTGCCACCTTACTTGGTTCCATGTGAAAATGATTAATTTTCAAAGTTGCATGATCAAAATTATCTGAAAAAACTTTCATTCACTGTGATCCAATTAAAATTTACATTTAATAATTGCAGCACAAAATTCAGATTTAATAAGAGAAGAAATTGTATTGAATATAAAAATTTTTTAAAAAATCTAATGTTATGGGTGAAAGAAACAAAAATATTTCATTATGTATATCTAAAATTCTGTCTTTTTTGTGTATACATTGTCATTTATGAATATACTCCTAAAAATTTTTCAGTAAAAATTAATTTTCTTCTAAAAGCAAATATGTTCTCAGTTTACCAGTCCATTGGCCTAGTGGGTAGAGTGTTCACCAATGACCCGGGAGACTGGGGTTGAATCCCGGTTCATGTCATACCAAATATTAAAAAAAATAGTATTTGATACGTCCTTGGATAGCACTCGGCATTATAAGGTACATATCAAGAGTAAAGTGGAGCAATCCAGTGAAAGGTGTAATTCCCTAACCTACACGGCTGTGTAGTAGCTATTGAAAAGGGACCCTTTGGGTCATCCGTGACTATGGTCACCAACTTATATATAATTTGAAGAATGATGTTTGAAAAATGGAAAAAAAAAGTTGTTGAAGTTATTAACTAAGCTTAGGCAAAATTATGCAGCTCCCAGTGAGGATCAAATTCAGTATCAATGTTCTGCTAATCTAGCTTGCTAAACATTACACCTTGTGAGGTGCCCAAATTGTTAAAATTAACAATAAAAATAAATTATGAATTAATAAATAATTAGAAGAATAAAGTGTTTCCATTTTTCAGTCATTTTTCATAAGCATCCAGGTATATGTACATGCACACACACACTCTCATACATACAGATGATTTAGCATTATATATATATATATATATATATATATATATATGTATAAAATGATTGAAACCTTTTTAAAAGGAAGATTTAACCTTTTTCAAGTTTTTTTTATCCTAACCCAAGAAATAATCAAATCTACTATATACTCCTGGTTAAATGCTATTTATTTGACCCAAAATGATGTTTGTCATACTAATCGACCTCTTTGGAAAGTGGACCACAGCAAATTTATAAAACTATTTCTGTTTGTTTATGCTTAATAGACTTTATTGGGCAAAAAGATAATTGTCTGCTTTGTAGTAAACCTGAAATTGCTATGCAAGAACAAAAATCGGCATGATGAAAATAATAGGGAAATGACTGCAACTCCTAGAAAAGAATAAAATGAAAATAAGTTCTTTTTTTCTGGCTCATGCACACACTTTATTTATATTTGTGTGTGTATATATATATATATATATATACACACACACAAACACACACATAGATCTCATTACTATGTTTAAAGATTGCTGTACTGCCTTGAATTTGTGCCATACTTATTCTTGTGGAATGCTAATTAAATGTATTACAAAATTAAAAAAAAACTAATTATTGAAAAATTAAAACCATCATCTCTATATTCATGTCTGGTTTTCTTTATCCTGTATTTATGAGGAAGTATTTGATATGATACTCTCTAAAGTAATAATTGTTTTCATCTATATATCTTATATTATTTTTGAAATTACCGGGAATTTCCCATGATTACAGATATTAAATGTTGATCAGAGGCAGAGTGCACAGCTACTACACTCTGATGCTAGATAAAAATGTTTAATTGCTCTCATATGCCACTGATGACCAGTATGTTTTCTCTGTGTTTTCAAAAGGTTACCTTATCTATGCATATTTTTATCTGAACTGTTTTTTTTTTATACTTATTAATTGTTACTTTTATCTGAAATTTCTAACTTGTCATCTCTTAATATTTTTTGATTAGCTTAACATCTTGACTATATCATTAGATTTTCAATAATTTTTTTTCTAAATTTTATCCTTGCAAAAAGAAAACATTTTCTGGCAGAATGCCATAAAGAGAGAGACAGTAGCAATTAAATCAATTTATAGTTGTTGGTATAAGGTCATTCATAGTACCAGGGTCAGTAAAGTCCTCTACTTGCTAAGATATTTTTTCATGGTTTATTTATCTTCTTTTAACCTTTTTCAGGAGTGATTGGTCAGATGAGTCTGGCTAAACATGTGCACCTGTTTATAATTGAATCTGATAATACTATTATGTCCTGGGTATGACACTAAACTGCATTCGGTGGTGAGGCTCCAGTTACAAATCTCTGGAAAGTATCCAATCTCTCCTTCATTGCCATTACTCCCATGTCATTTCTGACCCAGAGTATGAAGTGCGTTGATTGAACTTTATTAATTCATTGGCTTTTAAAACATAGACCCTGAGTGGTAGTACCTGTCAGGGTCCCATTTATAGGTCAAATAGATCTATTTTCAATGATACTTAGAATTTCTTTGAACTATATTAATATATTTGCTCTGAAAACATTGATATAGTAACTCAGTATGAAGTGTTTATTTATTTAAAATGATTGTCAACTTCATTGAATTGCTTTCAAATTATTTGTATTTGATAAAAATATGTGAAAGCATAACTGTGTGCACATAAAGGAAGAGTGTTTGCTAATGGTCTGGGAGACCTCGGTTCAATCCTAGGTTGCGTCATACCAAAGACTTTAAAAATGGTACTTGATACCGCCTTGCTTAACACTCAGCAATATAAGGTACGTATCAAGGGTTAAGTGGAGAAATCCAGGGAAAGGAGTAGTGCCCTCCCTTACACCTCAGTGTAGTAGCTATCGAAAAGGGAGGTTTCTGGTCACCCTCGACTATGGTCACCAACTTTTTTTTACTTACTTTAAGTTAAAAGGGAATAATTATTTGAAAACATGTAAGTGTATACAAATTATTAGTATTTGATAAGAATACTAAAACCATATAAATTATTTGTATCAAAAATAGTTTCTTGAAGATATAACTGTTTCCAAAAGGTTATTATTATTAGTTACTTGAAGTCATTAATTGCTGACAAAAACAACTGACTTTAGTGTTAACCCAATCAGAGTTTACATGCCAGAATACCAACTAACCAGAGAAGTGTAGAATATAGCGATGGGGATATTATTATTATTATTTTTGTTGTTGTTGGGTTTTTGGTTTAAGGTTTAAATTGGTTTTGGTGGTATTACTTTGGTTGCATTGGTATTACGTTGGTTGCATTGGTATTTCGTGGGTAGCGTTGGTATTTGGTTGGTTGTTATCCCCTCGCTAAATGTTGATGGAAAATAAAGATAGTGGAGAAGAACAAAGACGTCGTTAGGTTTTGTATCAAGGTTTTAATGGCAGCATGAAGTAAAGGGGTTTACACTGGTATGCTTCGAGGTCTCATAGTAAGGAAAGAAGGTAAGAAGTTGTTAGAATGTATCATCTAATTTGTTTTTAACTAGGATCCCTTGGTCTAGAAGAATAGACCCAAGTGGTCCATAGACTTGATGGCTCTCCTCATAATGTTCGATGCTGCTACTGCTATTCAGGAACAGACGTTAAGACGTCCGTTCCCGTTGAGGATTTCAGAGGGAGAGAGAGATTCGCAGGCTTTCTTCAATTTTTGGTGCTGCTAGGAAATATGGTTTGGGCTGAATAGGACAAGTCATCCCGATTGGGTGAAAATATTCGGCGACTCTACGTGCCAAACAAAAATTCAAGTTTCTTTCTGCTACAAGAATCATCATGATGTCATGTAGCAAAGTTCTTAAAAATTAGTAATTTATTTTGTAAAATTTCATATTTCATTGAATAAGAAATACATGATTGACAAATTATTAAAAACCAAACACTATAATCTCTCTTATAATTTACTAAGCTTTAAATTAATTTGACACACAAGCCACCTACTGTTTTAAGGGGTTCACCCATAAGGTGGTTCATCACTGCTTTGGTGATCTAGTGAGAACTAAATTTTTAGATGAGACTTGATCATAAGACAGCTGTTACTTTTCTTCATATTATTTTTTTAGTAAAATTCATTAGGATAACAGATAATTCTGAGTGGAAATTGTTACAATTTATTGCAACTTCATCTTTGATACTGTTAGATTTATGGAATATTTTGTATTCTTAGCAATTTAATTGCATTTGATCCAAATTAGAAAGCTATAAAGATGCCTCTATCATCCAACAAGAATATTTGTGATAAAGAGAAGTTGTGAAGATAGTATGAACATTTTTGACTTTTCTTTGTTTCCTGGTTATAATTATAAACTACATGTTGTAATGAAGCTCTATTTCATGAGCTTTGGCAAGTGTAGAGTACCTCTATATTAACTTTTCTTCCAAGTCTACTCTGATCCAGTGTGGTAATATCTGTGAGGGTCCCATCTATTGGTCAAATAGGTCTGTTTGAAAATTATTCATATTTGATAGGACAGTGTGTAAAAAAAAATCCTCAGAGGAAACAACTCCACAAAACATGTAGATATGAGCATACAATGAATGTGATTCTCTGACTTTGAGTATGAAATAACTCTTGACAGGTAGACATGGCGTTAAAACCGAGTTACCTTGAAAATGATAAAAATGTGTGACTAAATTCTCTCAGAAAAGTTTCATATGATGACCTTATATTGTTTATCATTTTATTTTACTCCTTAAATATATTATCCCTACAAGTTATATAATAAACTTTGGGTAGAATTTCCCTTATTGACTAAATATCATTTTTTGGCCTGTTTCAATTCTTGGCATCTGACATTTGTGATTTTCTTGTAAACCTGTAGCTTCTCCCATTCTGTTTATCTGATACTAATTACAAAAAGTTTTTTATATTTTTGTGGGATTTTTTTTGTACACTTTATCTTTAATATATCAATATACTTTCAGTTTTTATAATTTTAGAACGTACTCATTGATCCTTTGTCACCTGAGAGTTAGGCTGGGTACAATAAACCAGGAGATTCCAGGTAGCTAATTTAATCTTCTCTAATTAACTTGACAGCTCCTTTTTTAAAGTGTCTTCCTGGACTGACAACTTGAGTTTTGACATCTCAGTCATTTCTTTTTTTTTCTAATAAAAGAAATTTATGATTGCTTTCTTGTCATGGCCATATCTGGAGCTTCATTCAGATGACATTATTTAACACATGACGTCTAAATGTGTAATTTTTTAAAACTCATCTTAAATAGTCAGCATTTAAAAATCTATTCCTTTTTCTGCAGTTTTTCTTTTCTTAGAAATAGTTTTGTCTTAAGTTCCATTTAATAAATACTTATGTATATTGTGAAGTTTACTATTGTCAATACATATCTAAATTATATACATTATATTTACAATATATAGATTATATACATAACTAAAATTCTCATACTTAAATAAGAAAAAAAAACATAATCCAGCAAAAATGGAATATCATTGTGAGCTTTTTATTGGAGCAATACACTTAAAATACACTTTGAGAATCAAGCAATTTCCAGTCTAATTTACAACTGAATGATAATTTTGATGTGTGGTGGGGTCTGCATATGTGCTCACCAAAGTTTTTTAATCCATCAGTTTTTCAATATAACAGGAATAACAATAAAATGATGATCAGAATCTTTCATTCCTTTCTAAATAGAAGCCCCAGAATCATTATGGACCATTATTAAATATAAAGTTCAAAACAGAATCCTTTACTCCTTCCTGGGGGTGTCCTTCGTGGTGTAATGGTTAAAGTGAAGGACTGCGGAATAGTAGTAAGCGAGTTTTTACTCCAGTCGCGCTATTACGTTCACTTTCAGGCAAATACTCTTGGGAAAGGTATTAACCCCCTTATCCTCCCAGCTATGGGTTAAATAGCACCACTACTGTTATTCAAGGAGAATAGCTTTGGCATTAAATAACCTTCAAAGGTTGATATGCCATTAAACAAAGAAACCAACCAAATCATTTACTCCTTCCTAAATAGAAGTATGAATATAATCATGAACAATTGTTAATTTTAAAAGGTCAACCAAAATCCTTCTCTTTTTCAAAAACAAAGGCAACAATATCATAATAGACAATTGCTAAATATAAAATTTTAATCAGAATTTTTCATTCCTTCCTAAATAGAAGCATCAGTATTATCATGGACCACTGTTAACTATGAAATGCTAGTTAGAATCCATCACTACTTCTTAAATAAAAGCATTAGTATCATCATGGATCACTGTTACAAATGGATTTCAATAACATCACTGGTTGTCCTGTCCTTATTTTAAAAACTTTAATTTTGACATGTTTTCATTGTAATTTAATTTTTTTTATCAGGTGAATTTCCTATCCTAAAGAATAGCTCTTACTGGCTTCATGCCAAGAATGTCAGTATGTTTAATGTCAGACAGTACTTATTGACCTTCTGTCAGTCTATAATAGTGTTCTATTAGTTTGTTTAATTCAGAAACTATTGGCAAGACATTGCCACAGATAAACATGTATAGGAAAACAAAATGTTAAAACACTATAAGTTAAGACAGGTGTTAACTTTGATTTTTATTTTGTTATCCAAATGGCTAAAGCCACTCAATATATTAGGATAGTTGCAAACTTATTGATTAAATGTAACTAGAGAGGCACATTAGGCAAAGACAGCAAATAGTATAAGTGACTTCTTCATGTTCACAAGCTGACTGCTTCTTCTATTGCATGCCCATGTTTTGTCTATGTGACTAAGAAGAGCCTCCAGTTCTCTCACAAACCCATCTGATATTTATTGATAGCTGCTTAATCTAATGTTACAGCTGCATTAGATTAATATGCGCTGCCATATCAAGGTTATATTGAAATGGATATATTCTCAAGAACCTAGAGACGGTTTTTCTTGTACTATGACAGGTCATGTAAACTCTCACACTGCTGACAATGGGTTGAGCAAGCAGAATTGAAAATTGAGTTATGTCTTTTGGAATGGGCACTTCAGAAAAGAGGTCTGCAACCTCAGATACAGCATTGTTACAAATACTTTGCATCGGCAGTTGGTTTGTGCAGTTAAGCATTATTTACAATGGCCAGTATGGATAAAATCTAACCGTACATCTTCAAAAGCTGTAATTTTATATTAGACTTACAAGGAATTAAAAATGCACAAACAATACCAAAATGCATACTATATGTAATTTTGTTGTTTTAAAAATTGGGAACTGTTAGTGTTGTGCTATATTTTTTATTGTTGCGTTTATGTAAATGATAGTCATATCAGCAAATAAAAAATTGATGATGTATCTAAAAGTTTTTTTGTTTTTTTTACAAGACTTATTGCATCTAAAGATTATACAGGAGTTCACTATATAATGAATATTATCATATATATAATTATCAGTATAATTCAGCCACAACCTTTATTTCAAATTTTTCAATGAAAGATACTTTTAAGATTCTGGGGATTTTAAGGCTTTATTTTAAGCTAGGCCTTAAAACTGCTGAAGCTGTTCACGGAATCTGGAAAGTGAAAGGAAATAAAACAATATCTTATACTACCCAGATCTAGTTTAAACATTTTAAGTGCTGATTTGGCCCTTGCAATAACGCCTAAGATTAGATGTTAACTACTTTTTGATAATGATGATTTAAAACAAAAACTAAAAGAGAACTCAATCACCAGCACTTAAAAACTTTCAGAGGAACTAGGATCATTGAAAGATATGATAATATGTAGAGCATTACATAAAAATCTGATTATATGTAGAGAATTACACATAAGATTGTTTTCACATGTAGAACATTACATCATCATCATCGTCATCATGTCGTGCTGGTAGCAAGGATATCCCTGACCCTCTCTCGCCACTTTTCCCTATCGTTCATCGCCTCAGGCAGGTCTTCTGGACAACATCCTGTATCCTCACATAGTTGCTGAATGTATGTTCGTGCTGGTCGTCCTGCTTTTGCATGGCCATGTTTGGGGGTCCATAAGAGTACATCACTTATGAGTTCGTCCCTGCTTCTCCAGCAGTGTCCTGCATGTCTGGTTCATCTAACTTGAATAGTTTTCGTGATAGGAGGCAGGTTGCCGTACAGTTGGTGTCTTAGAACATTACATAAAATATTATATGTAGAGCATTATATAAAACTGATTAAATGTAGAACATTAATTGAATATAAAAAAAAAAGAACACAGAGTAGATTAAAAAAGTAAAATACTTTGAATATAGACAAATATTTTTATGGGTCTAATATATTGATTCCAAAAGCTAAATGGTGCCAAATTTTTGCTTATAGGTTTTTGTTGCAATTGCTGATGAGGGATTAAGTTTCTCATTGTGAAAAAGATTTTTCTTCTTTTTAGCTATCTTTAACTAAACCTGATAAGATTGAACTTCAAATAAATTATCTCTCTGAAGTATTTTGTTCTTTCAAAATTGTGGGCTAAACCAAAAGTATTAATTGCATTAGATACATGGAAAAGAAGACTAAACACAATTATACAAAAATCACTAATTCTATGTGGTATATGATATAGAATGCATATCATGGATTGAGCCTGATAGCCAATTAGAGATTAAGTTTTTCTTTTTATGAATATTTTTAAGGTATGTCTTGTATACCTTGGCTCTTGCAAGTTATAAGAATTTTGCCATATTGCATGGAAATGTTGCTTTGAGATTTGATTAAAAATCATCGTTAACTCCAATTACCTTAGCTCAATATTTTAAATTTATTTCACTATTTTATTTTGAAAGGTTTTAAATCAAATATTTTAATTATCATAATTCTAGTACATATTTTAGACTTGGTTTTTGTTTTTTTCTCAGAACACTTAATTAGGTTTTTCACTGCCTGAGTATTTGATATAAAATCCCAAAGAAAAAAGAATTCAACAATAATTGAACTTAGACTCTCTGTCCTAAAAACCTAAATTTCACAATCTCAGACACTGAATTGCTGATAATTAAGTGGAGCAAAATATAACACTCTTCCACATTTTTTCTTTAATTCTCTTCACATTCTTTGTATTATGATCTATTAAAGTTAAATATTTATTTTGAATTATTTGTGTCATATTTTATTGTTGTGGTATCATCCCTATTTTTATACACAATGAACTCATCCAATAAAGATAAAACATTTGACTGTAATCCACTCAAGAAGTTGGTGGCAAAAGCTTCACTGGCGACATTGTTTACTTGTTTACTGTAATATGTAATTTTTCTTCTTCTCTCTAAGTACATGTTTGTCTTATTTATTTTATGCCCTTTCCGAGGACATAACATTTATGTTCTGATAAAAGAAGACTATCATAAAATAAAAATTTATATTAAGGCATCTTACTCATGTGAGTCAAAAGTTTAGCAATATTATGCTTATCTGAGGTACAATTTGTCTGCACCCAATGATTTTTCTTAGGTTATAAAGATGATAAACCACACTAAACTGTAAAAGGCTGACCTCAGCTAATATTCTTTGAGTGCTACTCACTATATTTGTCTCTATGGTTTGGAGTGTGGCTTTGGAATCCACAAGTATATGACTCTTTCTTGACTATTGAGATTCTTGCAAACCAAGCCTGAATCATCTGCTTACTGTACAGTGAGAAACTGTGCCTTCACCTTCTACACTGCAAATGTTTTTGCTTGCTTACTGTACTGTGAGCAATTGTGTCTTTATCTTCGACACAGCAAATGTTTTTGCTTGCTTACTCTACTGAGAAACTGTGCCTTCACCTTCTACACAGCAAATGTTTTTGCTTGCTTAGTGTACAGTGAGAAACTGTGTCTTCACCTTCTAGACAGCTAATTTTTTTGCTTGCTTCTGCAGTGTTATGGCTCTGTTGAAACTTGTAAAGTATAAGTTCTGGAATTAGACTATGTTGCATATTCCTTTGTGCTGCTTTCAAATCATAAATAGATTTAAGCAATACACAATTTGTGAGTGCATTAGATGCTCCCAACCACAGCAGGTAGCTTCCCTGACTGGAAATGCTTTGGTCCTGTGATGTATATGCTTCAGACTAGCACATACCAAAATATTGCAAAACTTTTGACTCGCTAGTATTTATTTTAGTTAATGTGCATTTTACTTGTTTAGAATTTTGCATTCCCAATTGAAAGCAAATTTTTGTTTTTTTACACAAGCCTTATAGCATGTATTTGGCAACATGTCTGTTATAAATGCACTCAATATCAGATAGCATATATATATATATAATTTTTGTGTAAAAGAGAATGTCTAAAAATCATGATGAGAACTAAGAATAAATACTATCAAAATATGAAAAAATAAAATGACTTAACATAATTTTTATTATAAAGGTTGCAGGAGTAGTTCAAAAATGGAATTGGTACCAAATGAAAACTTTAAAGACACAATAGTTAAGGATGTTCAAAAGATTGGTACCAGCTGCAAACTTGGTTTACATCCATTGTACCCAGTCCGATTTCCTATTTCAATAATATACTTTCAAATAATAAATCTTTAAAAATGCCTTTTGGCTAATATTTATGTAAATAAGTTGAACTGGCAAGTATTTACAAGAATGAGATATCTGCTAGCTTTGCATGTGGAAAAATCCATTTCCCAATCAAAAAAAAAATATTGGTAAGAGGATTTTTTCTTTGCTTTTTCAATAAAAAAAATGGGAAATTTAAATTAAAAAAAGATAGACACACTTGCAGAAGTTAAGTAGAATCTGGAATAAAACTTCAAATATATCAATTCAGAAATGAACTTTAGGTAAGATAAGAATTTTCATCAAACTATTTCTCATATTTCTAACCAGGCGACTTAGAATATTTCTAACCTATCCATTTTATCTGATATTTCTTGACTGCCTACATTATCCCACACTACTGAACAGTCTCTTTGAGTATATATATATATATATATATATATATACACAGGGTGTGGCAGAAAGACCTCCCAAATTTTAAACTGTCACCTGTATGGTGCAATTGAATTAAGGCAAGTGGCCATGGTAGCTCTATCAAGTTCATTTTTTCCTTTTTTTTCCAGATTTATTCAATTATGTTCATAATTTGGACCAATATACACTGTGCATTTGTTGCTGAAATTTTTTTAGGACTTGTGTATCTGTAATTGCTTCACAGAGAGCTTTTCATACTAATTTCTTGTCAGAATGATGCTGTTTTAGATAGAATTTTCTACCTATTGCTGTATTTATTTATTTATATATATATAAATATATGTGCATGTATGTGACCATATAGTTATTTACTAAGCTTAGCACAAGGCAAGAAGTATGGGGCACCTAATGAGAATCAAATTCACTTACAATAATCTTTTTATCTAGCTTGCTAATCAGTTAGTATACAAAAACAGTTCTATTTCAAACAATTCAGTTTAGCATAAGTACACAGTTTAGTTTTATTTGACCCATAGATAGGACCCTCTCAGATGCTACCACTCTGGGCCAGAGTGGACCTGGGAGAAATGGCAACAAAGGAGTACTCTGCATTCCCCATAGCTCCAGCATTACTGGAACCTCACCATCAGATTGTTCAGTGTCATAATCTAGGACATTCGTGGGTCGGAGGTTACCCCTCTGCAGAGAAGTAGTCGATGTATTCAATAGCCACAGCCGATTTGGCAATTAGTATGGCATTTGGTCTAGGAGAAGGAAAGTCTGAACTAAAACCTGTTAAACTTGACTTGACCTTGTGTCACATCCTTCCCATGCAGAGGGGTTAGGTAAATTCATAAGCTAGATTGAGTGTTCTTGCACTTACATATTTTAATGAGGATGCATATTGTTTTTCATTAATATTTTCCTCTATATTTACTTATATCTGTACTTAGAAAAATCTATATCAATATCTGTGATTGTGCACATATCAAGACTTGAATACATACATATATGTTTCAATAAATTAAGTTGTAAGTATGTTCATGTGTGTTATTCTGTATATGTAATTATAAGTATGTGCTTTTTTTGCCAGATTCATGTAACTACATAATAGTTTGCCTGTAGCATAGTTTCTAGGCTAAGTAAAAGCAGAGATAGATCAGCCTGTAAGCTTACATGAATGCATTTTTATAAATAATTACATGCGCCTTTTATTTCTTTTCCTTAAACCTCTTTAAATATGCCACATGTTGTGAAACGGTTGCAAGCTACAACAATCCCTGAAGCAAAATCAAATCGTTAAAAAAATAAATATACAGAAGATGGAATATCTGAAAAATAATCTCTTAATATGCTTTGGCTTTATTTTATAAATCTGAACAATTTTTCCTCTTGATTTTTTTTTGATTTTTTTTAAAGACAATTATAGCCTTAGGGTCAGATTTTTTTTATCTGCCTTAGAGCCCAAACTAAAAGATGCTTTGTGTGAAAGAGCAGAATTGCTGCTGTCTAAAAAGAAAAAAAACTGTCTGACAAAATTGCGATTGAAGTAAATGTGCTAGTGGAAGAAAATTTTGCTGGGAAATGAAAATCAAAAGGCAATAAAATGCGTTTTATAATTTTGTCATTTTCTCCTTTTCTGAAATAAAAAGAATGAATTTAGATTAGAAGGAGGAAATAAGAACAGACTTCATGAAATATATATTTCTTTAAATTTAATAGAAAAACAATTGAGAAATTAGATTGGGTTAAATGGGTTGATCAATTATTTATTAGAGTTGATATGTGGTGTTGCAAGTGACATCATTCATATATGTATCATAATATATAGTGACTTATACAAGTATATACCTAGTCATAGATATACAATTACATAACACTGTGTGTGTGTATATATATATATATATACACACACACACACAAGGCTTTGCTGAAAAGTTTGAAGGCTGACCAAGATACACTCATGGTATAGGATGTTGTCCCTATTGTGATCTGAATACTTCCAGTGGTTTTGCAGTTCGTGGATCTCATTGGTCAAAAAGTCAGCAACAGCAGATATCATATGAACTTTTCAGCCCATCCTTGTATTATAGGAATAGTGGGTATCCCAAAAGTCTCAAAATCTGTGTATGTTTCATATATATATATATATATATATATATATGTGTGTATATTGAGAGAGAGTTAAAGAGAGGTCATTAATCATAAAACAATAACTGACAAGAACATCTGATATATCGCTATGCAAGTGATATATATATGTATATAATTTCATACAAAGGTAAGTAAATAACTACTGTGCTGCTGACAAAGCCCTTATCTGATAATAAGTCTGGGGTTCAGCATGGTTTTGAGGTCAATTCAAGGCATCCCAAAAGTCAAATGTTTAAAAGTTAATTGGTCTCATAGTTTTATTTTTCCAAATGAAAATCAAATTTGTTAGATAATTTTTATTTCCCCTGAAAAAAAGAAAGACATTTTTGATTGTATAAATGCTCACTCACTTATTTTTTCAAGCCTATACCAATATATTTAGTCAAGATATTTGTTGAGAGAGCACAGGAAGAAGTTAATTTTTGCTTTTTTCCAAAGTATCAGTCTAAAGTTAAAATAAATATTCTTGGCTAATTTTTTTTTCAATTAGTCTATATTGCACCTAACACTTAAGAAGATGCATATTTAGATATTGTAATACTATATATCATGCTACTCTGAGGCATTGTTCTTTTTCAAATATTTTTCTCATAAAGTGATTTACGCTAATTTTCAAAAACAATAAGAATACTTTATACAGTACATTTTAGGTAATTTGCTATGTATATAATAATAATTCATCATGTAGTTTATCAATGACGAGTGATATTTCACCAGATGGGATAAACATCATTAATCCATTCTATTTTGTTGTGGTTTAACAATGATATAGATTTTTAAATGATTGCTGGCAGAGTATTTTTAGTGGAATAGCATTATATTATAATTAAATGTTATACCAACATGTAAGACACTCTGATAAATTTGAACTTTTTTTTTTTTATATATTTTGATATTTTTGGATCTTAATTAAAATTGTTTATTTTCCTTCAAAATTTACATTGCATATGTTTATAAACCTGTAAAAAATTGGTTATCAAGCTTGTATCTCTGATCATGTTAAAATAACCCAAGCACTATTTCACTTTAGAATGCTTTTCTACATATATGTTAAAAAGTGTGTGTATATATATATATGTATATATATAAGTTCAAAAGTTCTGACTGCATTTAGAACAGAACCAAAAACTTTAAAATGTCAACACTATAGTGTTTTGCTCATTACACTAAGTTCTTCACATTAGCATGATTATCTAACAGAAAGGGGAGTTTCCAGTAGCTTGTCTTCCATGAATTAAAGAGAGGAGAACTAAAGAGTTTTCATTTTAAGATTTTAGGCTATATATATATATATATATACTGATTGAAAATGAAATTGCATTGAGATGATGCCAATTTTGATCTGGGTACACTATGTGCATGGTCAAATTAATAGAGAGATAGAAGATATTCTTATAACATTTAGTGACAAAGTAATACCCATACCAGTACACTGTAAATGTGTGCGTGTGAATTTTAGAGTATAGGTCTGTGCTTATTCCCAAATTATACTGTGTATTAATATGGATCCTGAGTATTGTTGACAGACAAATTATTTTGGAACTTGTGAACAAATTGACCTGTGTATGTCAGTGTGTAAATAAGTATTATATATTAAAGAGAAATTTTTCAAATCGATTTCTTTAAATGAAGTTAGTCTTCTGGATTCTTGATAGTAATCATCAAATTTTGCATTTTTCTTCAAAGCAAAATGAAATTGTGCGATTTTTGATTGTACAGGTACCTGTTGCATTTTTATACCTACTTGATGATGCTGTTTGGGATACAATAAATATCTTCTTTAAATTATATACGTCCAGTAGGGACCTGTATGATATCACTTGGTACCAAGAAATCTCTTCTTGACCTTTTGTTTGCCTCTGTTATTTTAACATTAAAACTTTTTCTCAGACTTTGCCAGGGAACAGTAAAGCCATATAGCATACATCACACATCAGCAAAGTGTTTTTCTATTTTGTACCTCTTCTATATCCTGCTGTTGATGTGACAATATGTATATGTAGAGAAGAGGAAAATCTCGTAGTTTGGTTTGGCGCGCTATTTAATTCAACACGGAATTTCACCCAATCAGGATGACTTATCCTATTCAGCCCGGACCTTCATTTCTGGCTAGCAAAACGGGTGAGCGGCCAAATCCTGTCTCTTCAGCGTGAGACGGCGACCAGAACAGACGTGCCTCTGGTCGTCCCTGCTTAGCGATGCTTTTTAGCAAAACAAGCCACCCAGTGTGGACATCTCACTGTGGCTTTAACACTAGCAGCAGCAACATGGACACCCAACGAGGGAACCATCTAATTTATGGATTCTTTACGAGGAATCCTAGTTGAACATAAATTAAAAACCTTCAGCATGCCTACCACAGGCACCACTTCACGTCAACCCAAAAATTGACTCTGTCGATTCGAGCATAACTCCGCTCTCGACAACATGGAGATATCGCAGACTCTCCTCCAAAAACCTGATACAAAACTACACGGTGACTTTAAACACATCCCTCACAAGTCCAACAACACGCTGCCATCTCAACATCCTGCTAAGCCATTTCGTCTCAAACATCCAACGAGCCTAAACACCACGAGTCTTGCAGCTTCCAAAAGCAAACCATATTCCATGCTGCAAATAAAGTTTCGTAATTCATGTGTGTTGCCTTAAAAAATATAGTGCTAAACAAATAACCATTTCACCAAACGCTATAAATTGGTGACTCCGCATGGCACCTTCTGAATTGCGAGACAACTAAAAACTATTCATAACAACACCTTTCGACCTTCGCCATCTTACTTCATCTTCAACCACCTTATTATTTCCAACAAGCATTAGCGAGGGCCTTACAACACTCGGCGAGGAAACAACACAACGTAAACACACATACATTACACCATTAAACCAAACAAACTTTTCCTCGTTTACCAACAACAAAAATTCTGGCTACAAAAATGGTTTCCTCTCGCTAAACAATAATACTCACTTCAAACATCACTAAATATATAATTCTACCATGGTACATATTTGTGTATTTTTTTTATTATGTCACCTGCATATATTGTTAAATGTTCTTGTGATTGAGTTTATTTTGTCTTTTCTTCTGTTTTGATCAGTGTTAGTATCTAATGGATATATAAATGCTAATATCGGTGCTTGAACAGAAGGAGGCTCAATTAAATATCTTCCCTCCCATTAAGTGAACCAATAATGCTACACGAATAATGTTATAGAATTTCTGTAGAATAAATTCTATTTATTGTTTATAAAAGGTTGAAAAGAATCTTGAGTAAATCTTTCACTCTTGGGTCTTTTGGAAGCATTTTGTAATTAAAAGAAGATACCAATAGTGGTTGCTTATGGTCACATGTCAGGCAATGTCAGTGATAAATTCAGTAGCTCAACTCTTTCATTCTGTCATGCTTAGCATTTATTTTTTTTTGCACATTTTTCTTTACTTGTTTCATTTAATTCGTCAGTCCTTTTTTGGACAGGAAAGAGGATGTCTTTTGTTGTGGCCATGTCTGGTTGCCTACAGTTACCAAACAACCGTGTCACACAGAAACGATTTATAAGTTTGCAGACTCTTTAGCTAATCATAACATTTCAGCAATAAAGGTCAACCATGTATCTTGAATCATCTCTCAAATGTCTCTCCTCACCACCATCTTCATTATTTACCAGTCAGTAAACAGCTGCGAACAATTCCAAGGTGACTCAAAGGCATTCATAATCCGTGTTTTCAGTTGGTAGCTTCTTTTAAACTTGAAAATTTTGACCATTTTCTGATGACATTTCGATAATAGTGTTTGGATAATGTACTGCTCAGGACACGCAAAGAATGAAAAATACTAAAAGCAAATAAACCAGTGAGTAACGAGTCCGATAAAGAGGGAAGGAAAGTAATAAGTTTGAACAAAGTATTCTTTTTTTTCTTCTTTTTTGTTCAACTCCCGTTCAAAATCAGCTCACCTAAATGAAATGGACAATTTTAGTGGGAAAAAAATGAAATTAACTTTGGTCTAAGTTGAGGCCAGTCATAAAAATGTAGAAAATTATTAGCTTCCTTCACTCTATTTGACTAGTTATTTATTGTTTATTCAACCTTCCACCTTCAACCAAATATTTGGTAATAAATATTTTATAATCCACTTGTTTGGCTTGAATTGTCTATGGTTGTTAACTGTTGCTTGCGAACGAACCAGACGCCATTGTTGGCGATCGTCTAGAAGGAAATATTTATCCAGTTTTCCACCAAACCTGAGCATGGCACGAAACCGCTTTATTGTGTGAGCCGCGCACAAATTGAGACTCCTATTTGAACTTAGTCCTGCAAGCAAGCAAAGACCTGGAGGGACGGCCCCATGAGGCCAAATCATCATGTCTTTACACAACTACCCGGCATGAATATCTGGCCAAGATACTGAGATCGTTTAGTGGGAGTGTTGCACGACCAATAAAAATGTCGACCCTACAAACTTTTGTAAATGAGTTATGTGATAAAAGGCAAGTGAGTAAATTCAAAATGCTAACTTTTATTTGCCAATTAGTACATGTTGGGGAATTTTGATAAAGTTCATGATGCCTCGAATGTGTAGACTCGTCTATCTAATAATTTTTGGTGACATGATCTTGGACAGGTTTTTGGTGCAGATATGTGGCGAGATATCTGTAGACGGCCGGTGAGTTGGACGTGTCAGATTGCAGCAGCAGGCTAATCAACGTCCTGTTCATTGATTTGGCATTTAACCGGAGTTTGGTCGACGTTATTCTCGAAAAGTTGATGAAATGTAGACGATAATCTAAGCGGTATTTGCTCATTGATTGGTCCATTGCTCCGAGTGTCCGTTACATCTTGGTGGCTGCTATATCCTTGACCTCATGATGTTTATTAATTTACTTCCCCGAAAGCAAACAGTAAAGGGACTGTAGAATTATAAGAAAACTTGTAATCCTGGAGGATATTTTAAGAATAAAAAGCTGGACTTCTGCGTTCGCCGCTGGTGGTTGGGAAAATACGTCTGGTCGTTTGTGCTTTGGACCAGTGAAAGGATGAAGTTATCTCTGGGAGCCCACCGCAGAATAAGGTAATTTACGAAGCTGTTTGCTTCCATGTGGCACAAGGCCGAATGAATGGGGCACTTAATGACTCGAACACACTTGTGTAGGTTTGCTAGTCTAGCTTGCTAACCATTACACCACCAGAGGTGCCCAGCCTACCCATTTTGCGGTCTGTAATTACTGATTTTATAGCAAAGATGGGCTACTTTACTGCCGTCAGGGCAGGAAACTCCTCTTTAATTTTTGTGTGGTAATGAAAGAGTTCGTTCCACGGGTAAGAAAAGTTTCCAAATAGCACTTGCAATATTCAACTGTTAGAAAATACTTCCGAGACGACTCGCAGAATCAGTTGTCTCGAAAATAGTTTTTGAGTTTGCGAGGGAAAATTCAATTCCCTGACGAAATTGGTGATGATGTGTTGATGCCTGTATTCGTTTCCGGTTGCGGTCGAAAATTCCGTTCATTGATGACATAGATGACGTGACATTTCTCTAAACCTAGATTCCCAATATAAGTATTTAGTGGCTACGATAGAAGAAAAAAATGAACATTTCTCAACACGGTACTTGTTACTTGTTCTCTTAGAGGTTATTGGGAAGGTGGAATACATGAGTTACCACTAAGTAGAAGCTGACGGTGTAAACTTGTGTCCTGGACTTGATCTCTCTCTGGTCTTCCACGGTATTTGTCCTTCGTCCAACCAAGCGGATGAATGTGGCACAAGGCCTTTTTTAAGGTGGGTCCGGGCAAAGGGCCATAGCCCAGACGCGCCCGGCAGCTCGAAAAAAGCCTCAGGCCCAGTCGGTATTGACCTAAAAAGGAGCGCCACAGGCACCAGGCTATAAACCTAACCCCTCTGGTTTTCAACTGTCTGTTTAACCCCTAACCTCTTCTTTTATAGCTTCTCTGTTTTCATTTTGTTTTTGAGTCTTTGGCTTCTTCGTTTGATACTTTTTTCCTCTCTCTGACCAAATTTCTGAGTCTCTCCCCCCTCTCTCTCTCTCTCTCTCTCTCTCACACACACACACACACACACACACACACACACACAGAGCAGAAAAAGGAGTAAATGATGGAATAAAACTCCGATCAACGAATTTACGGTTTCGAGCTGACAAAGAAATGAAGCAGAAGGTACCCCGCAAAAACAATTACCGACGCCGACTACGCCGATGACATAGCGATTCTGGCAAATACACCCAACCAAGCCGAAACACTACTGCATAGTTTGGAACAAGCCGCCGCAGGCATTGGCCTCCCTGTCAATGCACACAAAACTGAACTCATGTGCTTTAATCAAACAGGCGACATTTCCACACAAGACGAAACCTCTCTGAAACTGGTAGACAAATTCACTTACCTAGGAAGCAGTGTCTCATCAACCGAAAAAGACATCGACACGCGGCTAACGAAGACATGGACAGCTATCGATTAGCTATCGATCATATGGAAGTCAGACCTAACCGATAAAATGAAACACAGTTTCTTCCAAGTAGCGGTCGTGTCGATACTGCTATATGGATGCAGTACTTGGATGCTAACAAAACGGCCGGAGAGGAAGCTAGACGGCAATTACACAAGAATGCTGCGTGCAATATTGAACAAGTCCTGGAGGCAACACCCCACAAAACACCAACTATACGGCCACCTACCTCCCATCACGAAAACTTTCCAAGTTAGACGAACCAGACACGCAGGACACTGCTGGAGAAGCAGGGACGAGCTCATAAGTGATGTACTCCTATGGACCCCCACATATGGCCGAGCAAAAGCAGGACGACCATCTTGAACATACATACAGCAGCTCTGTGAGGATAAGGGATGTAGCCCTGAAGACCTTCCAGAGGCAATGAACGGTAGGGAGAAGTGGTGAGAGAGGGTCAGGAATATCAATGCTGGCGGCATGACATGATGATGATGATGATTTCTTTAAATTGAGGGAAAAGTTTGCTGAAAAATAGAAGTTACAAAATCTATTCATTAAAGAAAGCATGATATTTGTCAGAGCGTAAATATTTGTCAATATTTACGTTATAAAAAAGCTATGACACTTTCGATGTCATAGTTTGGTGTAAGTTGATAAATTTTTGTATGAGAGTATTATTATGTAGCGAGAGAAATATATTCATGCTTTAATGTATATGCAGCTGCGACTGAATTTTCCATCAGCAGAGGACAGATGAAATAGTAGAAGAAATATTTTTTATTCAATAAAGATGTAAACAAACATTGGTTCAATTTGATAAAAATTAAACTAAGTTGAAATTAAACGCATTCTTCAAAGAAAAGAATGTAGGTTTTCATTCAAAAGGAATTAACCGAAAGTTATTGGTCTAACAGGTTGAGTGTTCGCCAATGATCCAGGAGAGGTGGGTTCAATCCTAGGTCGAGACATACCAAAGACTCAAAAAATGGTATTTGATGCCGCCTTGCTTAACACTCAGCATTATCAGGTACGGATCAAGAGTAAAGTAGAACAATCCAGGAAATGGAGTAGCGCCCTCTCCTACACCTTGGTGTTTGGGTTACCCCCAACTACCCTATTTACCTGGGCAGGATATGACGCAAGGTCAATTTTTAAACGGAGTTTAACAGGTTAACCTCGACTACGGTCGCCAACTTTACTTATAGATAATTTCTTTCTTACTGAAGAAATATTTATTTCTTTAATTATTTTTAAGTTTGAGGTTGGCTCAGAATTAAATTAAAAAATGTTGATGATTTATTTATGATTCTAACGGGCTAAGAAATTATATTGTCAACATTCTTGAAAGGAAAAGATTCCTTGAATTATTTTATGTTTTGATCCTTCAGATTTTTCGCATCAAGTCAAATATTGTCGTCTGCGAGGTATCTCGCGGAAAAGCGCTGATTGGTCAATAGATGCAAAAATACAGATACAACAATTACAACTTCTGGGAAAAGAAATAACGAAACCACACATTTACCGCCCCTTAAACATCGCCTGATAAGAGCTTGCGTGATTGGGCAAGTGTCATTGTCGGCAACCAATCAGAGCACACAAAACATACGACATTAGATTCTGTTTTGGGATTCAAATACAAACGAAAGAGAAACAGTTCCTTCTAAGATACGCTGCATACCGTTTAAGTAGACGTTAACGCGCCAGCGACTTATAAGAGCCGATGACCAGGTAAGGTCGACCTCACGGGAATAACAGACATTTAATAACCTAAGTGACGAGATAAGTTCGCTGGCAAACTTATTAAATTCACTTAACAACTCTAGCTCTTCATTAATTTTTACTCTTTGCTTTTTGTGTTACGTTTGTAATTGTTATTATTGATAATATACTGTTTTGTTGAAGTACCGTGTCTGGTTTTCTTTGCCACTACCTTTTATGCTCATTTTGTCCGTCTAATTGCTACACTGGAGCTTAATTTTTATTTTATTTATTTATCTTTTAATTTTTGGCACAAAAATCCACACTTTTTGGCTTGAAAATTACTTGAGTTCGTGTAACATAACCAAATACGAATATGTGAAATATTCTGATATGTAAAATGTTCACATTCATAGGAATCCCGAAACACTGACGACTTTCTTTAGTTCAGGTACGAAACGTTTATTGACTTCTTGAGTTTAGTCTTTCGACACGAGGAGAGAGAGAGAGAGAGAGAGAGAGAGAGAGAGAGAGAGAGAGAATTTTTACTATGCTGACCGTTCCATCTGACCCCACAAACGCGCGGCGCATCCCGTGGGCCACAAACTTGACTCGCCTCGACCAGCTTCAAATCTCAACTGGCCTCGCCCGGCTTCGGATCTCAACTCATTGCTTTTTTTTTAAATCACCAAAATTCCCAGTCCATCGCTTCCGGGCATGACGTCATTCGCACCCATTCTCGTTTTCTATCTGGAGTTTTTATTATGACATTTGTGATTGTCACATCCTCCGCGTGTGAGCGTGAACACCTGCATTCAATGTGTTCCCCTGCACGTGCACTAAGCCGAATAGTTATAAGCCTAACTAAACCGAATGAGAAGATATAACCAACGAAAAAGGATAATATAAAAAAAATTCATTCCGCAGTTATATAACATTCCTATATATATATAGGATCGTGTAGACATAGTTCCTCACCTATGCGATCACCGGACATTTTAATCGACTTGTCAACGCTATCCGAACTTAGAAATATATGATTTTATTCAATCATTGTATATACTACATCATCAGTTCATTTTTCATCTCTAATAGCATATCAGTGTACTTAGCCTTTTTACAAAAACTTATTCCTGACAGATGACCTAGTTGAGAACATTCAAAAAGAAACAACAAAAAGATCTCTATTTGTCCTATAACATTTCGTTTAACTTTATGTATATAATTTCTTTGACATGATTACACAGTCTGAGAATATCTACATTTGAACTCAAACAGCAGGGCACAGAATATGCCAACTGATCCCCTATTAGTCAATAAACTCTAGTCTAAAACAAAAAAGTCACCTTCTAGTTTGATTCGCCAGGAATTTTAAGAGAGTGTCCATTCTTCCGAAGAAGTTTAAACTTGTGGGGTTTGTTTACTTGGATTAAAAAGTAAAATTTATATCCGAATATCCTATCCAAAAATAAAACACAATTTTCTGAAACAAGGTGAATAAACAATAAGAAAAGCAGATTGAATTAGTTTCACATTTACATACATATCAGCAATTGTATTTATGTTTTTAGCGCTTTGATGTGTTACGGTTGGAAGAGTTCAAAAAAGCTCTAGGTAAGAAGTTAGTATAATTTGTATGTATGTGGGCATGCAAGTGAAAGCACATATCAATGGGGTATATGTTTAACTGCTGATTGAATGTGTGTGAGAGTGGAGACTTTGGCGACCTTATCAGAAATAAGAAGACAGAAAAATAGTAAACTTACTTTCGCCACGACAATGAATGTTATTTTTTTGGATATGTGGACTCGCAATTGTCATAGTATTGCAGATAGAATTTTGGTCGGTGTTAGAATGTATGATATAACCGCCAGTGTGTCTTTATTACTATAGAGGTGTTTTGTCCAGTTTTAGTGGGTGTCGTTTACATGCTGCGTGTTGCGGTTTAAGGGACTCTCGCATTGTTCGGCCGTTTGTTACTGTGTGGCCGTAAGTGGATGTGCGAGGCCGTCTGGCTATCTGAGAGTCCTGATAGAGCCAGAGAGAGTATTGGCGTCGAAAGCATGAAATAAATAAATTTCTTGATCATGTGACCGGTTCCAAATGTAAGATTTATTTTTGCACCGGACAAGTTCATTTGGAGTTCAGATGCGCGGACGTAGTTGAGAACCCCGGCACGTGACTATTCTGTCCAATCAGGTTCCAGAAATCACTTATTTAATTTGTAATAAAATTAGTGTTTTTATGATTTTGATCATGTGTGTGCGTTTGTCACGTATTTGTGTTTTCCTCATGGGTTATAGAATTGAGGATTTTATATCCTATAAACTTGAATACAACAAACGTGCATTATCTTTTTTATATGCGCACATACATACGTTTCGTCTATGAATAGCTCTTCTTTCAGTAAGATGAAGAAAAAGAAAATAGAAAGACTCTTCTATATTGCTAAACATCACATTTTGACTCACAAATGAAAACTTCACTCATAAAAGTAGACTGTTTCAACAAGAACAATATTTACCTAAGGTCACAGCAGTCCACGTTCATAATCCTAATTCTGTTTTTGTATCACTAACTATGCATGTTAATGTAATTAAATTTTGTCGAACTTTTAACCTGAGAGGGATTCTGTTTTATCTTTTAAAAAAAGTGTTCTTTTAATGGTTGCCTTGGTGAGCGACTTGGTGTACTGGGTGACCTGATTACCCTCTCTTGTGAAACTACGACTAATAATTCATTTCTGTCGTTCCTCTTTCCTCTGGTTCGAAGGGATATGAAAACACGACAATATCTTAACTAATTGCGATGTCCTTTTGTACCCAGTTATACCTTGTAGACAACCAGACAGATGGAATCTTTTTTACTCTTCAGATTCATCTAAGCCCGGTCGGTTAGGTATATAGAATACGATGAGTGCTTTTCTGCAGAGGGGTAAGACCACCCCCAATGAATGTTCCCGATAGGACACTAAATCATCTAATAGTGAGGCTCTAGTTCTGAAACTTTGGGGGATGGAGAGTACTCCTTAATTGCATTTACTCCCGAGTCCACCGGAGTAATAATACCTGTTTGGGTCCTATAGAACTATTTAATCACTTACTTTACTAAGACCATTGAATTGTGTAAAAACAAATGAGCCCTAGTTCGTTTAAAATTATTACCAACAAACTATTCACTCACAAATTATAGTTTAAAGAGGATTTAGCATTAAATAACCCACAAGTGTTGATTAATATTATTACTATATGAATACTGATATATCACAATATTATAATATTAACATACTGCTAAAATATTATTATAATAACTAACGTTGCTTATGCAATCTATAATACATGTGTATATTGGTTCATAAATTGTTGCAAATAAATGAATGTAAGTTGTTAGCTGGTGACCCAAAGGCTCTCTTTTCAATAACTACTACACTGAGGTGTAAGGAAGGGCATTACTCCATTCCCTGGATTGCTCCACTTTACCCTTGATACGTGCTTTACAATGCTGAGTGCTAAGCAAGGCGGCTCAAGTATCATTTTTTGTGTCTTTGGTATGACTCGACCTGGGATTGAACCCCAATCTCCCGGACCACTGGCAAACACTCTTCTCGTGAGACCAATGTCCCAGTTGTGGTTAAAATTATAAAAGGCTTACTTGATGAGTAGTGATAATATAACCATGTGGTCTTACTGTTCCCTGGCAAGATTAGAGACACTGCCTTTACTGGTCTAAGGCCTGAGGCAAAAAGAAGTTGTGAATTAGTTTCTGGGACTGTCAAGTGGCACCATTCAGGCTCATGTAAATTATCTAAGAGAGATAATTATTTATAGTATTCCTATATTAGGTTGATTTTATGGCATGTTTACCCATGAATATCCACATCATCAACTCCAGTTGCTGGCACAGATTCTGTTGACTCCCTTTCACACCATCCATCCTTCTTGATCTTCACTCTTGATATGTCCTCTAAACAGCATCCAATATCCATGCAGAGCTGATCAATGCAAGTTTTTGTTAGTGTGTCCATGTTTATGAGCCTGCCAGAGAATGTTGCTTATCATTTCTGCTTTCCCATCCTGTCACATTCATCTTACTTGGATGGTTTATGAGATACAAGGCATCTAAATGTACAGCTGCTGTTTTGTGGGATGCTGCTTCCAGGATTTGTTCAAAACAATATGCAGTATTCTTGTGTAGTTCCCATCATGTGTTTTTCCATTTTTCTCATTAAAATCTTGGTGGTGCACCCATACAATTGTAATCACTTGGCTTCAGCTTGGAAGAATTCCTCTATATTCCGAGAGCTTAGTTTTCCACATATTCAATATCATCTTAATGGAAGTTCATGCCTTTTCTGTGTATATGTTGACATTGATGTCAATAGATGAGATACTGCTACCAAGTTATGTGAATTGGTCAACTAATTTCTGATGTGGAGATAACACTATCTTGTCTAAGAACAAAAGAACTCTTTTATTTGGGTTCAATTCAAGGTCAATGCTTCTTGTTGGCTATGAAGGAGACATTTGGCTTGCACAAGTGTATTTGTGAGAAATGTAGTCTGTATCTATGATGGTTTTTGTGAGACATTTTCAGTTCTCAATGGCATTAATCAAAATTGCTTGTGATCTCTCCTCTGATTTATTTACCATACTTAACAATTCTTTTTGTTGTTTTTTTTTTTTCCAAGTTTTGCACAAAAGAATATTTACTGTGTCAGTATTTTAATTCCACATAGAGGCACTTCTAAAAGTGATGCAGGTTCACAACATTTACTTTAGGCAACTACTAATTATCTTTCTTGTTTTTGTCTTAGAGTCAATCCATAATACCTTGTTGTTTGAAACCATCCTTCTATGTCTCACAATATCCACTCTTAATCTTGTATCACTAATTACTTAAGTCATTCAAAGAGTAACATTTAAAGTTGTTTTATTGTAACCTCAAACTACTTGTGACTATTTGGTACCAAACTCAAAATACTTTGGATACCCTCAGAAGAAAAGATACTGATTTTCTTTGTCAATTACATAACTCTGATACCCACCTTTGATATCTAAAAGCAAATATTTCAATCAAAGTTCACTATAGGAAGGACTTCATCTGCATGTTTTCCTTTACAAGGTTATTGCAAGTCAACCAGCTGAATAAATGTAACAGGGAAGACCCATTGTGGCATTGTTAAAATGCTGGACTGTGAGAGATTGTCATATGCGAGTTCAAACTCTAGTCATGCTAATATGAACACTTTCAGATTATTATCCTTGAAAAAAGGTATGTATCTCCTTCTTCCTGTAGTTCTGGATTAAATAGTACTATTTCTTTGTAGAAGGTTTTGGCATTGAATACCCCACAAAAGTTGATATGCTGTTAAGAATAAAGAAAGAGAAAAAAGAATTAATGTATGAAAGCAACAAAAGTCTTGTAATATTAATTTTCCTACAGAGGTACATAAATATATTTTAAACATTATTACTTTTTAAGTTAAGTGGTAACGACACTTTCATCTGACATGAAACCCAATATCAAATAATGCCCTATCAATAAAATTTGTTTCATCATTGAAAATAAATAAGGCTAAGTACTCTATAATTAGTATTTAATAGTTGTCTGCCTTGAGATATCACTGTGATCTATGCAAACTTGAATGTAGAACTCAGACTAATAAGTTGTAAATTGGGCTGGAAAACATTTTTTTTTTTTTTAACTTAAAGCGTTTTAACATTATTATGCAAACAAAAATCTTAGTATGATATGTCATTTTTGTTGTGAGTAGAAAAATCAGATCATTTAGTTTCTGTTATGGCACCCAACCTGCAGACTGTAATGAACTCTTCCTGGTGCTATTAATACTGGGAGAATATTCATCTTGATGCTGAGTTCTCCCTAGCCTAACACTTTGGCAGTCAGACTGACATTCAACACCTTTTTACCTATGTTGTATAATACTTTCATTAATATACTTTATTACACATAAACCTGAGTTCATGTCTTTTTTCCAGAGCCTTTACTAGTTCACAACAGTTTTATAAGACTACTGATCTGCACCTAAGTGTCAGCATCAGGCTGGGTGAGGTTTTACTCATTTACCTAACCCTTCTTCCATGTGACGAGCTACTTATGGAATCTGTTTTCTTTCTTGTCCATTTGCATTTCCAAGGCTAAAGAACCCAGTTTGCTCTAATATTTACTTATATCTAGAAGGGTTACCATGTGAGTTATGCCTTTCCCAAGGGTATTTGCATGAAGAGTTACACAAAACCCTTGTTGATGATTTGAACTTGGGTTGTTGATTCTGTTTCTTGCAATGTTAACCATTAGGTAAGATTTTATGTAATATAGGCAGTTGCTCAAACTGCAGAATGCCTTGTTTGCAGGGTTTAGAAAACTGTGACTAAAGGTGTGTCCTAAATATGACACTGAATTGCATCTGATGGAGTGGCTTCAGTTCTAGAGCTCTGGAGAGAGTAGGGTACTCTTTTATTTGCCATTACCTTCAGGTTAACTTTGACCCAGAGTGGTAGTACTTGTTAAGGTTCTATCTAAGGATCAAGTAGATCTGTTTAAACGTTATTTATATTCATTTGAAGCATGTGCCAAAAAAGGTAGCGTCCCATAACGTTGTAGCATATGTACTGGACTGTGATGATATATTAAATGAGTTACAACTCCAGCAGAGCTATTATGTACACATGTAGACTAATACCCTTTGGAAAGGTTGGATCTCCCTTATCCCTCTCCAGTCTAGTATTGAATAGTACTACTACTGTTTTTCTATAAGGATGGCTTTGGCCTTAAATAATTCATTCATATAAAATTCATAGTATTCATAAAGATAGTTTATTCTATTTGTATATTATATAAATATATATTCATAAAACTTGGTTATTCTGGTTATTGGCCTGGTCCATTGGCCTAATGGTTAGTGTTTGCCAATGGCCCAGGAGACTGGGGTTCAATCCCAGGTCGAGTCATACCAAAGACTCCAAAAATGGTACTTGATGCCTCCTTGCTGAACACTCAGCATTATAAGGTATGGATCAAGGGTAAAGTGGAACAATCCTTGGAATGGAGTAGCACCCTTCCCTACATCTCAGTGTAGTAGCTATTTAAAAGGCAGCCTTCGGGTCATCCTCTACTATGATCGCCAACTTTTTTACTATTCTGTTCATATATGTATGAATATATATTCATTAATATTGTTTATTCTGTTCATATATTATATCTATAAATATTTATAAATTTGCTTGTTTTATATGTATATATAAAAGTTGCTTATTCTGTTCACATATATATATTATATAAATATTTATTCATAAAGATTGTTTATTCAGTTCCGTTATAGTTGTTTGTTAGTTTTATGACAGGTCAACCGTTGACATGAATTATTTAATGCCAATGTTAATCTCTCTTATTTTCATGCAAGCAGTTTTATAGTTTCAAGTAACTATTTCTACTTAATAATAATCATCTGTAGTAAATAATTATTGCTTCAAGTACCTGTTCTTAAAACAACTATTCATAATACAAATAATTTGACTCATATGCATGAATTCAAGTAACTATTTAATGATAATTTACTGATAATTATATATCTTCAATTCACTATTCCTATCTAATACTAATATTTTTTATGACTTTATAAAGCTTTGAGTTATTATTCTTAATACAAATAATTTGGACATAATTATTATTTCAAGTATTTCTAATATTAATAATTTGTAAGCAATTAAATATATTTGACAATTGTTTTAAGCAGGTAAACACTTCATAGTTAGTAACAATATCTTAAAAGCCATTATAATAATATACTTCTGAATCATTTTAATGGGCAATATTTATGAATATATATTCATGCGAAGTTTACTCAATTGGATGTTAAATGTCTATTACTGTAAAGTGTATATTCCATCTTAAAAAATACAATTTTAACTGTGATTCTCTGAATTCTTTTTTTTTTTTTAAGATTACATATGAAAAGTTGGTAATATTGAAAGTTTATTTTACGATAAAACCCATAAAAACAAAAGGGCTCTCATGGAACATGATGCCAAAGAGCTGAATAATACATTTAAAGATGTGAACCACTAGACTGCTTACACAGAGGAGTTGTTTATTGCAGTGAATATTTGTATAGGACTAACAGGACATTTTTTTAAAATCAGCTGATAACAGAAATAGAGTACATGAAATTATTCTACACAGTCAGCTAGGGCTGTTGAATATGCCGACTGTATCTCTGCAAAGAAGTAAGACTGCCCCCACCCCAATGAGTGTACTGGATATGATACTAAACTACCTGATGGTGAAGCTCCTGTCCTGGAGCTCTAGGGAAGGT
Source organism: Sepioteuthis lessoniana (assembly GCA_963585895.1). NCBI lineage: Eukaryota > Metazoa > Mollusca > Cephalopoda > Myopsida > Loliginidae > Sepioteuthis > Sepioteuthis lessoniana. Next base: position 131,041,160 of record OY757904.1, on the reverse strand, counting down.
GGAGTATTCCTTCATTGCCATTGCGCCCAGATCCACTCTGACTCGGAATGATAGTACCTGATAGGATTGCATTTATGAGTTAAATGGAACTATATAACCATTTAACCGTTGGCAAACAAAAAAATGATATTAAATTGAATTACTACATAGTAATACTCGAAACCATTTAACTGTATACAATCAATAGCAATACTTAATTGTGTATTAACAAATGAGCTCTATCTTTTTAAAATTGGAATTACCTACAAACTATTCCCTTACAAATCATATAACCATGTGATTATGTACAAACAAATAACCAATGTTCGATTAAATTGTTAATGTTACATAGCAATACTTGAGAACATTAACTGGATACAAAGAAATCAGCTTTGGCTCATTTAAAAATATTACCTGAAAACTGTTTACAAATCATATTTAATATATGTATAAACAGGATTTGGCATCAAATAACCAACGACAGTTTTATGCCATAAAACCCAACCAACCAACATATTATCATTATTCATTTTATTGTGTTGTAACCAAAAATAAGAATTATTGCTGAATAGAAATACTATTAAGCTTGTTTTAGTAGAAATAGTAGTGAGAAATAATTAAAGAAAAAAACAAAAACACTATTAACACTAAATAAATTAATGTCTTATAGAAATACTTGAAAATACTTACTCGTATTCGAGTAAATGAGTTATTTGGTTTTAGTATGGTATCATCAAATTATGTGTTTACAAACCATACATATAATATGTATGTGTAAACAGGCTTTGGCATTAAATAACATATAGAGGTTGATATGCCATTAAACCCAACCAACTAAAAATAAGAATTTGTACTAGTCCAAAAGTAATTGTATTTCTAATATATATATAATTTTATCTTTAACTTGAATGTTGTAGTGTTTGGTAATAACTAAAACTTTATGATATCCATTTGAATTCTGTGATATTCACCTGGAAATAGTAGAATTATAGTATCTTTGGTTGAGTAGGTAACTGCTTTTGTAATTGAAGCATTTTTTAAAGTTGTCCCCTGCTTTGGGTTCAGAGCTGTTTTCAGTGTGATGTACAGAAGAAAAGTATAAAAGATTTTGTCTCTTTTGCAGCTTACAAATTTTTATGGGAGAAAAATCAGTATAAGAAAAGAAAATGGCTTGTGTTTTTTTTGTACCAGCAAACAGGAGATTCTATATTGTTTATAGAAGATATTGCTGTACTTACATGTAGGTGATAGTGTATATTCAGCTATATATTTTCCAAGATATGAAAAATTCATGCATGCCATTATTGCAAAGTGTGCAAGCAGAAACAATAATGAGCTGAGTAAACTTTAAAGATAAGATTTCACTAATATTGTATGATAGGTGAGAACCCAATCAGGATGAATGATGTTAAGCTATAACCGTAACCCACTTTTATGGGCTCCTCTCGTACAGCCTTATTATTGTTTAGATGTGAGCCACTCAGTTTGGATCTATGATCATTCTGATATCTTGAACTTTTCTGTTGGTCACAGATCAAATGAGTTATACAGTCGCTTGCTCAGTCAGAAATCGTCTTGTGTTGAGTCTCTTACTAACGAAGAAAGTCAGTTTTTATTCTCTTGGCCATCAGCCATGGTATAAAAGTATTCAACTTGATAACCGGTAAAGAAGAAATTAAGAACACTAATCTGGACTGATATATGGTATATTTAATACATGTGGCCAAAATAATTATGTAAGCTTATGAAATAATGACGATTAAGAACCTGCTGAAGTTTGCGGCCAATCTGTGTTGTAGCTGCATGCATATCTATGGTCAACAAGGGTACACTGATGTGTTCTTCTCAGCAATTTTGGTCTGACTCCTCTCACCCACTTCAATGCATTTTTTGTTGGCCTACATAATGCACAACCACAATTGAAAGATTGAACCCCAAATGTGAACTGTCCTGTTTGGGTTCAAAGGTCATTCCCACTTTTCCACAGAGACAAAAAGATTAATCTCAAGATGTCAATTGTATATTCACCATTTATATTTTTTCTAACTATGAATTTAATTTTTACTTTTGCACTGACAATTAAAAAATACACTTAGACAAATACAATATTTGTCAAAAGCATTAGGAAATCCTGAATTTCAACTACAATGCTACTCCAGCGACTGTTCTATGGAGAATTGCAACATGTTAGTTGTCCAAGAAATAAACCTAAGACATGTTTTAAGAACGTCATCAAACTGGGATCTGATGATGTGAAAGCAATCAAAATGTAAGAAAGTAATCTACAAAAGCTGTAAAACATTTGAAGCTTGGAAAATTGATTACTCTAGCATTAAAAGAGCATTTTTGAAGCAGTACTTGAGTACATTTCCTCTCACTTTTCTACCTGAACATGTTTGTGACATTTGTAGTAAGGTTTGTTTGTCCAAAGCTGGACTTGCTAGGTTTGCTTTGGTTTTATGGCACATTAACCATTGTTGGTTATTAATGTCAAATCCCTTTTTATACATATAAACAGTTATTTTTAGCTCACAGTTTAGTTCTATTTGACCCATAGATAAGATCCTATCTGGTGCTACCACTTCAGGGCAGAGTGGACCTGGGAGTGATGGCAATGAAGAGGTACTCTGCATTCCTCAAAGCTCCAGCATTACTGGAACCCCACCATCAGATTGTCTATCTAGGACACTCGTTTGGCAGGGGTTCTTACCCCTCTACAGAAAAGCAGTCAGTGTACTCTTCCATCTCGGCCAACTGGGCAACCGGACTTGCTTGTTATATGAGATCTTATAACAGCTTACACTAGTGGACTTGCTTTTCAAAAGTCCTTCTGATGCAAGAGAGCGCTCGTCAATTCTTGAACAAAGTATGTGGATCAGCTGCAGGTTTGAGAAGTCATATGAAGGTGCACAGGAGTAGTCTCAGTGGAAAAGACTGCTGATTCATTTGTCATACAAGAAATAGTGCTGAAAAGAATATATTTAGATGGTCTTCTACAAAGAATTGGGAACCTTTGATTAACTTGATATATGAATGTTTTAAAGAAAAAAGGTGAATTACTTAAAAAGAAATTACATTTACCTCTGAGGCCTTTAACATTTAGCTGAACAGTAAACAAATTTAATCTTGATGTTGCAAATTTTTGCTTAAACTTGTGCAGAATGATCTTTTTGAAGACGTGATTTTTATAATCTTTGCTAATTAATTATCCTCTGCAGAAATTCAATCAGATAGCAGTATTGAAGCATGTTGAAGGTTATTATATAATTAATGATGTGGGGCTGAAATAATTTAGTACAGCTAAAGGTTCAAATCTCACTGAAGGATAATTTATTTGGACACTCGCTGACATATTTGATAGCTGAAATGAGATTGAGATATAAATAATTACTGGTCTTTTATTATAAACAAAATTTAAGGAGAAAGTCAATACTACTATGAGAAAGTCATGACTGATTAATTCCGAATTTATTTTCTAAATAATCAATGGGTGTAATTAACTTGCACCTGTTTAATATCTGACCTGCCAAAATATTAAGTGAAGTGAGAGAAGACTCTAAAAATTACATAATAGAAGGAAAATAAAGAATGAAAGATAATTATTTGATGTACTGGTTGTCTTCCTCATGACTAGACAGTAAATAAAGCCTAAAATAAGTTATATGAGGATTCTGGTGCTTCTTTTTCGAAGAAAATGAAGGTTCTAATTAGGATTTCATAGTTATTTCTGTGTTATTAAGAATTTGAATTATTTAAAAATGGCATTCATTGCAAACACTGACAGCCACTAAATTATTATTCAGTTAAAAACTGGACTGTAAACTGCTTTATTCTCTAGATTTGATTATTTTAAAAGTATGTCTTTAATAAAATATCTAATTATAATGTGTTATGTTGACTTAGTTATGATTACATACATCCATGAAAACAATGATAATTTCAGTAACAGATAGATTATTAGTGATGGAGGAGAAAGAGTGAGGATGAATGAAAATAACTTGGAAAATAGTTATGACTCATGAATATTGCAGAGATCAAATGATTATATGGCTGTATTATAAGGAATGGCTAATATATATGTATGTATGTATGTATCTATCTATCTATCTATATATCAATGTGTGTCTGTTTATATATATATATATATATATATATATATATATATATGTGTGTGTGTGTGTTTGTATATATATGTGTGTGTGTTTTTATATATGTGTGTGTGTGCATATATATATATATTTGTGTGTATGTGTTTATATATGTTTGTGTAAATGTGTATTTATATGGGTGTGTATGTGTGTGTGTTTATACATGGGTATGTGTACATATATATATATATATATATATATATATATATATATATATATATATAATTTGAACAGTCTGCAAACTCAATGTTATACTGACTTTTATGGCTACTCTTTGTGTGTTCATAGTATTGATGCCTCAGGTAACTATTTCAAAGGAGACAGAGGAAACTAGGTGTTCAGGTAAGTAATTTTGTCTCTGAGTCAGATTTACCAAACATTTAGGTAGCACCTTGTTTATATATAAACTTGGGTGTCTGTATATCCATCAATTATAGGCATGATTTACTCAGTTTTGAAAATATTTCTTGTTAAATCACCCCTGAAGTTCAGACTAAACAAAAATCAACCTCTATCTCTGCTGACACATGATTTGATGCAAGACATTACAGAAGTTCAAGTCTCTCTAGAGTGTAATCGTTATTTTCATTTTGTACAGCTTACAAACTATAGTAGAATGATGATTTGGGAATTGCAATAAAATGAAATACAAATAACATGAAATTGATAATGGTTCAATTGCCCAGTCAGCTGGGGCTGTAGAATACACCAACTGCATCTCTGCAGAGGGGTAAGAACCCCCGCCCAATGAGTGTCCTGGATATAACATTAAACCATCTGATGGTGAGGTTCCAGTAAGGTTGGGTCTTTGGAGAATGCAAAGCACCTCTTCATTGACATTGCTCCCAGGTCTAGTCTGGCCTGGCGTGGTAGCACCTGATAGGGCTCTATCTATGGGTTAAATAGAACTAATGGTATACTTATGCTAAAAGGAATTGTTCGACTAAACTGAATAGCTTGAAATAGAAATGTTTTTGACAATTAAACCGTACTTACATTTATACTACATGCTTATGCTAAAGTGAATTGTTTGATATTTAACTGTTTTTGGCATTGAAAATATACTTAAACTAAACTGATTTGTTAAATATAGAACTGTTTTGACATTTAACTGTGTTCAAACAAAATCTTTACTTATACTAAACTGAATCATCTGAATTAGAACTGTTTGACTAAAAAATAAACAGTTCTTACATTTAAACTGCGTGGTTATGCTAAACTGAATTATTTGAAATGAAACTGTTTTTTGACATTAAAACTGTACTTACTCTAAACTGAATTGTTTAATATAGAACTGTTCTGACATTTAACTGTGTGAAAAAAAAATCTGTACTTTTACTAAAATGAATTAGCTGAATTAAAAGTGCTTGACTAAACTAAATAGCTTGAAATAGAAATGTTTTTCACAATTAAACTGTACTTACATTTAAACTGCATACTTATGCTAAACTGAATTGTTTGAAATAGAATTATTTTCATAAAAATGGATCTGGCGTTAAATAACCTACAAAGGTTGATATGCCATAAAACCCAACCAACCATAATGGTTCAAATGAAAAATTCAAATAATAAAATTTTTTTATACCAACATATATCAAGAGTGCTGAAAATGTACCAAAACTGAATATCTAAATAAAAAATAGTATTTAAATATAGACAATTGTATTGCAGAGCAACTTAAATAATAAATTACTGATGTCTAGATGAGTCAGTGCTTGTTTTCTGTTTGTGTTTACCCAACCTCTCCAACATATGCAGGATGCAATACAAGGTCATAATTTTATGCAGGTTACTGGTAGTTTTCCTTCTACTAGACTGGTTTTCATGTCAAGGTTAAAGGTCACTGTCTGCCTTAGTATTTGCCTTAGCTGAGGGGGTATATATTGATCCATGTCTTTTCTAAGGGCATTAGCAAGAAGTGAAATGCAAACAACTTCATTCAAGATTTAAGCTTGGGTTACCAATTCTATTTTATATGATGATAACCATTAGGCTAAGTGCACCTCCAACTGTTTATTCAATAAGAAGTTTTTGGTGAAGTATAAGATTGTCTACTCGCAGAAACTTCGGTAACAACCAGACTTGGCACTGTGGAACTTGTTTCTTGTTTCCTTAATTGAAAATGGATTTCAAGATTTGAGAAAAGAAATATACCGACACAGCTCTATATAAGAGGTTTGATTTAGTTTTATGGCCTTATAGGTTATTTAATGCCAAATCCTCTTTATACATATATATTAAATATATAAGATTTGTAAACACATCTTGCTGATAATGATTTTAAATGAGCCAAAGCTCATTCTTTTGCTCACAGTTAAATAGTTCCAAGTATTGCTATCACTAACAATTCAATTAAACATCTGTCATTTGTTAACACACAGTTAAATGATTAAACAGTTCTATTTCAAACAATTCAGTTTAGCAAAAGTCAAAGTTTAATAGTTCCAAGTATTGCTATGTATCACAAACAATTCAATTAAACATCTGTCATTTGTTTACACCCAGTTAAATGATTTAACGGTTCTATTTCAAACAATTCAGTCTTGCAAAAGTCAACATTTAATAGTTCCAAGTATTGCTATGTATCACAAACAATTCAATTAAACATCTGTCATTTGTTTACACACAGTTAAATGATGTAACAGTTTAATTTCAAACAATTCATTTTAGCATCAGTCATTTGTTTGTATTCTGCTTGAATGTGAAACAGTTCTATTTGACCCGTTGATAAGACCCTATCAGGTGCTACCACTCTGGGCTAGAGTAAACCTGGGAGTGAAGGGGTACTCAGTATTCCCCAAAGTTCCAGCATTACTGGAGCCTCACCATCTGATTTTTTAGTGTCATATCCAGAGTAAAAGTTACCTCCTAATAAGGTCTCAAAGATTGAGATCACCCATATGCAAGAACGGAACATTCCAAAGTACCATAAATAACGATCGCGTTATGCACAAAACCAATATAATTAGCTAGTCTGTAATTTTTGCTACTTAACACCACAGTACACCAACTTCCTCAATTCACCATCCGAGACATGGATGGGGAATTGAGCTGCTGGTTTCACTGTGGATGTGATGTTGGATAGATATCCACCATTCTGCATTATGCTCCCAGCAACGATACTGATTTATGGCTACTTTCTTTGTTTGCCCACTGGATGGTCATTGAAACCCACTGCAATGATGAGGACCTTATAAAGACAATTTGAGGTAGGGTCTTAGTCCTCTGCAGAAATGTAGTCAGTGTATTCTACAGCTCCATCCAACTGGGCTGTACGTATAAGGTACTTTTACTAATTGAGAACTTGCAGGAGTAAATGGGTTGAATTTTATGGAGACTGTTTTGAAGAAAATTAACATTTTATTCAGGGTTACATTCTTCTTAGTAAATAGATCTTCAGTCTTGATACATTTTAAAATCACCTATTATATTATATGTGAAAAATTTCCTTGGCTATAATGATTACATATGTAGTGTCTCAACTAATACAAAAAGAATATATAGAAATTAATTGTAAATTAATACTGTTTATAGTTATATATTATTCTTACAGTGGATAAATAATGAAAATCTCAGTTAGACTTAAGATATTGAGCAAATAAAAATCTCATCAAATGAGACACTGAACTGGTAGTATATTAAAATTAATTAATAGTTATACTCATTCGATGAGTGGGTATTTAATTGGACATAATTTGATTGAATAGTTTGATATAATGACTATAAATTAAGTGGATCTGATATGGCAGAGTTCAATATAAAGAAAAATGAAATATTTTATTCCTTTTTTAATTGAAAGGGAAACTAAAATATTGATTGTATTTTGAACTTTTTTCATTTCACCTCCTACTAAAATCACTTGTATAAAATCAGTATTGGCTTGTATGATTAATGTTGTATAGAATTCATATAGTCAATTCTTCTTAGCTTATTGCTTTTATATGGCATAGAATGGTTGTTTTTTTTTTATCTTCAACCTTAATGTGGAAAAGGTTGTTTGGTTGATTTTAATGACATGTCAGTCCATGAAGGGTTATTTCATGCCTAGAGGTTGGGGAATGGCAATCATTGTATGTTTATGCTTATATTTTTGTGTAGTCTTTTCTTAAACGTCTTCAACTGGAAAATTTTGTTCTAATCACTAAGTTGCATAAACAGAGATTAGAAAATTTTTATTTCCTTGAGAGTGAACATGGAAGTAAAGAAAATTTTCATTTACTGAAGCTATAATGTATTAAACAAAGAGACTTTCCTCTCAGTAAAAAGTTTTAACATTTATTTTCAGGAAGATCTAAAGTCATTACTTAATTATTCAAGAAATTAATCTGGACTTAGAAATTTTTCTGAGGTAAAAGCAGTTAGTCAAAAGTTATATTTTCATTTAGTGATTTTTTTTTCTTTTACTGATATTCTCACAGAAGTGTGGTAGATTTTCATAAAGATATATATTAGAATCCTATTGAAATCAAAATTTTTTCTAATAAACTTTACTAATGTCTCACAAGTTAAGCTAGCTAGTGATTTTTAATAAGTTCAATTCCCATACTTCTTATTGGGTACTTTAGTATACATAAGGCAACCAGTTGAGAAGAATGAAAACCCTGAATTCAAACCAGCTTTTTTCTTTACAAAATTGATCTTGTGTCAAATCTGGCATCGTCATCAGATATAAAAATAAGAAGCATGTTTAGTCTAGTGGTAAACATCATAGGAATTGGTAACCAAAGTTCAAATCCTCTATTAAGCTGTCTGCAGTTAACTTCATGCTAATACTCTAGAGAAAAGCACCCCTTTTTTCCTCAGTTATGAGTAAATAGGAGGTTGCATTGGGTTCTTTAGCCTTATTAAGGCAACCATTCAAGGAAGAAGAAAACTCTGAATTCAAACCCACAGTACTCCATCTAAAAATTGACCTTGTGCCACATCCTGACCAAGATAGAGGTGCTGGGTAAATATATACTTCTGGCTTTCTAAAAAACTTGGCTCAGCTTTGTAAATGACAATGCATTGCCCTTCAGTCTGCAATCCGAATATGGTATGAATTCAATTGTCAATGGGTACCCCATACTTCTCACTTTATGCCAAACTAGGCTTAGCTTAGTAAATGACAGCATTACAGTAAAAAAGTAAAGTTGGTGACTGTAGACGAGGGTGACCAGAAGGCTCCCTTTTCAATAGCTACTACATCAAGGTGTAGGGGAGGGCACTACTCCTTTCCCTGGATTGCTCCACTTTACCCTTGATATGTACCTTATATTGCTGAGTGTTAAGCAAGGAGGTATCAAGTACCATTTTTAAAGTCTTTGGTATGACAAGACCTGGGATTGAACCCAGGTCTCCCAGACTACTAACACTCTACCCAATGGTTCTTACATTGATTGTAAGAAAATTTAAATTCAAATGTAACATCTATTATGGTGATATTGCTTATTATGAATATTTCTTTTAGTATTACATGGAATTTTGTTTTAAAGGTTCAGGACCTGATTTACATAAATTCACAGCAGCATTGTTCATATGAGAGAAGTTGAATGAATCCTGATAAACAAGTATGTCTGCTTTTATAGTTCTTGTTGTTATTTTTTCCGGAACATATCAAACCATTTGGAATATTGTTAGAACCAACTTGGAAAACACTCAGAGAAGACCTAAATGTACATCTATGAACAGATAAGCTCTAATACAATTCCTCATTTAGCAAGTAGATGCTGCGAGAAGGATGTTGACTAACTGTATGACCATGGCACTTATGATAATCAAGTAGATTGTGTGCAGTGTTTTTGGTAAATTACTTCAACACACAGTTTGGATGTAGCTCCTCGTGACCAAGAGGATTTTTGCTCTGTTAAAATTCCATTTTAAACACCTTGGTCAAGATTTAGAAGAATGCATTGAGACAACTGATTGTCTTTTTAAATAACAATATTTTGAAGATTTCAAGGAATGTTGCATGAAATCCCTAAGTAAATACTTTGAAAGACGCTAAGGTTCCATTTTTCTCAGAGGGTTATTTCATATTAATATTACAATGCAGACAGACTTAATATGTGTTGGAAACCTGAATAAATTCTTTTCAAAATTTAGAATTAAACTTAAATTTAAATTGCTAGTATTTAGAAAGGTTATAAGATATTTGCTCAATCATGTCTACATTAGTTACTGCAAAAGTTTAGATGCATTGAGACATCTTTACCAAAAATGATGATTCCTAATTAAGGATGATGGGCGCCAAATTCATAAAAAAATAAAGCCCAAGTACAGTACATCCTTTTCTGTAATTTAATTTATAGTTTAGGTCAACCTTTGAGTTATAGTTCTGATATCAATTGATAGAATTATTTTTGAAGTCAGGGGTAGCTCTGATTCCTTCCCATTATATCTAAATTTCAACCTTACAGATTTGGCCCAAGATCAGCTCTTCAAAATTGGATCTGTGTGCAAATGAGATTTGGAACATATACGTGTATATGTATGTATGCTGCTCTTTTAGAATCACATTTTTATACTGACAAATTAGTGTATTTCAAGGTTTAAGAGTTGGTGATAATGAATAAAACATAAGTTCAATTAAATAGAAAAATAGGTGTTTATATTTGCTTGCCAATGAAGAATTTAAAAAAAAAATTAGATTTTGTGATTTGAGCTAATTTTCAACTTGTTAAAATCAAGGTGGTAGACTGTCAGGCTGGAGTACATTGAGAGCAAGGTTTTTTTTTTATTTTAGGTTGTGACAAGATGATAAGATGCATTTCACTCAATTGAAAGAGGCATATTTTTACAAGTTTAAAAAGGATCAGGTTTTCTCTGAAGGATGCTACAAGGTTATTTCTTTAGTAAAGATCACAGTGATTAATGGTTAGAAATAACAGGTGGCTAGGTGGATGCTATTCAAACAGTGAGATGTTAAAGATGGAGGAAAATAATGAAGAGAAGGAAGAGTTGATGGATTTGGAGCTTAAATAAGGCTTCTCCAACAAAAAACTGCTTAGAACTGTAAGTTAAACATTTGTGTTTAGATTTACAGCTGGATTTTGAAAAGTATTAACTTCTTCTGAACATCTGACATTCTATTATATAAATGTGTTAGCAATTCCTTTTCAGTGACATCTAGACTATATTCAGCTAATTTCTCTATCAGATTAACAAATTATTAAATAAACTTGATGACTAAGTTTTTAACATACCTTAATTTTTATGTCTGTTATTCATGTAGTTGTTTCTAATAATGTACTAATCATTCATGTGTGTCACTTTTAGTTGTAGATATACTTGAGGTGTCGATGCTTGCATTAAACTAAATGGTTTTATAAATTCTATGAGGGTGGAAAGGTAAAGAAAGTGACATCTTAAATATGCTTGCAAATAGGAAAAAAAGTGTAGGAGGAGACAATAGAGAGCAGATATAGTACCATACTTAAACTATCTTTTTCTCTCCAACTGGTTGGTTGGTGTTTTATAGCATATCAAACCTTGCAAGTTATTTAATGCTAAATCCTGTTCATATATATATATATATATATATATATATATATATATATACATCTAGGCAGAATTAACTCTTTTAAATATGTTTGATTTAATACGACAGACTCTTTGCTTTTGCCTATTTTATGATTGCTTTGTCCAAGTTGTCATATGACTCATTTGACATCTAAATGGAATGAATTTTAAAAAAGAACCTTCAGCTGCAGCTGGAGCCATCTTCAGGAGAATGAACATTGAAATGACAAACACTATGATGAATCATACATTTACTTAAAAACTAGAAGGAAGATCAAGTGGGAAGAGAAGTTAAGAGGAAAAATTGTTAGGAAAAAGGTTAAAGGCTTTTCAGAACTCAACTGCAACATTTAAAATTGATCTTGTTTATGAAAGGTTTGTTAATCTTTATATGTAAAGCTTCAAGAATTTAGAGGGGTTTTTTTGTGATATGGAGTGTTTTTAGTTAGAATGTTTTGGTATTTGGACTAGAGGCAGGAATGTGTTTTAAGGAGTTTATATTAAAACATATAATTTGTCATTGTGTTTGACTCCTGCTAGGGCTGAAAGTACTTGGGGAAAAATATGGTGTCTTTTTGAATTCATTCCCACCAAATGTCAAACAGCTCATATGAAAACTTGAACAGATAAGTTATAAAACAGGCAGAAGTGTCTGTCTCATTCAATCATGTGTGTGTGTGTGTGTGGGATTTGTAAATAAATAGACTATAGTTAACTTTATTTTTTAATGACTTGTTAGAGCTCATTTGTTTGCACAGAGATAAATGGTTTCAAGTATTGCTATTTAATATGAATTTTATTTATCAAGTATTCCTATCTAATATGGTTGTTTGGGTTTTATGGCATATCAACCTTTGTAGGTTATTTGATGCCAAATCCATTTTTATGAACATAGTTCTATTTGATACAATTCAGTTTAGCATAAGTATACTGTTTAAATGTAAGTAGAGTTTAATTGTGAAAAAACATTTCTTTTTCAAGCTATTCAATTTAGTCACGCAGTTCTAATTCAGCTCATTCAGTTTAGTATAGGTACAGGTTTTGTTTGCACACAGTTAAATGTCAAAACAGTTCTATATTAAACAAATCAGTTTAGTGTAAGTAGACTTTCAATGTCAAAAACAGTTCCATTTCAAATAATTCAGTTTAGCATAAGCACACAGTTTAAATGTAAGTACGGTTTCATTTAAGCATAAGCCCGCAGTTTAAATGTAAGTACAGTTTGTCAAGAAATTTCTATTTCAAGCTATTCAGTTTAGCATAAATATGCCGTTAGTTTTATTTAACCCATAGATGGGGCCCTATCAGGTGCTACCACGCCGGGTCAGAATGGACCTGGGAGCAATGGCAATTAAGGGATGCTCCACATTCCCCAAAGCCCCAGCATTACTGGAATCTCACCATCAGATTGTTCAGGGTCATAATCCAGGACACTCATTGCGGGGTCTTACCCCTCAGCAGAAGTGCAGTCTGTGTATTCTAGAGCCCCAGCCGACTGGGCAATATCTAATATGAGCAATGTACATACAACTATATGGCTTTGAATAATTAATAGTTATAATCCTAATGATATCATTGAACAGTTCTATTTGACTCATAGATGAAGTTTAGTGTCATACCCAGGATTTTAATGACTCCTGATACTAGATTGCATCTGATGGTGAGGTTCCAGTCATAGAGCTTCAGAGAGTATGGAGTACCCCTTCATTGCTATTACTTTCATATAAATATTATCATTCACAACTTGATCAGATCAACTTGGTTTAGGCAAAAATGATTTCAGGCTTTTTCCATATTAAAATAGCTGAAGTTAGGTGACCTTCTCTGATAAGAATATCAAAAATAGTTTTGATGAATATCAAGAAAAATTATGACGAAAGAAATTCTTGTCAAAAATTATAAAAACTGACATCTAATGATGTATGCAAAATAAGATTAGAATTAGCCCTCAGAAAAAATATTTAATGAAATTTGGTCAAACTGATATCTCAAGAGGTACAAAACAGGGCTTGATATGATAAAATTGACTGCCCTGTTCTATTCATGATACAATTTCCTTAGCAAGCTCCTGGAACTGCACTTGAAGTCTGATATGAAACATGGAGGGTTGTCTTAATTGCATTGGCATGCCAGGCAGTTGTCCAGGGGCACATGAACATAATCAACCATTTAAATTTCTATTCCTGTGAATGGTTGTGTAGGAAAGGTCCCTTGAGCACAACCTTGCTTAGGAGTCTATAAAGTAGTTAAGATGGCCATGAAAACATGCAGAAAAGCATGGAAGTCAAGGATGACATTTCATCTGATAGATGTCTTATTTCAGAGTCTTTTTCTTTAGTTTTTTTCCCTGTATGTTTGAATGGTCAAGTTTTCTTAGTAATGAATAAATTTTTGTTATCTTTAAATGACTTATCCTTGTTTGACAAGAGGGTAATTCCTATGGTTGTAGTGGTTAACATGCTGGACTGCAACATAGTAGTATATAAGTTTGAATTCCTGTCCTGCTATTACATTCACTCTCTGACTAATACTCTTGGAAAAGGTATAAACCCCACTAACCCTCCCATCTATGGGTTAAATAGTAACAGAACCGTTCTTCTGTAAGGATGGCTTTAATATTAAATAACTCATGAAGGTTGATATGCCATTAAACATAGAAACTAAACCAAATCAAACCTTGTTTGAAAATAGAGTTTAAAGGGGCCATGGCCCAAAATATGTTTGAGGATAATAGATACTGATATCAGATTGATGCTGTTTTAGTTTGATAATAAAATCTGGAGAAAAAGAAGACCACAGGTCAAGACTACTTGAACTTGAGTCAAAAAGAAATAGAATTACTTTGCCAACAGGCAGCCTTTAAAAATCATCTTGGAAAGGGGAGTTAACTCCAAATACGTAAATGGTCAAATTCTTAAATGCATCATATCTAATTGGGTGTTCTACTTGAAGACACTTCCTGATCATCTAATCAACCTTGCTCTTTTAAACTAATTCATTTATCTCATAAGAATTCATTCTTTCTTTTTTTTTTATATATTTTTATTTATTTTAAATTTGCAAAATTAAAGTTAAATTAATATTTTTCTTTTTATTTTTGCAGGTAAGCTTGCTGCAACTTTCTTTTTTAATACAATTTCACCAGCAGGTAAGAGAACTGCTTTTCTATTAGTATTTAGCTTAGTTTTCCACAAGGCTAAAAGTATGGAGCTTTGAGTAAAAACTGAACTTACTAGTAATGTTCTGATAATAGATCACAACTCATGGTGTACCAAGAAGTTATTTATTAAGCCTAACTTAATTATAGCACATGGCCAGAAGTATGGGGCACCCAATATGTAATGCACTGCTTGCTTATTAAACATTACACAAGGTCTTCCTTTATATAACTAAGCATAGATTTGGCTCAAAGTCAAAAGTTTAGGGAACATGATGAGGATCAAACACATTTCTCCTTGGCAATGGTAAGATGAGCTTATGAACCTTTAAGCAAAGTGTAGCAGATACACCTCCTGCATTTTAAACTGTCACCTGTGTGGTGCAAATAAACAAGTGATTATAGTAACTCTATCTGGGAAATGTCTTAGATATTTTTTTTTTTTACTGATGTGACTCTGGCTTGCACTGGCACACACTGTGTGTTTGCTGTCAAAATATTTTTTAAGACTCATGAATCTGTGATTGCTACACAGCTTTTCATGTTCATTTTATGTTACATCATAATTATGCAGTTATGGATAGAATTCTCAATCCATTGCTGTATTGATTTTCTATCTGGAACAGCATCATTCCAATGAAACGTGAAATGAGCATGAAAACCTCTATATATAGCAATTACAGATTCAACAGTCTTAAAAAAAAATTTCAGCCACAAATATACTATATACACTGGTCCAAGCTATAATCATATCTAAAAAAAATTGTGAGACATTTGGTCAATGGAGCTAACTTTGCCACTTGCCTATGTTCACTTGTACCCCACTGAGGACAGTTTAAAGTAGAAGCTGTATTTCTGCCATTCCCTGTTCTATGTAAGGAACCATTCTGTATAGAAGGATGATGCATTTTCAAATGATGTACCAGAGGATGCTGAAAAGTTCTCAACTTGGCCAAGAAGGAAATTTTCAAAAGCAGTGGAATATACATGCTATTTCACAAGTTCTGTCTGAAGTTCAACACACTTGACTCATTATTTCTCTGGTTTCTTTGAGTGTTTTAAAAGCATAAATAAAATATTTTAAAAAAAGGCTCTTTCCGTCTTTGTTAAGCTGAGAACTTTTCATCATCCTTTCATGTATGTTGGCACTTTCTTCCAGTTTAACTTTTTTAAAAACATTACTATCAATAATCAGCACTCAGAATTGCATAATTGATATGTGCATGTCATACAAAATATAAATAAATTGCTTTCAAGATTTTCTTCAAACAAAACTCTGAAAGTAATGTAATTATTTTTCATCAAATTCTGATTGGAATAAATAAATGCTTTCAGCTTTTAACCTGCTAAGGATATCAGAAAAAGCAAATACTTACCATCATATTTAATTGAATCACCATTACAAATTCTTGTTGGTGGAACAATATTATAAAACCTTCCTGTGTTACCCTCACCATCCCAAAAATACTGTTTACTTAATTCTGTTACTGAAGTGAGGAGCGGAGCATATATGAATTGTTGTGAATTCTTTTAAGTATATCAAGCCAGTCAATGATGCCAGTCTTTTGGAGAGAAGAAAATAATACACTGATGATTTATAAGCAGCTAGATCCCTTTTTATGTATTTCTTAAGAGACTCTAGTCTTTACTTTGCAGTTTTAGCATCAACGTGATTTATCTAGGGACGAAGAAACTGTCTCCAAGAAATTAACTAGAAAGTCAGAGGAATTCCTCAGTGTCTGTGTTTAATGCTGAAGTGCTAGTAGCAATTTATCTAATTGTGTACATTAATGGGATCAGATTAAATTCCCATATTGCTCTTATTAGCCAAGTATATATATCTCAAAGAACTTAGAAGAGTGAACTCAAAGTTTTCTGGGTTCATAGAAAAGAGTAATTTTCTTTTATCCTTTTTTGAAAATTCCATTGTCAGTTCCTTTCATTACTTTCACTTTTTTGTCTTGAATAATAATTTTCAATGAAGATTTAATCAACAATTTATCTATGGCAATATTTATTTTTTTAATCATTTTTTGTTATTATGATTAATGTAATATTACAGACATTGCTGGTTTTATTTAACAAACCTTAACTCTATTATTAAAGTAGATTTTATATTTGAAAAACTAAATTGGTTGATCCAAAACATTCATAATGATTTTATCATTAGTTGGCATTGGGAACATTTTGTTCTAACTTCCTTTAAACATATTTTTATATTTGTCTTTTATTTTTAATTACTAAACTAGAAAACTTCTCATTATTCAATATATTCATTCTTTTACTGACATCATGAAATTAGATGGAAAGTAATTTTAGCTTTTATATACGAAATATGTTAATATTTTTAAACAAAAGTCTCTTCTTTTCTGTTGCATCACTTTTAAAACTACCTTTTTATGCAATGATTATAAAGTTATTAAACTGAGTGGCTCATTTTCAGTAAATCAGTAATTAAGTCTAAAAATGCTAAACTTTAGAATTTACATTTTAAGAAAACACTTTAATATAACCTATAGATATGGAGAGAAGGTTTTGGAAATGTTTGGTTATGTTGAGTACATCCTAACATTTTTTGAATTTTTCAATAAGATGTTATAAAAGGCTAAATTACTTGCATAAATATCAGGAAAGTTGCTTATTTTTTGTGACTTTGGATTCATGAATGGATATACATGAAGGTGTTGTTAGTTTGATGAAGTCACATGAGGGATTCATGAGATCTAAGTGTGATAAGCAGAAATTGCTACAATGTCTGCAAGAGAAGGTTTGAGAAGTTATTGTCTCTATTGTAGCTGTGGCATAGGCTTTTTGTTCTATTTGGACTTTATGTCTGTTCTCAATGAGATAGTTGACTTCATTGAAGTTTTAAATTGAAAAAATCTAAAGTTTCAGTCTCAGTACTTTTTGATCAATACATATGTGTGTTTATGAGTCTTTATATAGGTGTATATATATATATATATATATATATATATATATATGTGTGTGTGTGTGCATATGTGGAGATATATATATATATATATATATATATACACACTTATTTCTTGGATACTCTTATATATAGGATCATTGTAGTAAAGCTAGGTATATAACATTCAGAATAAATACATTGAATTATAGTAACTTAGAAGTGATAACAATGACAATAATTTCTCTTGTACTACACATCAGGCCACCAATAACATGTGAAGATACATAACAGCATCTTCTCAGAACTTTGCCAGAAGCTATTTCCCAGCAGTCATTCATTTCTCATTAAATTTCCACCCTTGTTCCAGACAAGTCAGGTATGGAATTGCCAAGCAACACCTGAGAAATGATCTGAGGCAGAGTTCCAAAATTGGAAAAATAAATCCTACATAATTCACTGAAATGCACTATTTATATTTCAGAATATAATATTTCAAGTAATGGATTGGGGATAACAGAAATCTATGATTATCTTCTTCCATATAGTATAAACTGTTAATTTTAATTTTTATGAAATTAGTTGACCTATAATAGTAATAACATTATTGTGCAATTACATTACACTTATAAAAGTTCAAAATCTTTTACTAGATGAAAGTGTATGAGGTATGATGAAAATGTACCAAAACTGAATCTTTAGATTAACAAAAATTAAATGAAGACATGTGCCCAGCTGAGTATCTACATTATATATATATATATATATATATATATATAGAGAGAGAGAGAGAGAGTGAGAGAAAGAGTGAGACTTTATTCTTCATAAATCTAAAAACATTCATTTTATTTTTATTATACTCGAGACAATCTTTGACCTTTTTGGATTGCAATGCTGTTATAAAAATTGGTCATAATGATACTGAGGCATCTGTTTAGGAAGGACTGAAAGATTCTTATACATTTTTTAAAATCTGTTTTATATTCAAAATTTGGATAATGTAAATGTTATAAATCCAGTGGCAAAATGGAATGGAAATTGCTTTATTCATCCGGTTAGAGCACTTTAAGTATTTAAACAAGTCCTGAATATTTTGTTGAGATTTGGCAAAAAATCGCTAGACCTTAATTGTACAGATGGTTGGACATTCGGTGAATTTTAATTAGACCATAATGATGATTAACTTCAAGGTAATAGCTTTTGTTGTTATTCATGATATATCTGTACATACACACACAACTTGTATCTGAAAAGTAATGGGATTGGTGTTACAAACAATTTATTTCAATTTTTCTTAAAAGGAGTTCTGCTTCAGTCTGATGTACTTAACCATCCTTCTCTTCCATGCTCCCATGAAGGATTCTACTGGGATGACCCTCAGTTCTGCCATTACTTTTCAATCATACATCTTAGATGCATCAGGGAGGTCTTCAGTGATGCGCTGTCTTCATTGCCGATTTCGGGTTATTTCTGCATCATATCAGCTCTGACAGGAACCCCAGCTTGACTCTGAAAGAGCCAAGCTGCGCTCTGTGATCGCGACATGCTACACTCGTGCCTCTACCAAAGCAAAGAAAAAATAAAAAGGCCGGACTTCGGCCGTTCTTATAGACATCTGTCTTTTAGTAAACAGCCAATGAAAACAGGGCATTCCACACTCCTCTGCTATATAACACCATCTTTACCTCATCCGGTTTTGGCTGGCTACTTCCAGAATCGGTACCGAGATAAGATGTTATTTTAATACTCGTCCATGTCCATGATTTACACTTCACTAGACTTACA
This sequence comes from Sepioteuthis lessoniana, assembly GCA_963585895.1. Taxonomy (NCBI): domain Eukaryota; kingdom Metazoa; phylum Mollusca; class Cephalopoda; order Myopsida; family Loliginidae; genus Sepioteuthis; species Sepioteuthis lessoniana. Next base: position 131,021,680 of record OY757904.1, on the reverse strand, counting down.
CGAATCTCCCGCCAAATCTGTCCTATACTAATACTTCTAAACTAACAGTTTACTTGATTACCAGCATGCCTTCAAAATAGGTCTCTTTGATAATCTCACATGAACTTGTGGAAAAGAGAAAAGTCACATGGTAAGTTCAGATGAATAAGGTGTAATTAGAGTAGAGCAATGTTCCTATCAGCCAAGAGCTGTCAATCACTCAGCACACCCAGTCCCATTACTTTTTAGACATGACCAAATATTTGGTGGTAATCTTTCAGACACTCATTTTTAATGTTCAGCTGACTTGCAATCATTCTAACAGTCAATCAAAGATTGTTGCTCATCACCTGCCTTATCCACTCAATATTGACTTCTGTCCTGCTTGTTGAAGGCCTCCCACACCTGGAATCATCTTTCATCTTCTCATAACTATTTGAACATTTTCTACCTTTCAGAAATGTCTGCATAATATAGTGATGTCTTCATACTCTTGCTAAAGTATTTCAAAGGCTTGTGACCGAGTTTTCTTCCACCAGACCAAAAATTTCAGGTTTATTCATTCTTCTGAGCTCGTAGATGAACAACCTGAAAAGATGAGGTGTAAACAAAAGATATTATGTTAGAGGATAAGACAATCTACTTATCCCTCTTTTACTCATGGCTCACGCAGCACACTCATTCCTGCTACTTTTCCAACAGATTCCACATACATTTACATATGATATGAAAGTAAAAAAAAGTATTAAGCCACATAGTTTTGTTTGATAAGAAGTTTTAAAGAAGATATATGATTGTGCAAGTGTAGAAACATCCATGATAAGCAGACATTGTTCATTAAAACTTTTTTAGATTGTTTCCTTAAGTGAAAAAAAGCATTTCAAGAGCTGAGGAGGATATCAATAAAACTAGAAAGGCACAACTTCACACAGAATAAAAAGAGGTATTTCTTCTCATAAAAAAACTTGCAGGATGTTCCTTTGTATTTTCTTGTTTATATTCAATACTTTCTGAATATGAAACTAAAGATAACATTAAGTAATGGTAACAGTTAATTGTATCTCTTGTCCCTTTTAAAAACAAATATAGTCTACTCATTAAAATTCCAGGCATTGCTTTGGAAAGATAATAGTATAAATAAATCCATATTGTTAAAAAAAAAAAAAAAAAAAGATCAATTATTTTTTATGAACAATAGTTAAAAAAAAAAACATTTCAGAAGAAAAGTTTTAGATTTGTTAAATTTTCTGAATATAGCAGTCAATCAAATAGATCTGTTGAAAAATCATTTGTATTTGATGAGACCTTGTGCTAAAAAAAGTCTTTAGAGACTATTAAACAGAAACTATAAATATAAATAAAATACAATGAGTGTGATTTTCTTCTCTAGACATAAAGTAAGACTAGATGGGTTGACATGTTAGTAAAATCAATCAATTTAACTTTAAAGAGAGAGGACAAAAAGCTACTGTCTATTGGTGGATAATTTTTCTGCTCAATAGTAAACCTATTTCTACATCCATAGTGTCCATAACTAAATGCTTCAGATTAAAATGAGGAAATAATTTCCAATTACTCTGTTGTATGACTTGCCCAGTCAGCTGGGGCTGTAGAATACGCTGACTGCACCTCTGCAGAGGGGTAAGACCCCACTACAACGAGTGTCCTAGATATGATGCTAAACAACGAGTGTCCTGGATATGATGCTAAACAACGAGTGTCCTGGATATGACGCTAAACAATCTGATGGTAAGGTTCCAGTGATGCTGGAGTGGTAGCACCTGATAGGGCCCTATCTATGGGTGAAATAGAACTAACAGCATACATATGCTAAACTGAATAGCTTGAAATAGAAATGTTTTTGACAATTGAACCATACTTACATTTAAACTGCGTGCTTATGCTTAACTGAATTATTTGAAATAGAACTGTTTTTTGAAATTAAAACTGTATTTACACTTAACCAAATTGTTACATATAACTTCTTGAATAGTATGAAATGGAAATATTTTTGACAAACTGTACTTATGCAAAACTGAATTGTTTTAAATAGAAAAGATTATTTACATAAGAAATGGAATTGGCATTAAATAACCTACAAAGGTTATGCCATAAAACCCATCAAACCAACCAATCTGTTGTATGACTGAATATATTAGTCACTTTGTATTTAGTATACAACTAAATCAAAGTCATTTCAGAAACATTTTAGTTCAAGCTTTTATTTGCCATGAATTAACTCTTTAATCCATCATCATCATCATATCGTGCCGCTAGCATGGATATCCCTGACCTTCTCTCACCACTTCTCCTTATCATTCATCGCTTTTGGCTGGTCTTCAGGGCTACATCCCGTATCCTCACATAGCTGCTGTATGTATGTTCGAGCTGGTTGTCCTGCTTTTGCTTGACCATATGCAGTGGTCCATTGGAGTACATCACTGATGAGTTCGTCCTTGCTTCTCCAGCAGTGTCCTGCATGTCAAAGACATATATTCAAATTGTTCAAAGAAAAAAAATGTATTTTTAGAGCTGCAGTTGAAAAGAGTGATAGTAAATTGAGGTTAACTTTATACTCAGCTATAATGGTGCAAACAGCTAAGTTGTCATTAGCACAATTAACTACATTTGGTGATGAGGCTCCAGTTAAAGAGTCCTAGAGAGTTTGAGTACCATTTCATTGCTATTACTGTCTGGCCTACTCTGAGCCAGATTGGTTGTTGTACTTGTAAGAGCCACAACTATTGGTTAAATAGATCTTATTGGAAATTAATAGTATTGGATAAGAATATGTGAAAATTTAATTGCTAATTATTTGTACTAAGTAGAATACTTGAAACCATTTATGTATTTACCTAACCCCTCTGCACAAACAGCTTGTGACACAAGGTCAGTTTTTTAAGTAGAGATTATTTGTATTAAATAAGAATACTTGATATCATATAATTGCGTGAAAACAAATTATTACTACTAACAAATAAAAAGAAAATGTAATTATAAAAAAGAAGAAAACAATTGCAAAGGAATCTTGAAAACATCATCTTCAAGTCATTCTGATAGTATAGTGTTTTTTGACGCACTTTCTCTCTCTCTCTCTCTATCCCTATCATCCATTGCTCCTGGCAGGTCCTCTTGACTGCATCCGGTGTCTGCACAGGGCTGATGTAAGTCCTTTTTGGTAGGCTAACCCAGATGCATTCCTGAGTAGGAGTCCATAAGAAAATATCACTTAGGAGTTGTCTTGACTACTTCAGCAGTGCTCAGCATGTCTTGCTTATCTTACATTGAAGGGTTTATGAGATAGGAGATAAGTGTCCGTACAACTGCTTTTTTGTGGACTGTTGCTTCCAGGATTTGTTCAAAATTGTATGTAGCATTTTATTGCAGTTCCCATCTAGCTTTTTTTCCAGATGTTTCATTAACATTGAAATGGTGCATCCATTCAGTTGTACTAATACAAACACAGCTTGGAAGAAATCCTGTTTTATTTTATCAGAGAGATCAACTCTGCATATGATCGATAATCTAACAAGAGCAGTACATGCTGTTCCTTTGCAGATGTTGACATCACTCAATAGATGAAATACTGTTGCTGAGGCATGTAAACTTGTCTACCAACTTCACTTACAATAGAGATGGCTCCTTCTTGTTTGAAGCACATGAACTTTATTTTGTGTTCACATAGAGACCAACACCACCTGCTGCTGGCTACTGGCTATCCAGCAGAGATTCAGCTTAATCAATAGGAAATTAATTCACTTTAGGTTGTAAATAACCCATAAAGAGTTGATATACTGTTTAACAAATGAACCAAACCAAACCTCTTTTTTTTTTTTTTTGGTCATGAACAATTTTCATTCTGAAAAATATTCTTCATTTTAAAGATAATCTGACACAAAATTGAGTGCTCATGTCGAGTTGTAGTTTATAGAAAAATTAATAATCTAACTATCTGAATATGTCAATCTGTGTTCTCAATTCTTTCAACCTGATATATAAGAGGTGCCACCTCCAAATTCACTTTGAAGTTGTTTATTGCAAAGAAATATGGTGCACTGTTTTAATCCAACTAGCTAAGCTTCAATAAAATGTATCGAAAAAAAATAGCTTACATAATTAGATGTTCTTGAAACTGCAGGTTTTATCTTTGTATGGCCATCTTCTAAAAAGATTCTTTAACAAAAGTTAAGGGCCCATAACTCCCACTTTTATATCAGAGAAGCTTTCTCTTTGCATGCCGTATAAAATTAAAATGTTATCAGAAGATTTGGTATTCTGAATATTTGCATACTATAAAATAACGGAGGCATGCTTAGTATAATGGTTATCATTGTAAGAAATGGAAATGGTGACCTAAGTTCAAATTGTGGATGAAGCTGTTTGCATTTCATTTTGCCTTCATGCCTTTGGGAAAGGCATGAATCCATTTGTTCTTCCCTCATAGGGATAAATAGTCGGATAGACTGGGTTCTTTAGCTTTAGTCTAGCAATCACTCTAGGAGAATGAAAATACTGAATTCCAGTCAGTCGTACTTTGCTTAAAAGTTGATCTTGTGTCACATCCTACCTACAACAGAGGGGTTGAGTAAGTACATACTTTAGAACTTTGTATAAGATTTGATTATGATAAAATAATTCTGTCCTATGATAATGTTTGTGCTAGAGATTTATGTGTAAATACAACAGCTATTATAGTACTGAGATTGTCTCTGACTTAAATTAGTCATTAAATGTTTTCTTGTAATACAGAAACTAAGTTGTGTGAACTTTGATAAAATATTATAAAAACTATTTTTTATTTCTTTAACTTCACAGGTGTTGAATATCTTTCAACACTGAATTCTGAGGCTTCCAATTTTAGATTTGATTATCAAAGGTTTATATCAGGTAAATAAATTTTATGTCCAAGAATAAATGCACTATTCTGATTTCCTGTAGATGTCCAGGTTTATGGACATGTGGAACTTTAAAATCTTCAGAGTAAAAGCCCTGCTACATACATGAGGGTTCATTAGAGTAGTGTTGCTAAACATTTTAACATAACTGTTTTCATCTCCACATAACATTTTAAAAGTTTGATATCTGCAGTATAATCCATGAATAAGTACACCCCAGCCAATTCTTTTATAAAATATAAATTTTCTTATTAGCTAAAGATACCAGTATTTTATCATTTTTGAAGGAATATTATACAGTCAAAACAGGTATTACTTAACTATCCAAAAATAAGGACATTTCCAATGCATTCTGATTATTAGATAATCCATAGTAAAAATAATAGGTAATACATTCTTATAATAAAAATAATTTGCAATGCATTCATTGAGGAAAACTCATTCCTAAAACATTCTTGTAGAGAAATTCATTCCCAATGCATTCCTATAGTAAAAATTATTTTTCAATAAATCTCTGTAGTAAAATCATTTGCAACCTTTTTATATAATAATATCATTTACATTGCATTTTTATGATGAATTGTTCATTATGCATTCCTATATAAAAAATCACATTGCATTAGTTCTATTATCAGTATTGTCTTCTTTTTCTCTAATAACTGGATTTTATTCTAAACTTTACCTCTCTCTCTCTCTGTTTATATATATATATATATATATATTCACACACTTCATTTTTTATGATATAAGTTGAGACTTTCTCATGTGTAAAAGTATGTAAAAAAGAAAATTGATCTGATACCCTTAACACACACACACACACACACACACACATATATATATATATATATATATATATATATAACAGAGTCAAAGATGGGAACATGAAACAAGCAAGCAAAGATTAGAGTGTGATAAAATTGCAAGTAGTTTTGATACATCCTGATATTTATATTCATAGGAGTATACAGATAATTTATGGACAGTGAAAGAAGAGAGGATATATCTTTGTCTGAAAAAGGCCTCTGTCTTTGATCAGCCAAGGCTGTTCATCATTTTGTCAAGTAACTGAGATGAAATTAGATTCAAATACCCCTCTCCCTTCCTTTTCACAGATATCTTTGTTATAGTTTTTGTATTATGGTCACTTTCTGAGGAGTTTTAAATGGATGTTCTTTGAAAATAAATTATCATTATCTAAGTTTGTGTTCAGGCCATTTTTAGTTCCTGGGACTCTTAAAGGAATTTAACTTATTTGATAGAGGTTTAAACTTTGGAACCAGAAAGCAATTGTGTCATACGATATGAATTAGTTATTATTTTTTAATTCTAAATGATGACCTTTTTCTTAGCTAGGTCAGCTGAGGTTGTAGAATATACTGACTGCACCTCTGCAGAAGAGTACCCCTCACCGAGTGTCCTCTGTAGATTATTTTCACTACTCTGACTACTTGTAATCTAAAACTTTCAGAAAGTGAAGCTCCTGTTTTCAAGTTTTAGGGAATGTGAAGTACTCCCTCATTGCCATTACTCCCATGTCCACTCTGATCGAGAGTGTTAGTACCTGTTTGGGTCTCATTTGTGAGCCAAATAGAACTATTCAATCATTTACTATACTATTTAACTGTGTGCAAACAAATGATTAATATCAGATTAGATTGGAGAACTTGATAAATAGAAATACTAATGTTAAATAACAACAAGTAAAGTAAGTAAAGTTAGCGACCTTAGTCGAGGGTGACCCGAAGGCTCCCTTTTCTGAATAGCTACGACACCAAGGTGTAGGGGAGAGCACTACTCCTTTCCCTGGATTGCTCCACTTTACTCCTGATCCTTACCTTATAATGCTGAGGGTTAAACAAGGTGGAATCAAGTACCATTTTTTTTAGTATTTCTTTGGTATAACTTGACCTGGGATTGAACCCCGGTCTCCCAGACTATTGGTGAACACTCTACTCATTAGGCCAATGGCCCAGTATGATACTTGAAGCTATTTAACTGTATGCAAACAAATGAGCTGTGGATTGTTTTAGAATAATCTACCTACAAATTATTCACTTAGAAATCATATATATATATATATATATATATATATATATAAAACAAGATATGCCTTAAATTACCACAAAACCAAACCAAACTTTTTCATAAATAAATATTTTCTTTCAGTTGTGCTAATACATTCACTTTCAGATTAATACCCTTAAGAAAACAGTATGACCCCCCCCTTATCCTTCCAGCTATAGGTATTAAATAGCTCACAAAGGTTGATATGCCATTAAACAAAGAAACTGAAACCAAGAATTCCAAGTAACAAAAGGAAAGGTAGAAAATAATCACTTAAAATAACTTGTAACTATCTGTTTGGCTGACAGCAAAGGATCAACCATGACAACTCACAGTAAATTTGAGAAATCATCTTTCAAGAGTTGGGGATTTTGAAAAGGATCTGCAGCCAGTCAGCAACTGGCAGATTGTAGGGTCTTTAAATTTCGAAGCTGATGAAACTTCCTCATCCATTTGGTTTGAGCTATAATTTATGGAACAAAAGAATCTTTCCTTCATCAACTCAAAAAATACCACTTAACTTTCCCCTGCTTTTGAAGCTGGCCCAGAGGGAGACTGACCCCCACTGATAAAGTGGGTGGTGTTTTTTCTTGGAACATGGGTCTGACTTTTTCCATTTCTGTGAATTTGTCATCTCTTCGTATCCTCTAGTAACTTATACCAGTACCCATTAATGTTACATATTACCGGTATATTTTCACTACTCTGACTACTTGTAATCTTGTTCTTGCATTAATTCAGCACAAATTTCCAAGGCCATTGTAACAACCAGCAAACCGTTTTTGATTGCAGAAGATCTTTTATTCCATCGGTGCACTTTTGTAAAGTCAAACTCTTGGATTTATTATTCATTTGCTCATGTCCATCACCAGTTTTAGCAAGTCCAGTTGACTAGAGCTGTAGAATCATCCCAGCAGAGGGGTAAGACCCCTCCCCCCATGAGTGTCCTGGATATGATATTAAACAATCAGATGGTGAGGCTCCAGTAATGCTGAAGCTTTGGTCTAATGTGGAGTACTCCTTCATTGCCATTACTCTCAGGTCCACTTTAGCCAAGAGTGGTTATACCTGATGGGGTCCTATCTATGGGTCAAATAAAACTGTTTCATATTTAAGCTGAATGCAAACAAGTGACTTATGCTAAATTGAACTGTTTGAAATAGAACTGTTTGATCATTTAACTGTATGTAAACAAATGACTGATGTTTAATTGAATTATAGCAATACTTGGAACTATTAAACTTTGTTGACAAATCATATATATCTAATATATATTTATAAACTGAATTTGGCATGGAATAACATACAATGGTGGTTATGCCTTAAACTAAAGCAAATCAAACCCAGGTTTAGCCCCAGTGAAAAACAGAAGTTCATTTTGTGAAGACAAAATACCATACATGGTTGTTTAAAGATTAATATTTGAAAAAAATCAAACCAAAAAAAAAAAAAAATGAACTGCATCATAAAAAAAACCCTGAGTATTACAACATTAGCTTTTCTTCCATATACAATAGAAACAGAGAAACTGCTTTGTGGTTTATTTTCAGTGTGCTGTATACTACATAATGCTATTCAAATTTTAGATTGTTTTTATTTAATGAGTGAGTAATTTTAATGACTTGTTGACTCATCTAGGCTTATTTGATGCCTAGAGATTAGAGAATCACATTCTTTGTATATTCATATCTAAATTTTTTGTTTCTTAAGGTTTTTTCTTTTTTAATTTTTTACGCATGATCCAATGGAATGTGAATAATTTTTAAATAGATCAATTTGACTCCTAATTGGAACCCTAACCTGTACTACCACTCGTGGTCACAAGAGACCTAAGAGTAATGGCAATGAAGGGGTTTCTCACTCTCCCTGGTCTCAAGAAATGGAGCCTCACTATCAGATGCATTTTAGTGTCATACCCTGGACGCCTTTTTTGGTTGTGGTAGGAGTGGGTCTTTGTCCACTGAAGGAGATACTGTCAGCATATTCTAAGTCTTATTTACAGGGTATGTCAATACTGTCAATCAAACTTCCATGAAAAACCACTTGTCAAAACTGGTGGGAACAACTTGCAAAAAATACCTCATCTTAAAAATTCATTCAGTAATTTTCACAAAGAATTCCATTAAATCACCAACTATGTTTATTCTGGTTTATTATAATTTCTCCAAATAAATCAAAATACATCTCAAGTATTCAGAGGGGAAAAAAATGAAAATGCCTCTTACCATTTTTCATATTTACTATCAATATTTTCCTAATTTAAGAATTGGAATTCTGAATGAAGGAATTTTCATTTTCTCTTCTAAATTTTCTATTCATCTTGAGAAATGTTTTTTTCCTGCCAACTTTTTTTTGGGGTATCAGATATAAGGTATCTGCTCTAAACATCTGCTACCTCAGTTTATGAACAAGCCATGCAAGTATTAATGATATTTCCATGCTGATAGCTTTCAGCACTTATTGAATATTTCTTTACCTAATTTTCTTTTTGATCATTAATAATGACAGTGAATAAAAGAGATTAGTCTAATAGCTTAAGAGAGTCCTCTCTAGATTTGCAATCACAGTACTAAAACAAAAAAAAAATGCTATGAAAGAAAGTCTTTTGATTGTATTTTCAAGTCATTAACACTTTGTTGGACAATAAAATTTCCAGTGCAGAAATGATTAAGAAGTTGTTAGGATCTTTCCAAGATATCTTCTCTTTCTTTTTAGAATTTTAATTTTTTTTTGTCCTGAAGAAACAGCAAGTAATAAATATAACCAAGTTCTGTCTTTATTTAATTTAAGAATCTAGAATAGAATCAACTAGTAAAAAGAATTTCAAAAACATTTAAATGTCATTTTTACACTCTTTAAAATATCTTCTTTTTTTTACTTCTTACTTTATATGCATTGATTATTACTAGCTTTGAAGATGAATTAGTGGTTTCTTGGGATGAAAATCAAATCAAAGCAGTGAAAATTATGATGCCATTTTTTATTTTATTTTTTTCTTTCAGCTTTACTGTTCATTTCAGCTAATCTCTTCTAAGAAACAGATTTGTTTTCACAAAGCAATGTTGCAGATTCTAGAGTGTTAAGCCTCTATAATGTTTTTGATATTTTTTTCAATATAATGCTCACTATCCATTCTTTGCATACTTTGATAAATGCATTTTCCAGTCTTGTAGTAAAGGTCATAATTAGTCAAAATTATTATTTGTAAACTGCTAAGTAATCACAAAATTTATTTAAATGTGAATATATTTCTGTTGGATAAAGAATAAATTAAGAATATAAGAAATTAATCTGAAATGAGAATTTTGAAGAATTCTTTTGCTATGCAATTCATGAAGCAATGGATCTTTTCTTCCAATCTATTTTCATTAAATTATCTTTGAAATTTTGATAAATATCTGAAGAATTTACTAAATGAAGCTAAAGTTTGGATCAGAATAGATGGGGATAAAACCTAGGTCAGTGATCTTGCTATGAACCCATCAGATAAATCACCAGAATGGAAAAAAATTATGACAATTTAAATAATATCTTTGGTATTAGAATTATATCCTCTTTGTGTTTTTTTTTCTCTCTCTTTTTCTAAATTTTTAAAAATCCAAACTCAAAGTTTATAATGGAAGGAAATTGAGTCATGATAGAAACTCATGAGCAAATCATTGGCTCTAGATTTATCTGTAATATCAACCACTTAGTGTCCTCAGTAATCATGTTGTTCAAGAGTTAAATTGAGAATAGCATAGCAGGTAAGGAATTGACAATTACATAAGTTTCTTGACTACAAGATAACTTCTTAGACAATACAGCAATAATTCTAAATGACCTCTCTCCTGATGAGTGAGGTTAAGCAACCTAAAGAGTGACTTATTTTTAAATCAGTTGGGTGTTCCTTAACACTAAAATGAATGAATGAATGAATGTAATGTCTATTTAGTTTTGATAGTACAGCAGCATGTGTGCTACTGTATTAATCTCTCTCAGCCTGAGTAGCAGACATCACTTTTGAAATGATTTAAATATTAAATTTAGTATGACTTCATTAGCTAAATTGTTGTCTGCTTTACAAAGAGTTTAATGTTTAGTTCATTGTTCAAATGATGCTGTTGGTGACCACTTAATGTTAGAGTTCTTGCTTTTAGTCTATAGATAAATTGCTTAAAGACATTAGAAACTCTGCTTTGAAAACTTTTATTTGTAACAGGAGTTTGTTTGGTTTGGTTTACTGTCTTTGTTAGATGGCATATCAACCTTTGTAGGTTATTTAATGCCAAAGCTATTCTCCTAGAAGAACAGTAGTGGTACTATTTAACCCATAGATGGGAGGATAAGGGGGTTCATACCTTTCCCACGGGTATTTGCCGGAAAGTGAACATAATAGTGTGACTGGAGTACAAACTCACTTACTACAATTTTGCAGTCCATCGCTTTAACCATTACACCACGAGGACATTCCCCCAGGAGTTTGTGATGATTTTGATGCTTCTATTTATGAAGGAATGAAGGATTTTCATTAACATTTTATTGTTATCTCCACTTCTATGAATATTTGAATGATTAAAAAATTAAATTTAGTACAAATATCAATCATAGAAAATTGACGTCGACACACGGCTGACAAAAGCATGGACGGCTATAGATAGACTCTCAATAATATGGAAATCAGACCTGACAGATGAAATGAAGCGCAGTTTCTTCCAGGCAGCAGTTGTATCGATACTGCTATATGGATGCACTACATGGACGCTAACCAAACGGCTGGAGAAGAAACTTGACAGCAACTACACAAGAATGTTGAGAGCAATATTGAGCAAGTCCTGGCGACAACACCCCACGAGACGCCAACTCTACGGCCACCTGCCTCCCATCACGAAAACTATACAGGTCAGACAAGCCAGACATGCTGGACACTGCTGGAGAAGCAAAGATGAGCTCGTAAGTGACGTACTACTATGGACCCCCACATATGGCCAAGCAAAAGCAGGACGACCAGCCTGAACTTACATAAAGCAGCTATGTTAGGACACAGGATGTAACCCAGAAGACCTGCCAGAGGCGATGAACGATAGGGAAAAGTGGCGAGAGATGGTCAAGGATATCCATGCTGGCGGCACGACATGATGATGATGATGACTAAGTTAAAGAATTTTAAGTGTATTGCTTTATATGTGTACTCTGATATAATTCAATTGCATTATTATCTTAGTGGTCTGGATATTGTTCTATATTCTAAGAGCATTTTTTAAAGAATTCACTATTATGTGCAGAGAAATTTTGTAATATATAGATGATTTCTTTATTAGGATACTATGTAATGCTATTTCAAATTATTAATTGATTTCTTTATAGACGATATACATACTTTGAACTAATTTGAATGTAATATTATTGTATTGATCATATCCAGCTAAAATTCTCTACATCTGTTCCTGTTCAGTCATTGTGTGGTTGCTTTATATCCATCTTAAAACAAGTTCAGCATAAAGCAAAAGAACTTTCTTGACTAAAAATACTTGGAGGGAGAAAGATAGGAAATGGCTGATTAGAAAGAAATACAATGCAAGAACCTGCTGCTAACTACCTTTCTTCTTCACAAGACAATAAGCTGTGTTATCAACCTAGTTTATTAGAAAAGAGAATGATTGTCTAGCAAAAGAAAGCTGCAGACAGCTCTTATAACACCATTTAAATTATATATATATATATATATATATATCTTCATTAGTATTTTTCATATTCACTCTTCATATTGTTTTCAGATTGTAATATTTCTAATTTTATTTTGACAGCATAAAGACAATAGATAAAGTGAAAACATTGCTCATTATGCCTTCCATATTGTGAATGCAACTGGTAAATCGAAATTGGCATAAAAATAGGTATGGAGTAAGATGAAGTACTGGTCACAAGATAAACAATAAATTTATTCAACAAATAAGCATTAACTTTTCAAGCAGAATCAAAATGTTATGATCTGCCTATAAGTACAAGAGTTAATCTTGTATTCGAGACAACATGGGTATGACACTAAACAGTATCTGATGGTGAGGCTCCAGTTTTGAAGCCCAAGGGTGAGTTGAATACCCCTTTATTGTTTTTACTCCCAGGTTCACTGTAACCGAGAAAAGCAGTACCTGTTCGGGTCCTATCAATGAGTCACGTGTTTGCAAATTATTATTAATCTGTAAGCAATGAAAATAGATTTATGATTATAATGAAAGATTTATAAATGAAGCAAATTTCAGCATTAAATAGCCCTTAAGGGATTGATATGCCATTAAACAAATCAACCAACTTGTTAGAATTTTAATGGATATGGTCAAACTTGTATTTTGTTAGAATAATATGTTGGCAAATATGTGTGGATATATTGTGTATGCATTTTACCAATCATAGAAACAGCTATGAAAATTCATCTTGTATGAAAAAAATTTTTCCATTGTAGTTTTAGGATAAAATTGAACTGAAGACATTTCTGAAATAAGTTATTTGAAAAGATTCTTGCACAAAATAAGTTAAGAATTTCATTTCATCTACAAAAAACAAATCAAACATGCCTAACAAAATGTTAATAGGAAAATTACTAGAATTAAAAAGTTTCTCAATGCTGCTGTTTGATTGGTTATTTTTCTTTTCCTCTTTTTTGATTGGTTAGAAAACGTGAATATTGAAATGCAAATTTCCATTTGCTGTGCTTCACTTAGAGTCCAGATTTAAGACTGTTGTAAATATGTCAGCAAAATATGTATTTTGCTTTATGTATTATATGATATCTTAAAGTTTATATTATCATTGTGTCGACATTATTAGAACATAAGCTTTTAGAAATGGGTGTCCTTCTATCTAGATATATGTACATAAATAAATATATTGTATGCAGGTCACTACAGATAGAGCTTAGAGGTATTTACAAAATGTCTCATTTGGTTAGGTTTATGCTGATTTGAAATAACATTTTAGAGTAAATGTTTAAGATACATATAAAGGGATAGATTGTGTTTTGTTTCTGTTTCCTCAATTCATTGTAGTTGTTACTGATCACATCAAGTTTCTTTTGAAAGATGAGTATTTTGATTTTGTTTAATGGCATATCAACCTTCAAGGGGTATTTAATGCTAAAGACATCCTTGTAGAAGAACTGTAAGTAAGCAAAGTAAAGTTGGTGACTGTAGTTGACCCGAAGGCTCCCTTTTCAATAGCTACTACACCGAAGTGTAGGAGTGGGCACTACTCCTTTTGTTGTATATTGACCTCCGACCCCACCAAACATGCCATTCCAAAGATGGCAGAAGTGCATAATCCATTGACGTGGGCGAGCTTGGCTGACAATATGGGACAGGGTTAAAATCCCACAGTACAGTCACAGACTGATGCACCGGAGGAGAGTGACCTGTGAACTGCATGACAGTTATTTCCGCTCGATGACAACCAAACATGCCATTCCAAAGACGGTGGGAGTGCATATTCTGATGGCCAGTTATGGAGAGATATTGAGTGGGCGTGAACTGTTATATAACTGAGTGCACAGGAAATTCAATCAGTTGGAGACAAGATGCGGTAGAGAAAGCCAGCACCAGCAGAAGGGGCCTCAGGACCCCCGACTGAGGAGTTTGGAGATCAGAGTGTTGGAGAAATGCTGTAGAGAAAACAGCACCTGGCAGAAGGGGTCCTCGGGTCCCCCAATTGAAAGTTTGGGGATCAGAAGAGGTGGAGAAATGATGCTGTAGAGAAAACAAACCCAGCATAGAGCTGGGCCCCCAGGCCTCCGGTTGAGCAGCCCAGGAGAACGGGAAAGAAATGCTGATGGCCAATAGAGTGGGGAGGTCAATATGTTGCAGTTCTGTTCGGTCTTCAACTCCCTCTCACACGCAACCCTTTCAAATAAAGTGAGAGGTATATTTTTTTAAGGACTGTGTCCCACGTCCTTATTATTGTGTCATTATGATTCTGCATGCATCTGTATAGTTGTATATGAGTATACAACACTTTCCCTGGATTACTCCACTTAACCCTTGATATGTACCTTATAATGCTGAGTATTAAGCAAGGAGGTATCAAGTACCATTTTTCTTTAAAGTCTTTAGTATGACTTGACCTGGGATTGAACCCCGGAATATGAGGATTTCCAAGTTTATTAATCTAAAAGTGAACGTAATTGTGTGACTGGAGTTTGAACAAACTTACTATGATCTCACTATCCAGTATATTAGCTACTATGCTCCGCTGATTATTTTGGTTGAAAAGAAAACAATTGTATGCCATGATATTAAACAAAAAGTTAACAAGTAAAAGCAACAAAAAATAGGAAGTTATAATTTTGAGTATAACACAAACATTTTTGCTCAAGATTTTGCACCTTGTAAATTTTTCACACTAACTGGTATTTTTTCTCTGGAATCTGAATGACACTAAGTCTCTTTCGATCTCCAGGACTCTTCTAAGTATCCTGAGCAGTACTGTGGTCTGAATGGTCCTGATTTTTTCCAACTGATCTCCAGTTCCCCCAGTTTCTTTTTCAATTTCTTAGAGACTGTTCCAAGGGCTCACACTGTGATTGATATCTCTATCACCTTCATGTCCCTCAACATTTTCAGATCTCTAGCAAGTTCCTGGTACTTTTCAGGGTTTTGCCTTCCTTCATTTTATTGTCCACTGGAATTATTATTACAAGAGAGTACAGATATTTGGTTAAAAGTTCTGTACTTTAATATGAAGTATAAAAGTTGTGTTTGTTGATAAGGTCTTATTGCTTGAAATCGGTTTCTAGTTCTAGGGGATTGTCTCTCCCTAGACAATACCTCCCCATTACACAGAAACGGTTTGAGTTAATGTTAGTCTCTGATTCCAACAGAATTTCTGTCTCAAGCCACATTTATAGTGACAAATGCTGGATGAGGCTGATGCAATTCACTTAGTGCTAATGACCTTTGGAAAGCCATGAATCCATCTGTTCTCCCTCCAGCTATGGATAGATAGTAGGACAGACTGTGTTCTTTAGTCTTGGTTAGGTAACCAGTCTAGGAGAAGGAGAACTCTGAATTCAAACCATCTGTATTCCACTTTAAAAACATGTCATATCTGGCAAGTGGCTTTTGCAATGTATAAATTTTTTTGTTGCTAGTAATTCTACTTCAGAAGAAAGTTCAGTCATCCCTAATGCTGTAAGCATTTCTGAGACAATAGCTTTTTTATTGTCTTCTCTTATTCAAGTTAGAAGACAAAGCAATCATTTCAGATTATCACTGAAATAAATTTATCTAAATATCTACTTAAAATAGGTGACTTTATATATATATATATATATATATATATATATATATATATATATATATATAGTAAAATTGGCGACTTTAGTCGCGGGTTACTTGAAGGCCCCCTTTTCAATAGCTACCACACTGAAGTGTAGGGGAGGATGCTACTCCATTCCCTGGACTGCTCCACTTCACCTTTGATCCTTACCTTATAATGTTGAGTGTTAAGCAAGGCCTCATCAAGTACCATTTTTTGAGTCTTTGGCATGACACAACTTGGGACTGAATGCCGATCTCCTGGACCATTGGCAAGCACTCTACTCATTAGGCCCATGGCCTGGTTATATATATATATATATATATATATATATATATATATATATATAACACAGTCTGCTCACCCCTCAAAATCATGAAAAACTGCTATTATGGTAACAGGAGACATTATGGTACAGACACTTTTGGTAATATACACATAGAATTTTGTGTCATGTTGAATTTAGTAAATTCAATTTTAAAATTGTTTGATGGTGAATAATTTTGGTCTAACATTTTTTATCTGAGAAACTGACAGATATATAATAATAATATTCATACAAAAGATATTATTATTAAAGAAACTCTAAAAATGCAATTGGTTCTGTTGATAAATAAACTTTTAAAGTAATATAAGTTTAAGTATATGTACATATTATAATTAGTTTAGTCTTATTATAATTATTCAAATGTAAATCTGTTTATCTGTACTACTAAGCCTCCAAATTTTTAGTCTGATCTCAATCAAACTTTCAGAAATTGTTTGGAGTTATCCCTGAAAAGTTTTTAAACTGTATTTGGATCATATTATTTGATTTTTTTCTCTCCCAAAAATGCAAATAAAATATTAAATCGTGGCAAAATGGAACATATATAATTTTCAAAGTCTTAACATATAATCAAAGTGACTTTTTATTCCTTTTGGCTTATCTATTTACTTACATATTATATTCATTTTTATAATAATTGGTACAAATTATTTTACCTTTAAAATACAAAACTTACATAAATGTTTTGTCATTTTTTGTCAAATTTATCTACATTTACATAATTTATTAATTCTTATATTTTTAGTTTTTAAAATTTTATACTCAACTAGTACATATCTTTGTAATTTTCTCTTTAAAACAATGTAAAACCCTGAAATATTTTCGTCTCAAGATTTTTACATATTAAAGCAACATGAAATCTTACAATTTTATGTAATTTTTACTCTACTTTTCCCAAAGAAACTTAAACATTTTGTAGCAACTCAATTGTTATCAACTTAATTTTAGCTTAAGTGTAATATTTGGGAAACATTGATTAAAATGTACAGCAATATCAAGTATTTTATCGACACATTGGAAGATATTTCAGCTATTTTTTTACTGCAAGGTTAAACTAGTTAGTATAATAATATTGCCATATGGTGAAAATCACTTCATTCATTGGTTCAACGTATATTTCTTGATTTATTGATAACCTTGTAAAATTCATGAATAAATTAGCCCAGTCACCTTAGACTGCAGAATACACCAACTGTGTCTATGCTGAGGGGTAAGAGTACCTTCAACATGACACTAAAACCTTCTGATGGTGAGGCTACAGTCCTGTAGCTTTAGGGAATGTGGTGTACCCCTTCATTGTGATTATACCCAGTTCCACTCTGACCTAGAGGGGAGGATCCTATCTATTGGTAAAATAGAACTGTTTAATCATTTTCTATACTTGAAACTATTTAACGAAGTGCAAATGAAAGATTGATATTAATTAGAATTATTAGTATTTGATGGCAATACTTGAAATCATTTAACTGTGCAAAAAATAAATAACAATACTTGAAAACATTTACAATTTGTGTGCAAAGAAATGATTTTTGGCTTGTTTGAATATATTACCTACCAACTCTCAGGAGCCAAGTGGAAGAAATATGTCAATATTGGTCAGTATGTCTTTAATTCCAATTTAAAATGCTGAATTTTACAAAATGTTATGCTGTATTTTGTTTGTAAAATAATGCTTAAACTATGCGTTTTAAATGTAAAGGCACGCTTACTCTACTGTAAAGCCAATTTGATATTAAGCCTATCCACATGTCAGCGAACAAGGCAGAATGTTTTTAAATATCTTCTATCGAATAATTTAAAAATTCGTAAAGAAAGCCCTAACAGTAGTTTAGAAGAAAAAGCCTAGAATGCTACTACAGCCCCCCCCCCTCAGAAAAGGAAAAAGAAAAAAAAAAGAAAAAAAAACCAACAAAAACGAATTGTCCCCTTCACCCCACTAGACCGCCCCCAAAGCTACCTAAAATATCAGTAGTAAATAAAAGTCCCAACGAAGAAGACGTATTTGAACTCAGGAGCCAAGTGGAAGAAATATGTCAATATTGGTCAGTATGTCTTTAATTCCAATTTAAAATGCTGAATTTTACAAAATGTTATGCTGTATTTTGTTTGTAAAATAATGCTTAAACTATGCGTTTTAAATGTAAAGGCACGCTTACTCTACTGTAAAGCCAATTTGATATTAAGCCTATCCACATGTCAGCGAACAAGGCAGAATGTTTTTAAATATCTTCTATCGAATAATTTAAAAATTCGTAAAGAAAGCCCTAACAGTAGTTTAGAAGAAAAAGCCTAGAATGCTACTACAGCCCCCCCCCCTCAGAAAAGGAAAAAGAAAAAAAAAAGAAAAAAAAAGAAAAAAAACCAACAAAAACGAATTGTCCCCTTCACCCCACTAGACCGCCCCCAAAGCTACCTAAAATATCAGTAGTAAATAAAAGTCCCAACGAAGAAGACGTATTTGAACTCAGGAGCCAAGTGGAAGAAATATGTCAATATTGGTCAGTATGTCTTTAATTCCAATTTAAAATGCTGAATTTTACAAAATGTTATGCTGTATTTTGTTTGTAAAATAATGCTTAAACTATGCGTTTTAAATGTAAAGGCACGCTTACTCTACTGTAAAGCCAATTTGATATTAAGCCTATCCACATGTCAGCGAACAAGGCAGAATGTTTTTAAATATCTTCTATCGAATAATTTAAAAATTCGTAAAGAAAGCCCTAACAGTAGTTTAGAAGAAAAAGCCTAGAACGCCAAATTCTACCACAGAGCTCTAATTCCTGAAGCCTGCTAGGTCCCCAACTGTAGGATGGGGAGAAAAAAAAAAAAAAAAAAAAAAAAAAAAAATGAAAAGCCCTTGGAAAAGTCCCAATACAGCAAAAAAGTGTAAGTCAGTATTAGTGAAAGTCATAAGAAAGTACCTTAATGTTGGACTTTAACTAAGTTAAAACTTAAAACAAATTCCCCCCCCTTTTATTTTTTTTTTTTTTTTTTTTTTTTTTTTTAAATGTCCATTTATTTTATTATGTACACATGGGAAGCAGCATGATGTACGTTAAGGTATTTGAATAAACCAATGGACGACCAAAGTCAATACCCAAATGGGTCCTGGACGTGAGTTTGACGACTTTTCGCTCAGGATCGACAGTTCGATCGGGGAACTACTGCTGCTCCTCTATAAGAGTGGCTTCTATAGAAGAGAACAAAACAGCCATCGAAAGATAACCATGACCCACACTCAAACCACTTACACAAACCGCATCGCTCTTCGCGCGGGTAAAAAAGGGGCGCGTCCTGCTGAGGTTGGAGCCCTGGCCTCGGTGTTCGAAAAATCAGCTACAGAGCTCAAACAATCAAAACTACTAAAATGCAAGCAAACACTACAAATAGCCACATTTAACGTAAGAACCTTAAATAGAATAGGACAACTCCCAGAGCTAATCGCATCGGCCGAAGAACATAAAATAGACATAATATGCATACAAGAACACAGATACACACACACAGAAGATATCAAATATCACGAAACTAGCAATGGATGGTCGCTCGCCACTGTATCCGCATGGAAAAACTCTGTCAACGCCGCAGTGGGAGGGGTAGGATTGCTTATAGGACCTAGAGCACTAAAAACGCTTAATAGCATAGAGAAAATACAACCTAGAATGATGGTAGCTACATTTAACGGAAACCCCAGAGCAACAATCATCTCATGCTACAGCCCCACCAATGTTAGTGAAGAAAATGAAATAGTCACCTTCTACGATGAGTTATCCTCATTAGTGCGTAGCATCCCGAAACACAACATGTTAGTCATTGGCGGAGACATGAATGCACAAATCGGGAAAAACGGAAACAACAAATACAGCCTCCACAACACGTCAAATAGAAATGGACAACATCTAACAGATTTCATGATAGAAAATAGATTAGCATGCCTCAATACAAACTACCAAAAAAGAGAGGGCAAACTATGGACATACACGTACGCAAACAACACTAAAGCTCAGATAGACTACGTCCTTATAAACAAGAAATGGAAGAATAGTGCATTGAATTGCGAGGCATACTCCTCTTTTGAGGGTGTGTCCACCGGTCACCGAATAGTCACAGCGAAAATACGGTTAAGCCTACGAAAAAACGACAAACGAACAGCGACCACCAAACACTATGACTGGGCCCTATTAAACAACAAAGATGTCAGAGATAAATACGTATTAGAATTGAGAAACAGATTCGAAACACTACAAGAAAAGACGGAAAAAAGTACACCAAACGACGAATACGAAAATTTTGTCAATGCACACCTTGAGGCAGCAGCAAAATGCATTCCAACAAAAATTAAAACTAAATATAGAGTCCCATGGGAAACCTTAGCGGTGAGAGAAAAACGTGCACTAGTGAAAACAGCCTCCAAAAACTATCGAAAAAACCCAACAAACACAAATGCCTTAAAACTAAAAACGGCACAATATCAATTAGCAGGCATATATATAAAGGAACAGACAGAATACATTCAAAATCAGATAGATAAGATCAGAGACTCGGTAGAAGATAGACAATCTAGAATTGCCTGGCAAACAATAAACGAAGTGAGCAGAAGAAAGAACACAACCAAAGCAAAACTTAAAGCAGCAAACCAACAAGAAAGAATAAAACTGTGGAAACAGCACTTCGAAAACTTACTTGGAAACCCACCAAAAATAACGCATGAACCAATCACCAGAATAATTAGCAAACAATTAGACATTAAACTTGGACCGTTCACACAAGGAGAACTCGACTCGGTTCTCAGAAAAATTAAAAATAGGAAAGCTGCAGGACTGGACGAAATTCCCCCGGAAGTATGGAAGACCAGACAATTCGACGACATACTGCTCCGACACTGCAACGCAGTATACAATCAAAATCCGATAGATAGATGGACGAAGGGATGCATACTCCCCTTCCCTAAAAAGGGAGACCTCGGATTAGCCAAAAACTACCGAGGCATAACACTTACATCCATAGCTGCCAAAATCTACAATGCCCTACTACGAAACCGCATAGAACCCAAAATCGACAACATACTTAGAAAAAACCAAAATGGCTTCCGAAGAAATAGATCTACGACCTCACAAATACTAACCATCCGCAGAATCCTTGAGGGTGTACGGGCAAAGAACCTACAAGCGACATTAATATTTGTCGACTTTACCAAGGCTTTCGACTCCATTCACAGAGGAAAGATGGAACAAATCCTACTAGCGTACGGCATACCTAAAGAAACCGTAGCGGCAATAACGATTCTCTATAGAAACACTAAAGTAAAAGTACGATCACCAGATGGAGACACAGAATACTTCGACATTGTAGCAGGAGTACTACAAGGGGACACGCTGGCTCCGTATCTCTTTATCATTTGTCTAGACTACGTACTTAGAACATCGATTGACAAAATCAAAGAGAATGGCTTCGAACTGACGAAGAAAAGAAGCAGAAGATATCCCGCAACAACAATTACCGACGCCGACTACGCCGATGACATAGCGATACTGGCAAATACACCTGACCAAGCCGAAACACTTCTGCATAGCCTGGAACGAGCAGCAGCAAGCATAGGCCTCCATGTTAATGCACACAAAACGGAATATATGTGCTATAACCAAACAGGGGACATCTCCACTCTAGAAGGAACCCCTCTTAAACTAGTAGACAAATTCACGTACCTAGGAAGCAGCGTCGAATCAACCGAAAAGGACATCGAAACGAGGTTAACGAAAGCATGGACAGCTATCAATAGGCTATCGACTATATGGAAATCAGACCTAACCGATAAAATGAAACGCAGTTTCTTCCAGGCAGCGGTCACATCGATACTGCTATATGGATGCACTACATGGACGCTAACAAAACGGCTGGAGAAGAAACTAGATGGCAATTACACAAGAATGCTGCGTGCAATCCTGAACAAGTCCTGGCAGCAACACCCCACAAGACACCAACTGTACGGACACCTGCCCCCTATCACGAAATCTATTCAAGTTAGGCGAACCAGACATGCAGGACATTGCTGGAGAAGCAGAGATGAACTCATAAGAGATGTACTCTTATGGATCCCCACACACGGCCGCGCAAAAGCAGGACGACCAGCACGAACGTACATTCAGCAGCTATGTGAGGATACAGGTTGTTGTCCTGAAGACCTACCTAGGGCGATGAACGATAGGGAGGAGTGGCGAGAGAGGGTCAGGGATATCCGTGCTGCCAGCACGATATGATGATGATGATGATAATAAATGAATATATATTAGATTTATATATTTAATACCATGGAAGTTTGTCTGCATTAAATATATAAATTAATATATATTTATAATTATTATATAATAGCTCTATCCTAGATATTGAGCACTCTCCATATTATATTGCACTTGATTCACCACAAATCCACAAAGTGATTTAGTGACAACCAACACTTATAATATTATATGTATATATATAAGATTTGGCATTAAATAACTGACAAGAGTTGATATGTCATAAAAACAAACCAACCCAACCCTCATGAATAAATCTGTGAAAGGAACCCTAGGAATCATTACACCATGCAGTATGCCCTAATATATATATATGATCTGATGATCTCATAGGCAAGTAACTGACTGTGACTGTGTCTGTACTATTCTAATTGATACGGAGCACTTTTTTAATAAATATAATGAACTATGTATAATTCATGAATCAAGATTAAGAAGGGTGGTTCATGTTGACCGCAGGCTTTCTTGTGGTTGACAGCATAGTTGCAGCAGCTGCAGCTGAAGGTCTGATCAGGGTTTGATAACTTAGTGTTGTGGTTCTTCCTTCAGTGCATTTTGTCTTTGAGAGTTGCTCTGCAGGTGTTTTTGGAGGAAGAGAGAGTGTGGTTAATGGTGAGATGTGATGCATCGCATTCCTGAGTTATATATATATATATAGAGAGAGAGTAATTTAGGGATTAACATTTTTGTTGTATTTTAAGCTCAATCTGGAATTAAATTAAAAGAATTTTATATTCCATTATAAAATGAAATGATAAACATTCAGTAGGAACAAGCTGTCACTAAGAAAATACAAATTCATTTAAAAATACTTCATTTTATATGTTAGCATATTTTATATCCAAGTATTTCCTAGTGCAGTTTTAAGGATATCAAGCTTTTTTTTTTATTTAAAAAAAAAAAAAAAAAATGGAATATGCAGAAAGAAAAATTGTACCAAATGATACTTGGTTAAAGATTCTCTTCAAAATTAGTTTTTTGAAGACTTAGAAATTGCTTCATATTGAATGTACCCTGGGTGGCACCTAATGGATGGAAATTGATTTATTATTGATGCTCCAGCAGAAGAGGTTCTGCTGATTTAGGAATTATTCATTGTTCTGTTAAAATGACAGAGGTGCTCTTCCAGGCTGGTACCATATTCTATGCACTGCATGGCACCAGCTATGGCAATTTCTATGAAGATTTCAAAGAGATCAAATCGTTTGAATTTCACTGTTGTACCATGAGATCAGACAGCTTTGAATTAAACCTCTCTTTATTTTTTTTATGCCTCTGTTAAGTACGATGCAATATTTGTCTGCCCAAAAGGGTATGATACTGAAATGTGATTAAAAGGTAATAACAACTATTGGTTTACATAAGAGCAAATTTGACTGAATTATTATAAAATTCTGATTTCAGTTTATTCTTTACAGTAAAAGTAAAACTTTCCCCTAAACTATTAACTTTTGGGCATCACAGTCAGAAATTTTTTTTTTTCTTTTACTTTCTAAATTCAATGAGCAGCTTCAGTGGCTTTGAGGTTCAGTCTAAAATAATGTCTCAAAATTGCCAGAATTTCAATCATTTTAACTTAAGTTATTGGTTAATAAGAATATGTTTTTTTTTTATAATAATGATTATAATGTAATGAAGTTATAGGTATTCTTTCATATGTACATTTATGAAGCTTTGGAATAAAGGTTTATAAAAAATAAATTATACAAGTATTTCTTGCAACATGTGATTGATTCAAATTGATTTGGCCCATTGACCTAGCAGTTAGAATGTTCGCCAATGGCCTGGGAGACTGGGGATCAATCCCAGGTCAAGTCATACCAAAGACTCAAAAAATAGTACTTGATGCTGCCTTGCTTAACACTCAGCATTATAAGGTATGGATCAAGGGTGAAGTGGAGCAATCCAGGGAAAGGAGTAGTGCCCTTCCCTACACCTCAGTGTAGTAGTTATTGAAAAGAAAGCCTTTGGGTCACCCTCGACTTTAATCGCCAACTTTACTTACTTTTTTTTATAATTGATTCTGTTGTTCTGTTAGTTCAACATTGAATTTGGTGCTGTCTGTATCCATTAAAACCTTCTTATGCTAAAAAAAAAAGCATATAGTTAAATCTTATAAGATAGGTTGATTTTTATTAAACAATTTTTTTTAATATTTGGAAGATATTATTCAAATATTTCAAAATCAAACTTCAAATCATAAATTGCTTTCAAATTTCAGAAAAGTTGATAATTTTTAAATTGTTTAACCAATTCTTAAAACATTAAGTTTGGAGTCACTGTTTATCATTTCATAAGAATTAAATGATTAATTTTTGATTTGGTCATTATATGATGATATTCTAGAGCCTTCTTTTGTATCTGAGGTGTTTGAAATACAGGAATAATAAAAAGCAATTCCCAATCATTTCCCTTGACATTTTCACATTCAGACACATATTTTCTGTATGTAATAACACTTTTATATTCAAATAATTCTATATAATTAATTCATTTCAATCTTGCTTGTTTGTTTTTGGTTATTTCATCTTTAGATTCTTGTGTTCCATCCCTTTTCTTCCATTTCTTTAAATTATCTTATGCATATATAATCTTGTACATGTTTAAATCACAAATGTCAAATAAATCTGTGAGGACTTTAGCTTAAGAGGAATCTTGTATATAAACAGCAATCAAAATGCCCCTTGAATTTAAAGCAAACAATCTGTCCTACAAGATGGCTGACTCTGCCAACTGACTGTGATTAAGAACTATATTTTAATTACTTGTTGTGATGAATTGGTAAAAAACAACAACATACAAACTGCATAACCAATTATGCTAAAAGATGAGGAATTTTTCTTTTGATTGCGTTTGCCAATATTAAATCCATTAGGGCCTGTTTGTAAGTTTTATATCAAATTAATGCCACTAACACTGATGCAATTTCAAGAGAAATGACCAATTATGTATAGTACTTAAAAAAGAAAATAGCAAGAACAGCAATAAAAAAACATGACTGTATGAATAGAGAGGGACTTTGTTGTAACCAAAATTGTTACTAATTATTAACTAATATCATTATGTTTGTACTTGTAGACACTGACTTGTTATATTTGGATTGACGATTTAATGGCTCAGTCATTTTGTTGAAAGAGATTTCTTCACCTTTTACTCTTATAGAAGTATACTTGACACAGAAGCAAATCAAATCATTGTCTAATAAAAAAAAATTCATCTGTAAAGAAATAAATCAATATTAATCAAATTAAAAATAAAATCAGTTGAAAAAAAAAACAAATTCAAAGAAAATTAATAGTAGTAATTATGAAAATAATAAGAAGCTAAAAACAGAAAATCGAAATGAAAAGAAAATTTTAAGAATTTAGAAAATATTGCATGCAAAATCTAAAAACTTAAATTTGAAAAAAATTCGTGTAAGTTGGTAAGAACTAATATTTTGTTCAACTTTCAAATTAATGAATATTTTTAAATGCTAAAGTTTGATGTAAATTTGTTTTTCTTGATTAATGTATTAGGTTATTTAAAAAAATAAATTGCCATACTTATATATGTATGCGTGTGTTGTTGGCAGTCCTTCATTAAGGCAGGTATGATTAAGTAATAAAGACTCATATCTATATAATTTTATTTGGATCCTTTCAAGTTTCCTGACAAGTTCTTTGATTTTTGGTTGGAATTGGTAGATGAATTTTCCAAAATTTTCCCGAGCAAGTTTGGTCCATTCACAGGCCATCATCAAGGGGGTTTTGCAAATGTCAAGAATGTGTTTTTTTAAAAAAGATTTTTAGATAGTCAAAAACATTTTTTACTTGGATACATAAACATATTGTAGGATTAAACTGAGATAGTAAGAAATCAAATAGGGATAACTTTAAAAAAATTTTTAATGACATCAAACAAATTTAAAATGAAATACTATCAACTGAAATAGAATACTTTAGATGGAAAAACAAAAAGCTAAAGGTTTTTTAAAACATTGTCCTTATCAAAATTCTGTTAATTATAGGCTTTTTTGATCTTATATGTATGGCTTCTAGTATTTGTAGTCTTGGCTTATTGATTTCATGTGCTATAATAGTAGTGGTTTTATCAAGAATTTTTTTAAATATAGATTTTTGGAGGGAGTGACTTTCAAGATGTTGGGCTATAGAACTACAGTCATTAAGGTGCATTGTAAGACATCTTGAAAGAGTCTTACTGGTAAGACCACTCTCTGTATTCTTTTCATTTTATAACTCTCAAATGGATAAATATTTTTCAATGCAAAAGTTGGCCATCAATTTGTATTTTTCTTCATTAATATATTAAGTTGTTTAAAAAATATAATAACCAGTTTTATTTGTTTAAAAAAATTATTAAAACGTGTAAGAAAATCTGCCTCTATTTTCATAACAATTCAATATTTCAATGAAACCAAAATATGAGTGTTATACAAATTTTTGTTACCACTACTACTGCTGTTACAGTGACAGTCAAAGAGTATCATTATAGTATCTCCCTAATCCCTCCACCACTGACAAGATATGACATAAGGTCAATTTTTAAACAAAGTAAAGCTGGTTTGAATTCAGAGTTTTTCTTCTTTTACACTGATTTCATCACAAAAGCTAAAGAGCCTAGACTGACCTACTATTTACTCATAGTTGGGAGATAACTGATGGAATCATGGCTTTCTCAAGAGCATTAGTGTGAAGTGAAATGCAAACAGCCTTACCCAAGATTAGAACCAAGATTGATGATTTCATTTTCTATGATAATAACTATTATACTAAGCATGACATAATTCTTGCTACATATGGTTTCAAATCAAACTAGCTAAGTAAATACCATAAACGGTCTATCAAGTATTGGTACATCATTCAAAATATAAACATTGACTCTACATTTACCAAATTCATCAAGTCCATATCTGAAATAATTCTCTGATGATTTTTTTTATTAATACCAGTAGTATGATAGAAAAGGATCTTTTTATTTTCACCCCAGATAAAAGTAACATTAAATACACATGACTATAAGCAAGGTCTTGTGTACTACATAAATTCTTGCCCCTTGGATGCAAACTGAAAATTCAGTGATACCACCTAAAAATTTACCTATATTGGACATGCAGGACTTGGGAATTATTCTAATAATTTACATTTCATCTTTCAGTCTCTTATTCCAATCTAAATAAATATATCATCAAATCTATTTGCTGTAGAAACAACTACAACTCTATTTCATAGCTTAACTTGGTATATATCTAATCTGAATGCCATTCTTTTTCCATTAACAAACATAGATTGCCAGGTACAGATATTTTCATAAGTACATGTTGATTATAAGCTGATATGTCATTAAACAAAGAAACCAAACTGCAAAAAATATGTGTGTTCTATATACAAGATGTGAAAAAAAAGTATAGAACCTGAAGCTTTCAATATTTTTATTTTAGAATATATACCATAACATGGACATAGCAGAGTAACTTATTAAGTCATGTCTTGATTGTCTTGACGAGTTTCTGCTAATTTGAAAAAAAAAAAGCTTATAATATAGCTTGTATATTGTAAATGCAGTTTTTCCATGATCTTTATAATGACCAGAATTAATCTAGATCCAAAACATTTGGATAATACTCATATTTGTTGTGTCCAGACATACATTTTACTTGTTTAAAAAATAGCTCATGTTTATAAATTTAATAAAAATTGTATTAAAGAAAGATAGCTGCCTTAAATCATTATATTGGTAGAACTAACTGTAAAAGAACAGAATGAAGTTTAAGTCATATTTTCCCTTTTTAAAATGAATTGTTGCTTAAAAGGATCAGGATTTATGGTTCTGATGTTTTCTACTAAGGTGGAAGATTTATGTAAGGAAGAAGATTCTTGGAACTTTAGATATTAATTTGCAGTTAGGGTTTTTTAATTTCTGGAGTAGTTAATTTCCTTTGACCATTTTTGGGTTAATTAATGGCACCTGGTAAGTATGGAAAGGGCTTTTTTTAAACATAAAAAACAGATAAATATATGAAGATAATTGTTTAGTTTACAAGCTTACATTTTTCAAAAATATTCCACCTGCTATGAAAAATCTAGCATATGTTCAAATTAGGATGGGTTAATTTACAGGAACACTCTTTTCCTGGTTCCTTCATTTTTCTAATATTTTATTGTTTTAACCCCCCTTACTTTCACCTGAGAATTGAAATTTATAGAGTTTTGGGTTTGTTTTTTCCATACATATATATAGATATATATAGATCCATATTTACTGTTTTTCAACCTCAAATTAAATGTGTGAAATCATCTGATGAGACAAAGAGTTTCATGATATTCTTTGCCAAAATAAATTTATAATGACAATTTAACCAGGTTTGAGTTTTCTTCTAACTGCATATTATATATACGTAAGAAATGCGTGTGTGTGTGAGAGTGATAAATATATAAAAAAAAAGATATATATATATATATATATAAATATATATATATATATATACACACACACACACACACTTCATTGTGATTAATTTTGCTTGTCTGTTTTCCTAAATGTATTACTCTGAAATGAATTGAATTAAAAAAATTAACAACTTATTCACTGTTGGTCTAATAGGATGAAAGTTAAACCATTAAGCTCTGAACATTTAAAAACATGTCTTATAGAATTTTCCAACCAATACGTGTTGTAAAAACTTTAGTGTATAATTATTCGAATGAGTCACATCAATTATTTTTTTAATTAAATTCTTTTCTATTAGAAAAATTAATTGAAAGAATAAAAAAAACAAAACAAAAAACACTCTTAAGATTTTTAAAGAATTTTAAGATAGAAATTTTCAGTTTCATTAATTTTTTCCCCTTCATATAATTTAAAGAAACTTTTTAAAGAATAATAGACTTTGAAGATAGAGGAAAAAAAGTTGAAATAAATTTAAAATACTTCTCGGACAGCACATTTCTTTTTCAGCTTCAGAGTGAACAGACAAAAAATTGATTGTGATGTGTTCTTCCAAATAAGTTTGCCGATTTAAGTTGTTTTAAATTTTTAATAATTCAAATTTTATGAAACAATGATTCTTAGAAAATAGTCTGGATTTTTATTTAGGACTTTTCTTTTCAAAATTAATTCATCAATTTGTTGTGCATTCTAAATAATTTGGATTTTTTTAAACAATGATTCTCAGAGAATAAAAAGCTGATTTGAAAAAAATATATATTTACAATTTAAATTTTGTACAGAACATTGCTTTTGAATTAAGTTCATTGATAGAAGTTATTTTCCAGTTTTATTAAACAAAATTTCTTAAAGAATAGCAAGAAAATCAACTATATAACAGATATTGTCATTTTTATTGGTACTATGATCATATCTCTCTCTCTCACATATATATATATATATATATATGTATATATATATATATATATAAAATAAACTTTGTTCTTATAATATTATTGAAAAATGTATGAAAGCACAACAGAAAGGTGGCTCCCTCAGTTTTTGGGTGTGTAATTTATATCTAATTAAATCTTTTTTTACCTTCTTGGATCCTTTTTGAAAGTACTGAGATTTTCTGCCCAAACCATTCCTTGAACTAATGGAATATGACTAAGAATTTCTAAAAATATAAATAACAGCTGTTTGATTTCAGAAACTCCACTGAAAATTTCATAGCTTATTAGACTAAAAGTTTATTCTATCATACTTAAAATTTTATCTTTTACAACTGATTTTAATGCTGCAGGAAAAATTTATTTCTGAGTTGGCAAATTTGTTAATTTTTCACTTATTCTTTTTAGTTTCTTGGTTAATTTAAATTTCTATATGATTTGCTTACATGTTTGTAGTCTCCTCAGGTAAGAAGCCAGAAAATGCTAGATTCTTCATACTTTTGTCTCTTAATATCTCAGCATAGTTGTTCTGAGCTGCAGACATTGTTTTGAAGTTAATATCTATTTTACATGTGTATGGTGGATATCAAGATTTT
This sequence comes from Sepioteuthis lessoniana, assembly GCA_963585895.1. Taxonomy (NCBI): domain Eukaryota; kingdom Metazoa; phylum Mollusca; class Cephalopoda; order Myopsida; family Loliginidae; genus Sepioteuthis; species Sepioteuthis lessoniana. Next base: position 130,990,855 of record OY757904.1, on the reverse strand, counting down.
TATCTATCCTTCTAAATACATAGATATATAATTGAAACAGATCTGTAAAAAAAAGAGTATATATATATATATATATATATATATATCCTGTGCCCTTGAGAGCCATAGTAACACAATGCTTGTTATGGTGCAGTAGTTTCATACCAAGTAGATTTTATGGGGTTTAGTTGCTAACCCTTTTCCTTTGGATTCAGAGTTTTTATCTTTTTCTAGACCAGCTGCTTTACAAGACTCTAAATAATTAACTCTACTTTATTATCTAACCATAAGAGAGAGATTTTTTGCCTTTTTCAAGAGTATTAGTGTGAAAGTGAAATGTAAACAGCCTTATATAGAATTTGAATTTAACTTGTAAAACCATTACCTAAGATGATATCTGTTACCTGTAGGCTTTTGACTTATATATTTATATAGCCTTGCCCCAAAAAGAAATGTCAGAGAATCATGAAGCTTACTGCTATTTCATATATTCATATGAGAATTCAGCATATCTATCACATCTTTTAAGAATTATAAAAGGAGTAATTCCCTTTTTAGCTGGGCCAAGAACTTTTTAGCAATCTCTTACATGTGTGTGTGTGTGTGTATATATATATATATATATATATATATATATATATATATATATACCGGACATTGGCATAATGGTTAGAGAGTTCGCCAATGGCCTGGGAGACCTGGGTTCAATCCCAGGTCGAGTCATACCGAAGACTCAAAAAATGGTATTTGATGCCTCGTTGCTTAACACTCAGCATTATAAGGTAAGGATCAAAGGAAAAGTGGAGAAATCTAGGGAAAGGTGTAGCATCCACCCCTATACCTTGGTGTAGTAGCCATCGAAAAGAGAGCTTTCAGGTCACCCTCGACTATATATATATATAGCCTTACCCAAAAAAGAATGATATAGAATCATGAAGCTTACAGCTATTTCATATATTCATGGTAGAGTTTAATATATCTGACACATATAAAAATTATAAAAGAATAATTCCTTTTTTAGTTAGGCTAAGAACTTTTCAGCACTCTATTATGTGTGTGTGTGTGTGTTTATATATATATATATATATATATATATATATATAATAGAAAGAAATACAAAAAGCAAATTTTGGCAATAAAATGAGAGTGCTTAAATGTCTGTAAGCAAACTGGTAAAAAAAAAAAGAAGTGATTACTTACAATGTTATCACTGCGACTTCAAGTTTCATGTGTTAAAAGGAAGTATTGCCACAATTATCCTGTCTAATGTTTGTGGCAATACTTCCTTAAACTTGGAGTTATAGAATTCTAAGTAATTACTTTTTAGTTACATATGTGCATACATACAATGTGTTTCTGTATGTGTTGTCGATGAATAGTTTAATATAATCTTCATGAAAACATTTCTCTGTCAAAATTGTTGCCGATTTTATGTTTTCTGTAAGTGTAGTTTATTCATGTCTCTTCAGGATATGGGCCATCATGTCTCTTCACACCTTTCTTTATCTATCAACTGTGCATTAACGTGGTTGTTTTTGTGAGGGATATTGGATTGGCTTTACTGTTGCCTTTCCCACAATGTCTTTATCAAAATACCTAGTCATTGATTCTTCTTGCTCATCCACCATTTGATTGACATTATTTTCATTCCTACCGAGTTGCTAAGCAATTGCTTTGCCCATACAGGTATAGGATAATCATTTTAGCTGTTTTTTTTTTCTTAGAGTATCCTTCTCTTAGTTAGACTGGCTGGGTGATTCTAACTGCCATATTATTTCCAGCTGAGGGGGAAGAGTGGATTCATGCTTTTCTCAAAGGCTCTAGTGAAAACTAAATGCAAATGGTGGACTCAATAGAAATTTGAACTCAGTTCACTGGTTTCACTTTCTGCTCTGCTAACCATTATGCCATACCACATCTCCAAGTGAAGCATACAAGAGAAGTCCAATAAAACACTGAAGAGAAAAATCTTTGGATATACTTTGCTGGCAACATTTGATTTGAGTTACTCTCTGAATCCAGATTATTTTCAGTTTCTCAATATAATTTTTTTAATGGCATGCTGATCACAATCCCCATTGGGAGCCTGGCACTGCAAAATCCTTTAAGAACATCTCAGTTTTAGATTTTGTACCAGATTCTGGCTGAGCAAGTAAATCCTCTGTCTTATCTATGAAATGTTTTAAGAGAAGATAAAACTATTGATCTGTTCCCTAAATATTTTTTGCAAGTCTGATTTTTTATGTTCAGTATCTCTCTCTCTCTTTTTTTTTTTTTTTTGGGCAACTGAGTAGAATTTTTGTGCACTGTATTTACTGTGCCACATTTAGATTTTTGGAAAGGTGATCTCATTCTTGAATGTCAGCAAAGGCCAAAGAATGCCACTTGTAAATCTTTGGCCATCAGAAGTGAAAAAGTATAGACAGTATTTAATACTTTGCATATATATATATATATATATATATATATATGGCAAAAATAAGACAGACCAGAATTTATATCCATAATTGTTTGTTTTTCTCAACTAGTTTTTGACCATGTGTTCATTATCTGTAATATGTAATTTTCTCAATATTTTTTAAATTAATGAACAACAAAGAGATAATGTAATCAAGAGTAACTTAATTTTTTGTTTTGTTTATTTATTTAATGGCATGTCAACTCCTCATGGGTTATTCAGTGTTGGAATTAGATTAATTTCTAAATGTTTTATGATGATCATAACTATTTCTAATGTTCCATTCCAATCATTTTTTAAACCATACATTTTGTCTATAATAATCATTTGTTTGCACATAGTCATAGGATTTAGAGCATTCCATACCATTCCTAATACTTTTTAGATAGTTCTATGTGACACATATATGAGATCCTAACAAGTACTCCCTCTCTGGATTAGTTTGGTTTGGTTTCTTCGTTTAATGGCATATCAACTCTTTTTAGGCTATTTAATGCCAAAGCCATTCTCCTAGAAGAATAGTAGTGGTACTATTTAACCCATAGCTGGGAGGATAAGGGGGTTCATACCTTTCCCAAGGGTATTTGCCCGAAAGTGAATGTAATAGCGCGACTGGAGTATGAACTCGCATACTACGGTTCCACAGTCTATCACTTTAACCATTACACCACGAGGACACCCCTTCTCTGGATTAGGGATGACTGGGGAGTAATAGTTTCAGTGTGGTACACATTACTCCTCAGGTCTCCAGAACTGTAGCCTCACCATAGGATACTGTTTAGTTTGATACCCAGGACATTAAACTTGATTATGTAGTATATTTTGAAAAGAAAAATGTACACTTAGCAAGATCATATACACATGCACACAAAGCATGATCAAAAAATACCAAAACTGAAAATCAAATTTCTTTTAATTCTAAAATTTACATCAAGATATGTTCACAGGTGAGTAACTTACATATAAAGCGACAATTGACAGACATCTAGTTGAGTCAGTGCCAGTCCTTAAAATGTTATAAAACCTGTACTTAGACTGAAATGTCTTTGGTGAAACACAGTACTCTCTATACTCACCTGGCCTACTGTTATCTTACTTTTACTAGCTGCATCACTTATCAAAAGGTAAGTTTAAAATATTCTGTGAAAACTACAAAACTCACCGAGAAAAGTATGTTGAATGCCGAGGGGACAATTTTGAAATAACATCTATTTTTCATTCATTGCTCTCTGTCTTCATAAATATAACTTCATTGATGATATTTTTGAACATGCCTTAGAGTCACACCCACACAGAGATAGACATAATAGTAAATATACATACATATATTTATATACTCATAAGTATTACACACACACACACACACACACACACACATATATATATATATATATATATATATATATATATATATATATATACACACAGTCACGCACATAGGCATATACATTTGTACATCAATGTATAAATGTATTAATGTTTTATAAATTTATTTTTCAAGCTAAGAGTTAAAGATCTATTATTTTCTTTGTTAGAGTTGCAGCTGTTTCCAACTTTTGTATTATGATCTTTCTGCTCCATTGACTATTTCAAAGCATGTACAAAAAATAAATCTGAAATTATATTGACAGTAGGAAATGCAACTACTGTTGCTTATTTTAAAAGACCTTCATTGCATAATTTTTGTATGAAATGCAACACATTACAGCAAAATGCATCAAGTTTAAATCAAATATTTTATGAAACTTGAGGTGTCAACAGCATATAAAGTTACTTTCTATTTTAATATTAAAGAGTTGACTAAGTTTATAATTTTTTCCAAAATAAGATTAAAATATAGAAGATGTGAAGAATGGATAATCACACAGTTCACAAGCTTACTCAAAGGCATCTCTCTATTAACTATATAATCTCAAAAGAGAGTATCCTTCTGAGCAGTTGCCAAGTATATCAAGGCCACACAACCAGTTCTTCAGATTTTCTGGATACTTTTCTGCTTTTTGTACCAAACTCTTACATCTTTAGAGAATATAGTAGACTTGTTGTACAAACCTCTCACATCTTTTGAGAATATGGTAGATTTGTTGTTAAATGTAACTTTTTAAAAGCAGCCAATAAAGATATTTCGTAGTAGATGGAAAAATATTTTGGTAGTTTCAAAATTTACTCTTTAATTTACCAGCCTGGTGTTGAGGGAAATGAAAGCAATGATCTTTTATCATGCAAGTACCACAAAGTGTTAATATCACTTAGCCTAGTCTCTGGATGCAGGCCTGCTATTCAAGAAGAAGAAGAAGAAATCTGATTTTATTTATGACTGCAGCTTTATTTTAGAGAATATTCCATTCCAATAACCTTTTTCTCAAAGACTTACCTTTTTCTCAAAGACTTACCTTTATGGGGTGTCCTCGTGGTGTAATGGTTAAAGCGATGAACTGCGGAATCGTACGCGAGTTCGTACTCCACTCGCGCTATTACGTTCACTTTCGGGCAAATACCCTTGGGAAAGGTATGAACCCCCTTATTCTCCCTCCAGCTATGGGTAAATAGTAGGACGGACTAGGTTCTTCAGCCTTGGTGAGGCAACTAGTCTAGGAGAAGGAAAACTCTGAATTAAAACCTGTTAAACTCCGCTTAAAAATTGACCTTGTGTCATATCCTGCCCGAGCGGAGGGGTTGGTAAATAGTACCTTTACCTTTCATAGCACTTAAAATACCTTTGTTTTTTTGTGGTAAAAAATCCTTCTCTTTTAAATCAGACATTCAAGCAATATCCATTTCATGTGTTTACAATGATAATAAAGGTAATAAGTACAAAATCTACACTTATATGGATTTCTCACAATAAAGCTTTTTTTTGCCATTTGAATGTTTTGCATTTGTACTATTCTTGATAGAAACTAACAGAATCAACAGTTATGTGCATTGATTTTTTTCTTTATATTTTCAATATCAATAGTGCATGTCATATGAACTGGGCCCAAATATAAATTTTTAGCTTTTTATGGAATCTGATGGCTTACTGATTAATGAAAAAAAAACACAGGCCCCATTAGGAGCCACAAGTTTGAAAAATTTGAATTTTTCTTAAAAAGATAGCCTGATAGACTATGCTGGGAGCCATACACATTAGAGTAGTTTGAATTTTTCTAAAAAGATAAATCTAATAGATAATCAGATAGACCATATTTGGAGCCACACATGATGAAAAAGTTTGACATTTCCTAAAGAGATAGATCTGATAGCTAATCAGCTAGTCCCTGTTTGGAGCCACACACAAGTTGGAAAAGTTTGCATTTTTTCAAAAAGATTTGATAGATAGCCAGATAGGTCCTGTTTGAAACCATACACGAGTTGGGAAAGTATGAAATTTTCAAAAAAATATTGGTTCGATAGACAGCCTGGAAATTCTCTTGACTTCAATCCCATGAAAAATCTTTGCACTATCATGAATGATGAAGATGTAGAAAATGACTTCTTTTGACTTCTAAAGAACAGCAGCATTCTCAAAAGCTTTTAATGCAGTTGACTTGCAAAGTTTTGAAGGAATTAAAATATGAACAACAAATATTCAAGCATATCCTTTGCTTATTTAAAAGTGAGGTAGATTTTATAAAAGTTTATTGTAGGAAATCCAATTAAAAAGAATGTTGAAAGATTTTTTAGATTCTGACACAGAAAGTTTCTTATTTGCAATGTGACACCTTTTCTGGATGAAACTTAATTCAGATGATGGCAAATCCAGGCATTGTCACTAGGTAGGATGAGGATTATAAACTGGCTAGATACTCATCACTTTCAGACTGATTTGTTTTTTTACTTACTGCCATGGAAATGTCCACTATCTAAGGACAGTTGTTTTTAAACTTTTTTGAGCTGAGTTCCCTTTTTATTTTTGGGACTTTCTCACCACCCCCCTCCATATGGATAAAAATGAAATGTGAAAAATATTAAGTGAAAATCACATCTTTGCACTGATTAATGTCTTTTGATGAAAGGGATATACTTGTCTTGCTTGGATTGAATTGTCATTTCTTGTTAAAGAAGGAAATTACTTAACAAGTAATTGATATTCATTAAAAGGTAGGCTGACAGTAAGATGTTCTTCAAGTCATTATTATTTCCACTGAATAATTCTACACTATGGGATTTTGAATACTTCTTCATTGAATAAACGTTCTAACCCTTTTTTTTTTCTTCTTATCCAATAAATAGTAAAAAATTGAGTCTTAGGGTCGTCAGGAGAGAATGCGTACCATTTTGGGGCCTTCCTCTCAACTTTTTTATTTACACACTGGCTTCATCACTGAGGCCCTATTATGTTATTGTACAGACTCAGAAGTATAACAGTGAAATGTGATTTGAAAACAAACAAAAAATGTGTGTTATGCACATACTGCATGAGTCTCATTACACATTCGCAATCAGGTGTTGGTTTAATGATCTTTATTTTGAATTGTTCCATGAGATATTTCCTTTGTTTCATATCCATATGGAACTATTTTCCATTACTTCTATGAGGCTTCTTATACATTTGACTTTATTACACCCTTTGATTCCAATTTGACCCAGAAACTGGTACAGGGGGCCTACTACAAATCCTCTTACTCCCATTTCCAAGGCTTTAACTCTCATGCTATACCTTTCCTTTTCCAGCTCTGTTTTAAGATTTTTATATTTGCTGGTTTTATACTTCTGGTTTTCAAATGGTATTGATAATACTACTATGATGATTTTAAGGTTTACCCTTGACTGAAGAACAATATCTGGTCATAAACCCTTACTAAATATTGTTTTTAGGTAATCATTTTGCCATCCAGATAGGTCAGCAGATAACTCCTGATTTCCACTTGATTTCCAAGGTTTTGACTGGGTATAGCTCTATATTTGTTTGCTTAGAGCTAGCACATATTTTGCCCCCCACCCTCTGCAACAAATTTCTTGGTTGATATAGTTGCTTCAGATTTCATATAATTACTTATAATTCCAACCAACTCATCTAATACTCTATTGTGCCTCCAGGTATTTGTCCCTTTATTAAGAACTGTCTAACAAGAAATGCTGAAAATGCTGTTTCACCAAGATATATGGTTGTAGCATTTTGACTGTCTTTTGAGACAATAAGGATGACTCAAAAGCCACTCTAAGCCAAAATTTGAGGAGTGGTCACTATTTAAGCTGAATTTTCATTGGTGTGTATTAGTAACTAGAAATAAAAACATGAGGACCACTGTTGTTAATCTTGCAGACCTTCTGTAGTTCCTGGACTGTAGTTTGAAGACCACAATCTTAGACCTTTAAACAGCCTCCCTACTCTACTAGATTACTTGTAAGGTGTAAAAATGAACCCCATGAGGTTGAATACCTATTTCAGAGAATTTCCCTTGTCATTCATCATAGCAATGTATTTTCTTTTGGTTTAGACAAATGTAGATAAAGTGATGTTTCTGTATAGTCACCTACCTCCTATCATGAAAACTATCAAAGTTAGACAAACCAGACATGCAGGACACTACTGGAGAAGCAGGGACGAGCTCATAAGTGATGTTCTCCTATGGACTCCCTCACATAGCCGAGCAAAAGCAGGGCAACCAGCTAGAACCTACATACAGCAGCTCTGTGAGGATACAGGATATAGCCCTGAGCACTTGCCAGAAACGATGAACGATAAGGAGGAGTGGAGAGAGAGGGTCAGGGATATCCGTGCTGGTGGCATGACATGTTGATGATGAGATAAAGTGATAAGTGTAATCATCTGTTGATGAAAAATAGTACATTAACCAAGTGATTCTTAACCTTTTTCCCTGCTTGCAACTCATGAAAACTATTAAGAATAAGAGTTCATGTACTTAATATAAGAGAAGAATATCATCATCCTATGTATAAATAACACATTTATTTTGGCGTTAATCTCTATTTATATTTTAATAGATTGTATATTTAACAAATAAACAATTTATTACATCACAAGCCTTTAATTTTGGGTGACAGATTCAATGAAAAAATATGTCATATATAATATGCATTGGCTATTTAAAATTCTAGCTATTAAATTTAACTTTATTTCAACTTTTTAGCCAGCTCATCAAATCAACTAAAAATGAACATCTATTTAGTCTATCTTATAATTAGAAAATGGCCTTGGAAAGTCATGAATCTATCTTCCAGCTATAGAAAAATAGTAGGTTATGTTTGTTTGTTTCCCACATCACAAAGATACAAGATACACATTGACCATCCATCATACCTAATATAAAGTGCAAAATCAGGGGACACAACTGTGTATCAGACAGATCCAAAGTTAGTCAATGGAAACTTAACATTTCTGATGTCTTCTCCTAAAGATTGTAGTTCTGTTAGATCAAAAATGTGATTGAAGCAACAAGTCTCTCAGATTCAGTTTATATTTCTTTTTTGGTTATCTTTTGTTTCACTTAAGTCTCATCAACTCTCAGTTGCCAATCTCTCATGATATAAGATGAATTTAAAGCCTCCACTAAAAATGCATTATCAGTCTTGCAAAGATCTTCAGGCAATATGGGCAGTCAGAATATTTCCTGCAACATAACAGCTAATAAAACACCAGCCTCAGCTGCTTTAGTAAGTGCAGGAGTCTCTTATGCTTAAGGACCCTTGGTCAAGTATTTTTGAAGATCAACATGTAGGAGTCATTCCATTCATCTTGCTCCAAATAAAAACAATAAAACTACCCTGTGAAGATCCACTTTCTTGGCTTGCATAGATGGTATCAGAGTAACATAAATATTCAGTTCTGAAGGTTTTTCCAACTTTGGAAAAGATATAAAACCTTTATTGAATTTCAACATTGATAATTACTTTTGGCCTTGAGTATCTTCATTTTAGCATGTTTTCCAGTATTACTCATTTGGCAGAGATCAAATGATATATCTGGATGAGTCTGTGTAGATGCCCACATTATTTGACCTGTAAGTCTTAAAACACTTTTCTGATCTTGTCTCAAGTGATTTTTTCTCAAGGATATCCCTTTCTTTATTTCTGTGGGTGATATGGATGATATACATAGATTTTGATCTTTAATAATTCCATCTTTTGATTGCTTTACAACTCATCCCCAAAATTTAAACATTTCATTCCTTTGAGTTGCTACCTTGAATATCTTTTTTTTTATTCTGTGATCACATTTTTTTGAATGATTCATTTTGACTGAATATGAAATCATCCACATGCATAGCCAGGATGCCAATCAACTTGCTCATTGCATCATGCCTACAAAATAGTGAATCATCATTGGCACTCACCATTTGTTTTATTTGATTTAAAACTTGATTAACTCTCTTGTACCATGAACTGGTACATCATTTAATCCATAAATGTATCTCTTTAGCTTCCACATCTGTAATTACAGGCATCTACTGGATGGTATCAGAAAAAAACACTTCTTTTTCTAGCTTATCACCCTGCAGAAATGCTGAGGTGAAATCAAGTGTCTTAACCTGCCAACTAATAACAGAGTTTCTTAACATTACATTCTATTTCTTTATTTTTTGAGTCAATCACATCTTTTTCTTGATCTCAGATGTTAGCAAAACCATGTGTTTCTGATGATTTTGATTTTCTCTATCTCTCTCTCTTGGGGTAGTTTTCTCCGTTCATCAACTTGGTCTCAGTTAAAGCAGACAGCATCTTCATTTTCCTCTTCTGCTATAATATTCAGCCAATGGCTATATTTTCCTGTTGATTTTGGCTATGTACTCATAATTTTTTGTCTTTTCAACTCATTACTTTCATTTATTTTATACTCCCCAATTTTATCTCTACTTAGTTTTTCGATATTATTTTTGAATATCTCAATATTATTTTCAGATTTTTTTTATTACAAAGTTCTTCATCTTCCTTACCCAGGACTTCATTTATCTCATTATATGGATTTTTCATATTCTTTATTCTTTGTAATTTCCACTTTTTTATCTCTTCCTTTTACTATTAACTTTGATCAAGTGTCATCGATGTATTCTCCATGTCTGACTTTCCTTGCCTAATATTTGGCTGGACCACACTATCCTTTGTAGTTTGTCTTCTATTATAGACATTGTCCCCACTCACAAATTGCCTAGTTGGCTGGGGCTGTAGAATACACCAACTGCACTTCTGCAGTGGCGTAAGCCCCATCCCCCAATGAGTGTCCTGGATATGACACTAAACAATCTGATGGTGAGGTTCCAGTGATGCTCAGGCTTTGGGGAATGCAGAGCACCCCTTCATTACCATTGCTCTCAGGTCCACTCTGGCCCGGCGTGGTAGCACATGATAGGGCCCTATCTATGGGTTAAATAGAACTAACTTATGCTAAACTGAATAGTTTGAAATAGAAATGTTTTTGACAATTAAACCATACTTAGATTTAAACTGCGTGCTTATGCTAAACTGAATTATTTGAAATTGAACTGTTTTTGACATTGAAACTGTATTTACACTAAATTGTTTAATATAGAACTGTTTTGACATTTAACTGTGTGTTAACAAAATCTGAACTTATACTAAACTGAATTAGAACTGCTTGACTAAATAAACTAAATAGCTTGCAATAGAAATGTTTTTCACAATTAAACTGTACTTACATTTAAACTCTGTACTGAATTGTTTGAAATAGAACTTTTGCATAAAAATGGATTTGGCATTAAATAACCTACAAAGGTTGGTATACCATAAAACTCAAACAAACAAAAAAAAACCCCACTCACAAAATATTCATCTGGATTCACATTGGATTATAATGTTCTCTACATGTTTTCTCTTGCTTTAAGCTTCTGTAAAGCTTTTTTATGCTGTGTGTAGATTCACTCTATGTCACTAGTTGTTACATATTCCAGTGCAGCTAACTTGTCAGTCGAAATTGGTGTGTTTATATTGAAACCAAGTACAAATTCATTTGGACTATTTCCTGAGCAATTCTGGAGTACATTTTTGGCACTAACAGCCTGCGCTAGAGTTATTTCTGCTTCACATTTCTCATCTATTAATATTGTTTTCATTGCTTCATCAACTATCAAATTGTGACATTCCCCAGTGTTGTTGCTTAATTGACTTCCCACAGCAGTTGTGCAGGTTTCGATATTTAATTTTTCATTCATCTGTCAATAGTTTTCATCAACAAATTCTCTCTTTTTATCACACAAAAATCCCCTAGGAGCTCCAAAAGAAGATATCCACATTAAAGATGTTGTGAATAATTTCTTTACTCTTTTTTGTTTTAATTAATTTGGCAGCAGAGTACCTTGTGTATGTATATGTTAGGGATGAAATCCAATGTCGATGATGTCCATGCTCCCTTAAAGCAAGTTAGTGCCATTACATCTGCTTCCAAATAGCGATCCTACTGCTAGTTGTAGTGGAAGTTTTGTAAATCTCAGACAATGCCTACAAGAATTACAAACATTCCTGATAAGATCCAGAAACTCTCTATCATGAAAAGTTTGACTATTTGTCACCAAGTTTCTCTTTTACATGTGCAAATTGTCAATGTAGTTTCTTTTTTCTGTTCTTGAAGGCTGATGTAAAGATTTCCCATGAAACACAATATGTGGTGACTTTCCAGCCTCCAACAACATATAAGTCAAAGGGAAGATGATAATTCTCAATTTTACAGATTTACTTAAAATCCAGCAACTGTCATTTTTAAAGTCCAAGACTACTCAAACAGTTTTCATAGATTCTTGGCAGTGTTAAATCATTTTTGACAATATCAGCTTCAATATAAGTTTTAACACCTATTACACACCCTATAATCCCTGGAAATTTAAATGCTTTAGTTAGTTTTACTTCCACCCCATCTCCAAAAAACACAAGGTTCTGTTAGATTTAGAAATCTTCAGTAAGTTTCTATCTCTGTCATTTAATGTGTCAAAAAATACATTGAACTAAACTTCACCAGAAAATGTTCAAAAACATACACTATCTTATATAGCCATACCAAATGCCTCTTGTACAAGACTGGACATTTTTATATTAGAATCTGAAATGGTGACATCATTTATTAATATCTAATAAGGTTTATCAACATTAAATTAAGTCATATGCACCTAGTCCAATTCAATGACTGCATTAACATTATTTCTAAAGTTTGAATTGTAACAATGGTAAAATATTAGCAGAATTGCATTTAAAACATTGCATTCACTGTTTTCATTTACTCCTTAATAACTGGGATGGTGTTGTTCTCTGATGATGAAATATTGCCAAACACTTTCTTAAATGTCTCTTTCATAGCTGAGTATATCAGATTTACTCATGTGGTTTGTGCAAACTTTTTCTTTGACACAGATACTTTAGCCACATTTAACACAAAAAAGCCGGAATTCCTTCCAGTTAGCTAATCCCGAACCTTCATAATTTTTTATTAAAAAATTCATAACAGGCCAAAAATCGTTGATATGAATCCCAGCTTTTCTTCTGTATTAGTAAAAATCTTTGAACATGATATACTCCATTGTGTTTTCATCCAGTTAATAAATCTTATCCAGTTTATCTATTGTAATTTTTAAATCATTCTCTCGGCTGATATCCATTAGAGTTAAATGTCAAATACATTCATGAATCCTCATAGGCAGTGTTAGAAATACTGTTGGTCTATGTTTTTCTTTAAAAAAATCAGAATATAGAAACCAAATCTCGGTCTTATTTCTATTCTGTGCACAACTCTTCATTTTGCCAAATAGGCAGTTGTTTTGTAAAATAAGCCACCTTTCTTTGAACATATTTCAACATAAGTTGAATATGAAGCATTTCTGTCACATGAAAGAAGATAGCTATTGCTACCAATGTTAGATTCTCACATAACAAAGAAAACACAAGGTAGATTTGCCCAGTCGGCTGGGGCTGTACAATACACCGACTGCTTCTCTGCAGAGGGTTAATACCCCCCCCCCAACGAGTGTCCTGGATATGACACTAAACAATCTGATGGTGAGGTTCCAGCAGTGCTGGAGCTTTGGTGAATGCGGAGTACCCCTTCATTGCCATTGCTCCCAGGTCCACTCTGGCCCGGAGTGGTAGCATCTGATAGGGCCCTATCTATGGGTTAAATAGAACTAACAGCATACTTATGCTAAAATGAATTGAGTAAACTGAATAGCTTGAAATAGAAACGTTTTTGACAATTAAACCGTACTTACACTTAAACTGCGTGCTTATGCTTAACTGAATTATTTCAAAAAGAACTGTTTTTCGACATTAAAACTGTATTTACACTTAACCGAATTATTACATATAACTGCTTAAATAGTTTGAAATGGAAATGTTTTTGACAATTAAACTGTGTACTTATGCTAAACTGAACTGTTTTCAATAGAACAGATTATTTACATAAAAATGGATTTGGCGTTAAATAACCTACAAGGGTTGATATGCCATAAAACCAAACAAACCAACCAAGGTAGATGTTGAATACATACCATATTTAATATAAAGAAGTGTACTGTCACTACAAAACAAGAGACACAAACTGTGTATCAGACTGATACAAAGATAACTGAAATTGAACAGGGCAGGCTGGGTTCTCTGCTCTTGGACAAGTCACAATTATAGGCAAAGAAAAAACTCTGAATCCAAACCAGCTTTCCTCTTCTTAAAAATTGACCTTTTCTTGCAGCATCCTCATTGAATAGAGGTTTGGTAAATACATAGTTCACTTTACTTCATCTGGTATGTAAAATTGTTTGCTTACAGTACCTGCTGTTATGAATTGGTCACCCATCTAAGAATTGAACAAGCTCATCACAACTTAATTTTGGTAACCTGGTGTGATTTGACTTTTCATGCCTCCCATTATAGTTGCTGCATTTAATGTATGAGAGATGTGTATGTGTGTGTATATATATATATATATATATATATACACACACACAAATGTACCAGCTATTACAAGACTGGGGTAGTATACTTTTCCACCAATTCCAAAGATCAGCCATGTTAAAGAACTGTATATTCATATATCAAACAGACCTTTCTCGCACCCTTTGGGGTATTGAGCATCCTTAGCTAACTACTCCTACATTAACCATATAAGTATAGCAAACACATTAGTGCAGTCAAAGTGACTGAGTCAACTTTTCTCTCCTCAGATAAAGTTTCTTTTATTCCAACATTTGTTATCAACAGAGTTCTGAAAAACAGTCTTTCAAATAATGTTAGCAGCACTATAGAGCTGTCACATCATAGATCAGTGAGTGGAAAAATATTAAAGAAAGAAAATCAATAAATATTTTCCTTGTGTAAGAAGAATGTGAGAAATGTATAAGGAAAAGTTATGTGGCATGATTTTACACAGCTGTCAGAGGATGGGATAACACTTGTCTAAAAACTTGAAAAAAAGAAACATCTATTATTTTTTTTATCTATCTTCTATCACAGTAATCAGTGTAAGTAACTGATACAAAGTATACAAAAGATGAAAAAATAAAATGAAGAAGGAAGAATTTGAATTTTTAGAAAATGAATTCAAGTATCCGTGACAAAAATAGAATGGTCTTCATCTTTTCTTTTTTTTTTTTTTTTATTTCTGTTAATTTTTTAAATTTAAAAGAAATAAAATCATGTACATGGTAAATAAAAATTATGGAAATGAATATTTTTTTTCTTTTTTACTTACTTTATTTTTCAGATGAAGTATTGTCAAGTATTATTATTAATTTTTGATTATTTTCTTTCATCTTAATTTTTAATTTCCTTTTTTTTTTTTTTTTTTTTTTTAATACATTTGTCCAAGTGAGGTGTGATAAAAAAAATAATCAACTAAGAGTTAAGATAAATGAAAATAATAGAAAAAATTCAATAATAATATTGGTTGAAAATTTTTAAATGTTTCAATTTTTTAAAATCAATTTAAGAAATGTATTAATCAACAAAGTATTACCAAGCCATGATACTCTTCTAAGAAAAGTGTGCACAGGAATGAGTGTATCTGGTGAAGTACGAGAGTAATTTATCAGTGTATATTATTTCATATATGCATATACTGATACAAACACATTTGCAAATATTATGTTATCTTAAAATATGTCATTACAAAGAGTATGATAATTACTTATTATATATATATATATATAAGTAAGTAAAGTTAGCGACCATAGTCGAGGGTGACCCGAAGGCTCCCTTTTCGATAGCTACTACACCAAGGTGTAGGGGAGGGCGCTACTCCATTCCCAGGATTGCTCCACTTTACCCTTGAACCATACCTTATAATGCTGAGTGTTAAGCAAGGTGGTATCAAGTTCCATTTTTAAAGTCTTTGGTATGACTCGACCTGGGATTGAACCCAGGTCTCCCGGGCCATTGGCGAACACTCTAACCGCTGGGCCAATGTCCCGGTTTATATATATATATATATATATATATATATATATAAGGTTAGGCTGAAAAGTTCTTATCAGGATGTCATATCTTCTGTCGATGACTTTTTTGACCAGTGGAATCCAAGCACTGCAACATCAATTGAAGAAGTGTGTGGACCACAAGAAGGACTATGATGAAAAATAAAACTCACTTGGTCACCCTTTGAACTTTTCTGCCAATCCTTCTAAGTTGCTACTTAGGAAGAATTATTCTAAATTGGATTCGAAATTTTACCAAGGTTTCTGTAGAAAGTGGTTCAGTGAAACATTTTTTTAAATATATAAATCACCTATATCTTGAAACAAATCTTTAACATGACTTTTTATGTTATGAGTAAGTAAAAGTAAAGTTAGCAAACGTAGTCGAGGGCAACCAGAAGGCTCCCGTTTCAATAGCTACTACAGTGAGGTGTAGGGGAGGGAACTACTCCTTTCCCAGGATTACTCCACTTTACCCTTGATAATTACCTTATATTGCTGAGTGTTAAGTAAGGAGGTATCAATTACCATTTTTAAAGTCTTTGAAGATTGAACCCAAGTCTCCCGGACCATTGGTGAACACTCTACCCACTTGGCCAATGAGCTGCACTCTAATTCCTTTGAGAAAGATAGGAATCCTTTTTCTCTTAAACCAGGTATGGGTAAATGGTAGGGTAGATTAGGTTTTTATTCTTTGGTGACTAGCCTAGGAGAAGGAAAACTCTGAATTGAAAATCAGCAGTACTCCACTTTCTTAAAACATCCTGTTTATGGTAGAGGAGTAGGGTCAGTATGTACATTATGAAACATAGATAAAAAAAATAGACACGGTACTAAATAGATTATTTAAAATTTAGTCCTGTGATGAATAGGAATGTTATTTTCTTATGTAAGTTATTTATGATCTATTAATAGAGGCATTAGTGTGTATATATATATATATATATATATATATATATATATATATATATACAGGTTTTGTCTACATATTTTTGTATATGTCCTTTCTTGTTGCCAAATTGATTTTATGATATCCTGAAAGGACATGTACAAAAATATAAAGACAAAAAATGTCTATATTGTTCAATGAAATATGCATTAATGAAGTAGTGCTACCCAAATACACACACACACACACACATACACACACACACACACACACATATATTGCTTGTGAAGGTATCATATTATATTCACATGCTTCTGTAAACAAAATAATAGTTGTGCAGCCAACTATGTCTTCATCAGATTATGAACCTGGAGTCAGGCATAGTTTCAGTACCAGTACAATGAACCTGGATCACATCTGCAGTGTTTTGCAATACCACCAGACTTTGTTGGTTTTCCAGTACATCTCTGGAATGCCATATCAAAATGCTGCCACTTCATATAATCCTTTGTTGTTTTCATAACTTTGCACTAAAGAAACATTAATTCAATGATGTGATATTTGAATTAACTGACTCTATGACACTGAATATGTGTGAGAAGAAAATTGCCTTCAAATTCATGTAAGAAGGCAGTGTCTAAAATCTTAATGATTTCTTATTTTAGTGATGTCAGTATGAATTGTATGATAAGATAACATCATTGGAAAGTTGAGATCACATTCTACATAGTTCAAAGTTAAATGACTCATTTTTAAAGTAAACCTGACTCTGAATCCCTTTACTGAATTTACAATCTATATAATGGACAAACATATAGCACTGGTTTGAGTATATTGAGGTGTGAACTCATTTTAAACAGGTTTAAATAATGATACAACAGTATAAATGGAATCAATCAAATGTTTTACAGAATAATAAATGGACTTGGAACATTGGAATAAGAAGAAAATCCATACTACTATTATGATAGATGTAAGACTATATATATATATATAAACAAAAGTGATGAGACAAATAGGAATATTTCTTTAGAGTTACTTATGTTTTAATTTCTCTTACCTAGTTTCTAACTTAGGTCATCAGTGATGTAAAATGGATTTGTAATGTAGCATTTATGTAGAGATCAAATTGTAAACTTGTTTTATTTCATATTTAGGTGTTCATCATCTTGATCTGGTTTTCTTTGAACTTACCAATATTCAGTATTTATTGATCTTCATAAACTCTCCATTTAACCCAGCCACCTGCAAGGGCTCTAACTATTTGTCTCTGTCATTTTCAATTCTTCCTCTCAAACCTCACTATATTCATGGTTCATGACTGACATACCAAATGAGTAGACTTTCATAAAAAATTCATATCTAAAAATTCCATACTTGAGTATGAAATTTCCAGTTGAATGAAAACAGCCATATTTACATTGTTAACTTATCAATCCTCTAAAATTGGTGTACATTCTCTGTTCTAAATGCATGATTACAATACAGGCTGAGGTGCTCTTTATTTAACACAACTAATCCCTAGCAGTTGAAACAACTAACTAGACAACAATATGAATTTCCTGTCTCTACCTCAACCAGAAACACGGTTAACAAATTTCAGGTGGCATGTTTAGCATAATGGTTATTTTCATAGTATATGAAACCAGCTACCTGAGTTTAAATCCTGGACAAAGCTGTTTGTATTTCATTTCACACTAATGCAATTAGGAAAGGCATGAAACCATCACTTCTTCACACTGCTACTGGTGAATTGTAGTGTAACATACATAGCCATACATGAATATGTGAAATAGACATATTCATACTGGTATGCAAAACATTCATAATGTCCATATCGCACATATAGATAACATAGGAATCCCGAAACACAAAAAACACTTACGACTTCTTAGTTCAGGTATGAAACTTTTTATTACCTTTGAGTTTAAAGGTTTTTCGACATAGGGAGAGAGATACCATCTTTCTACGCTGACTTTTCCATCTGCCCCAAACCACATGCGCACCCGCCACAAGGCAACTGGCCTGGCTTCGGCGAGCCCCGAAAGCCAACTGTCCTCCCCGGATGCCAGAACTGAACTGACTTTTCTCAAATCTCAGCCCACACTTCCGGTGCATGACGTCACTCACATCCCTGGTGACATCCTCTATCTGGGATTTTTATTGTGATATCTGTGAATGACACATCCTATCCGTGCGAATAAACACCTGCACTCATGTTGCACCTAACTAACCCATGTGCTAAGCAAAAGGTGGTCAGCCTGACTAAACCGAAAGGCAAGATATATAAAACGAAATCCCTCGGCCATTATATTACAGTAGAACAGAAAGGGTTCTCTAACTTTGGCAAGGCAACTAGTTTAGGAAAAGGGGAACTATGAACTCAAATCAGCTTTACTCCTCTTAAAAAATGACATTGTGTCACATCCTGCTCATGGCAGAGGGGTTGGGTAGGTATATACTCAACAAATTTCATGCAAAATTCAAGAATAAGAATCTCGGTTACAACCAAGCTTACTAACATAGTAATGGTCAATGTATATAATTTACTATTACCCTGTTGCCAGGATCTTTTCATTTAACAAAATTAGGCTTCTTATTTTTGAAAATTATGTGAAATTAAAAAAAAAATCATCCTTTTTTTTATCTGAGAAAGTTGACTAGTTGACAATTTCATGTTTGTTCACCATAAAGGAAATGTTAATATCTAAAATAATTAATAACACAATTTTTGATTTTAGATTTCTATCATTTTCTTATCTGCTGTTTTTCCTTGAATAGATGTTTTGATCATACCTTAAATTAGAAAACATGTTGGCACAAATCATGGATTATTTTCTGCTTGGTGAATTTACTGATTCTCAAGGATAAATTACCATCTTAAAGATAAATCATCTAAACACAATTGTTATCAACAGAAACAACCATGAAAAATATTTTCTTTAAGCTTACAACTTTTCTGTATATATATATATATATATATATATATATATATATATATATATATAAATTTCTCTGATCACACACATGAACCCACATATGTTATGGTTGTTGGCTAAGAAAATTGAACATGAGCAACGTTTAAATTCTTGTTGAGACTCCATTTACTTTATAGGAATACCTTCCAGCTATAGCAAAAATAGAATGCCAGACTGAGTTCTCTAGCCTTGGTAACCAACCAGTCTAAGAGAAGAAAAATGCTAAAATCTCATTTCCTGCCTACATGCCATGCTGACATATAACAGAATAAGGCCAGTTATTTCCTGAATTCTATGCAGGGAACTGAGAAAACCATTAGCGGGGATTGTGGAGATATCTATGTGGTCATGGGTCAGCATGACTTGTTGAGGCTCATTATTTCCTGAGTCCAGTCATGAACCCCAAAAAATGCTGATAGCGATTGGGGATATATCTGCATGGTGAGCTTGTCTATGTATTTAAATATGCATATATCTATATATGATTGGTAACAATCCTTTGTTTCAGACTATTATGTCAAGTGTTAGAGTATAAAAACTGAGTTTTATGCAACAAACAGATTATAGCAAAGAAGATTAAGATTGTACCAATTTTTAATATTTATGTCTTCCACTGACATGGCAGTTGTCAAAGATTGACCACCAGTAATACTAAACACAGAGAAAGTTAAATCCAAAGTCTATGCTAGAAAATCAACATGCAATAGACATCAAAGATTGCAGACTGAGAAAGGAGTGTAGTAGAATATATATATATATATATATATATATATATATACACACACACACACACACATATATATATAATCACAAAGGGCAAAAGTCTCTCCTATTTCTGAATAAAGCAAAATAGCCTTCATAGTGGGTTCAGCCTGGCTACTGTATGTAGCTATAGTTAAGCATGTCAGAGTGATGGAGTAGTTGACAGATGGTTAACCTAGTTTACCCATCCTTTGACTAAATTTTAAAGGTAGTCTTTCTGTCAGTGTTCTACTGAAGGCTGCTGTTGTGTTTCCTGAAAATATGCTGGGTTAAAAAAAATGACAATGTTATGATCTAAGATAAAAATGAATAATTTTTATCAATTTGATATCAAAATAGTTATTGTTTCTGTTTACAGTGATAAATCTCTGAGTGTAACTTTAAAAGCAAAATTTAATTGATTTGAAAAAGCTTATATCATTGAATTATAATAATTGCTATTTGTATTATATTATTTATGTTAATTTTATTCAAAAACTATGATAATAAGTAATGAAATCAACTGAAACAAAAAAATAGATAAAGTATTTAATGTGAACAAAAAATATCAAAAAAGCTATTTGGCAACATTCACTTTAACCAAACCAGCAGGAGCTGAACAATGTACTGGCTGACTATAGTCATCATTCATATTTACTCTACATCTAATGAGAAAGTGTCATATCATATTTTAGGGTGGAAAGAGATTACTACAAATTTAATTTTGTGTTTCAAAGGTACAAATTTTGAAAGTTGAATATTTGCTTACGAGTTTCAATTGCTATACTCTCTCTCTCTTGGCACACACAAACACATTATCTCTCTCTCTCTCTCTCTCTCCACAAACAAACACTCTCTCTCTCTGCACAAACACACACTCTATCTCCACACACACACACACACTCTCTTTCTCTCTCTCTCTCTGCACACACAAACACACACACTCTCTCTCTCTCTCCACACACACACACGTCACACCTCTAAAAAATCTTCCATTTTCCATAAAAATACATTGGATCAACATATTAAGTTAGATAGTCATCTACATCATCATTCAGCATCACAACAACACAACATCAAAGACAGACGCACGAATAAAGGACGCAGGAAGGAAAACACAGGAACAAAGTACGCATGAAGACTTCTTTACAATTATATTTACCTCTCACTTTATTGCAAGGTTCGAAAGGGTTGTTCAAGGTTTGCATGTGAGAGGGTGCTGGAGACCGAACATAAACTTCATATTTTGACCCCACTGTTATGACCGTCACGTTGTGTCTTTCTTGTTCTCCTGATTTTGGGGTCCACTCCATTGGGGCTTTCCGAGGGCCTTCCCTACCACATCTGGTCTCTACTGTCTGGAATTCCACTGACAACTCCTTTTGCACCCTGAACTCAACTCAATTATATAATAATTCAACACCCACACGATCACCAACTGGATCTTTGAAATCGGATGTTTAATCGTCATCAAGCGGAAATAACTGTCATGCAGTTCAGAGGTTACTCTCTTCCGGTGCATCACTGTTAGTGGCACAATGGGACCTTCACCTTGTCCCATATCATAAGCCTTAATCTGCCCATGCGATCTCTTTCGATTACTGGCCATTGGAATGTGTCACTTCCTTCCGGTGTATCACCTTGGAATAGCATTTTTGGGCCGGGTCGAAGGTCAAAATATAACAATTAGTGCTGATTGACTTTCTCATGAACTCAATGTAAAAATTTATAAAATAATTGTTTGGTCAAAAAGGAAATAATAAGTTAAATTACATTAATTTCTCTATGACTAATCCAATCTTATCATATATTTCATCTGTTAATTGCACAAAATTGTTACAACATACGACTTTGATTACATGACAGTGAAACACCTTATGTAAAATAGATTATTAAATATATATACAGTTTAATGTTTTAAAGGTTGAGGATATCTTATGAATTCAGTTTTCTATTGGAGATTTTTCTTTATTCATAGAATGATAATTTCTAAGTATTTATCTCTGCCTCACACCAGACAGGATTTGCTACAAGGTCTTTTTTTATAGTGGGGGTTAGCCTTGGTGAGGCGACTAGTCTAGGAGAAGGAAAACTCTGAATTCAAACCTGTTAAACTCCGCTTAAAAATTGACCTTGTGTCATATCCTGTCCGAGCGGAGGGGTTGGGTAAATAGGATAGTGGGGGTTAAGGGAAGGGGAAGGTGGAGCACAAGCAGAGCCGCCTGCCCAATTGGACTATCACTGGGTGCAATGTGAACTATGCAAGCCTTTGCTAAGTCTCCTGGCGCAAAACCAGGTGACCTTGCTGGTCATAGCTTGAACTTGACCTAAAGTGCTAGTGCTGTACTTCTCATTGATTCTTTGCCCACCTAATGGTGGCCTGGTCAGAAACAAGGGCTGTTCAGCATCAAATTTGTCCTTGACTTGATACCCCATCAGGCATGAATACCAGAAGTCCCAGCTAAAAAGCCAGGCAAGTACCTCTTAATGATAGTTAAATTCTATACAATATGATATATATTATTATACCGAGATTGAATACAATATGAATACAACATTATCATGCATAAGTCTTAGAATTGTATATCTGTAGATACTTCCGGAGGTCAAACAACAGTATAAAAGTAGAAGTGCTATCTAATTTCTCTGCAAGCCTTAATGTTGAAGGATGCATTGTACCATTCTTTTCAGGTCAAGCAAGAATGAATTCTTCCAACCAAAGCCAACATAATAATATCAGACATTCAGCAAATTTTTAAAAGTGAAAAAGGAGGATATTAATTTGAAATTAGTCTAAGTCCCAATTTCCTCACCTTTGCCTGGAAATTATTTCTTTGTTTCAAGCCCCCACAATTTCAGAACTCATACATTTTTCTTCTACACAACTTGACCATTTTACTGCATCTACAATATCACTCAATCAGCAGTGTAAATATCAGAACGGCTTACTTAAATATTTTATCAATAAAATGGTATTTTAGTTTATAAACTTAGGTCAAGTACTTAGCACTCACTCTCAAAGAGACATCAAAGTGTTTTCAAATATCAATAAAAACTTTGCTTCTCTCCCCTAACCTTCAAAAATGAAAAAGAATATATACTGATTAATAATTTATAAGTATCTAAAAATCATTACCCAATGTTCTTACTCATCATCTCTGGACTTTGCATTATCAGACAGATACATGAATTTATTATTGGCTGAATTTCTTTGCATTAATGACTCTCCAAGGCCTTAAAATATATTCAAGGATGTTTCTATATGATTAATTAATAGCCAAAGATGCAAAGAGTAGAGCGATATTTCTCTTCTTTTTATGAATATTAAAAATATCAAAATTTATCAGTTTGTTTTGGCTGTGTATAATCTATTTGTGATTTTTACATTGCCTTCATCAAAAATTTTAGTATTGCCCATACATATCTATATCTATTGCTATCTACCTATATATATATATATATATATATATATATATATATATATATATATGATTAATGCAAAATGCTTATGATACTTTTATATACTGCTAATTTTATGCAATCATATATTGTATATGCATCTATGCAAGAGAATAGCATTTAAGGCTATCCCATTCATCTAATATGGTAGATATATGAGGTATATCTGAGTCATAATAGGACTGGTGTCACAAACAATTTTTCTATTCCAAACAACTACCTATATGGTTTTCCATTCACTGTAATACCCCCAAATATTATGTACTTTCCCATTATTCTTGGCAACACTTCTAGGCACTATTAGAAAGATTTTTCTGGGATGCCCCTCTGCTTCATCATTATGGCTCTCTTGATGGCCACCAGACCTGTAAAACTGGCCCCCTTGATAAGAAAAGTCACATGAAGCAAAATTAGGGGAATAGGGAGGTTGTTTCTACATGGCAATGTTCCTCTTGGTCAGGAACTGCTGGATGCTCAGCACACCCATTCTCATTACTTTTCAGACATGCCCAAATCTTCAGTGATAATCTACTAGTCATTTTTTTTTTCATGTCCAGACGACTTTTAATTATTCAGTCAACCAAAAACTTCCATTTACCACCTACCTTACCTGCTCAATGTTGACCTCAGGTGTGCTTGCTGAAAGTCTCCAGCTCTTAGAGTCATGTTTTACCTCCTTGTGCGAACCTATTTGAACTTCTTGGGGCACTCAAAAACATATGCACAATGTCTTAACTCCATACACTTGCTGAAGTGTTTCAAGTATATGTGACAGTGTTTTCACCAATGGGACCAAAAATTTCAGGTTTATTTCTTCCACAGAGCCTATAGCTGTGAATGACCTGAAAAAAGGAGGTGTGTGGTATTTAAAAGGGTTTTGAAGGTCAGGGGCTAAGGGCAAGGCTGTGTTGCCATAAGATATCTGACTCCATATTTTGGTTATATTATTTTACCCCACGTTGACTGGCCGGTGCAATGCCATGTCCAAAGAAAGTCCCAAAAGAAATATACAAAAAGAAAAGATAGAAACAGATAAGAGACGAAAACATTTCTTCCATACTTTCCTTTATTTACTTGGTGAATGGACTAACCAACATTATGTCCCAAGACGTAGCGTGGTGCCCAAAACACCAGACAGCAAAATGATGTTGTTGGTTCGACGGACACTCCCTGACAAAACCCGGTTCACAGAAAACCTGAGTATTTATCTCTCTCCACCGGCTCCAAATTCACCACTCCAACATCCTTCTAATTTTGGTGCGACCACTTCCCATTGGCTACTTTACTTTTTATTATTTTTTTCTGATTTTAACCGGATGGATGTGTGGAGCTTTATGCAGGGCGACGCGTTTATACATTTTGTATGTGGCAGCCGACAAGTCAACATCCGGTTGGGAGTTTCACTGTTAATTCCTGAATCCCCACAGGTGTTAGTAAAAGCTTGAGAAAAAATGCAATGGCTTCCGAAAGTTAAGATTACGGCTATATACTCCCAAGATATCATGTTAGATGATAACACAATCTATTTTATTCCTCTTTTGCTCATAGATCACACAGCACACCCAGTCCTGTTCCTTTTCAGACAGACCTCGTATGCAGGTTGATAAATGTATACAGAAGGTAAGATCAGATTAGATCATAGTTTATAAGTTTCAGACCTTATGAGAGTTCTAAAGTAAATAATTTAATAAAACCTGGTTCTGGAGTGTATTAGCTAATATTAACAATTATGTGATTCAGCTAGATTCTGTTATTTAATGTAGACACAGCCTAAAAGCAAGATTCCGCAATTGCTATGAAACTTGCACAAATATTATCATATGCTATTGAACTTGCACAAATATTATCATATGAAAATGGATTTGACAAGCGCAGTTCAAATCCAGTGTGAACATGTTTTCATTTCAATTTGTGCCAATGCCTTTAGGAAAGGCATGAGTATTCCTCTTTTCCCATCAGCTAACAAAGCAAAATGAACTCATTAGCCTTTGTAAGGCAACTGGTCAAGGAGATGGAAAAACTTAGAATTCAAAATTTGTCTGAATTTTTAAGATGAAGCTACAAGGTCTTTTTTATAGTGGGGATTAAGGGAAGGGGAAGGTGGAGCACAAGCAGAGACTCCTGCCCAACTGGACTATGCTGGTCATGAGATCACTGGGTGCAATGTGAACTATGCAAGCCTTTGCTAAGTCTCCTGGCATAAAACCAGGTGTTTTTGCTGGTCATAGCTTGAACTAGACCTAAAGGTCTAGTGCTGTTCTTGTCATTTATTCTTTGCCTACCTGATGGCGCAATATTTTGTGTGTGATTTTTTTTTTACTGTTGTCCTCATCTTTATTGTTATTAGTTGAAACACAATGTTTTAGCTGTTGTATGAGTCAAACTTTAAGAATGATTTCCCAGGTCAAATTATTTCCATGCCCAGATAAACAAGGGACACCAGAGGAAGGCTGGAGAATACAATGGCCAAAATGTGTTTCAACTAACAACAATAAAGATGAGGACAACAATCCGAAAAATGATGTACAAAATACTGAGGAATGATATTTGGGACAATCAATGGTACACTTGTGCACCATTATTCTGCTATTAGCTCATCCAAAATGTCTGGCCGGATCTACGAAATAGCAGTCTAGTAGTTCATATGGTTAACTGAACAATTAGATATATATTTTATATACAATCAGGATACTCGTGTGTGTGTGTGTGTGTATATATATATATATATATATATATATATGATTGTTAACTTAATGAATACATTGGCTCCTAAAACATTATGAAGTGTTTACCTGTTTAAAATGATTCTGAACTTTATCAATATATTGGCTCTTAAAACGCACATATATATATATATATATATATATTAATTTGTCTTGTGGGAAGAGTGTTCACCAATGGCCAGGAAGACTGGCGTTCAATCCCAGGTCGAATCACACCAAAAACTCAAAAAATGGTACTTGATGCCATCTTGCTTAACACTCAGCATTATAAGGTATGTATCAAGGGTAAAGTGGAGCAATCCAGGGAAAGGAGTAGTGGCCCCTACACCATAGTGTTGCAGCAACTGAAAAGGAAGCCTTTGGGTTGCCCCTGACCACAGTTGCGTTGTATTTCTGATGTCTTCACGGTTCAATACCAATGTAAAATAATAGTGAGGCTCAAATAGACTAAATTAGGAAAGAATGTTATCTTTCTAAGATTAAAACTACTTGGTGAATTACTCATTGAATTTAGAGGATTAAGTTTACATTTCACATAGAATAATTGTTAGTAAGCTTGTGAAGCAGACGATAGTTAGAAAATTTGATTCTCACTGAGTGGTCTATACCACAAACCTTTCATCAAATTAAAATTAGTAAACAAAAGGCAGCTCTAGAAATATGGGTTTTGAAGAAAATCAAATTTTTATAAAAAGATTTTTGAGAAAATTCTTGTTTGTGGGTAATACTGTATATGCTATATGTTTATACATATAAAAGTTATTTTACTTATCCAATTTAAAAATGGCTTTCAGTTATTGATTCTCACACAACCCATTCAGTCAAGACTGTTGAATATGCTGACTGCATATCTTCATAAGGGTAAGATCCTTCACCTGACCACAATAAGTGTCCTGTATATGACACTAAACCATCTGATGGTGAGGCTACAGTCCTGCAACTTTGGGTAAAGTGGAGTATCCTTTCAGCGCCATAATTCCAGATACACTAAGACTCGGAGTGGTGGTATATGTGAGTCAAACTGAACTTTGTAGTGATTTACTTGGAACCATTTTAAGTGTGTGCAAACAAATGAGTTCTGACTCACTGACAAATAATGTTACCAACAAACTGTGCACTTAAAATGTGTTTGTATAAACAGGATTTGGCATTAAATAACCACCAAAGGTCGATATGCCATTAAACCACATAATCTAACCTTACCTGATTCAAACTCAGTGATCTGCATCTTAAAATAACAATATCTTTATAGAATATCAAACAACTCAAAATTGTTTGAAATCTCTTATTTAATTCTTTATAGATATTTATAACATATATTTGCAAAGGCAAGGAAATAATAGTTAGCAAGGTAGACATATATACTATTTCTACTGTAATGAGTTTGGTAATTGCTGGGTTCCTCATACTAATAGCCTTGTATTGAATTAAACTCAGCTTAGTAAGTCAAAATATCAACAAGTGAAGACTACAAGATAAGTTCATTTAGTCATGGCACCAGCAGAAAACATGAAATTATCCAAGTTTATTGGTAAAGCCGTTGTAATCCTGTAATCCAGATTAACTTGAGTTAAGCTACTACATTCACTTTTGGATTTATACAATTGGAGAAACATATGGACCCACTTATCCCCACCCCAGTTTGGTTGTAAATAGTATCACCAACTGTTTTTCTACCATGATGTCTTGTGCATTAAATAACCCATAAAAGTTTGTGTACCATTAAACGAAGAAACCAAACTAGTATTAAAACAGTTAAAAGGTAAATAAAAAAACTTACCTTTTACTTAGTCTTAATATGATTTTGCATAGCTATTCAGATTTTTTTATGCAAGCAATATGTAAATATTCATTTAAAACAATCAAATCTCTCTATTTAATGCCAAGAACTTCATCAAAATAACTAAAAAAGTTGTTCGTTTAAAATATATTTTTTTCAAAGTCTAATAGAAATAGATTTCCACTATTGACTGATATCTGGTAAGGTAAATTGACTGACTGTACCAAAATTGATGTTCATCAATTTAGCTCTCTCTCAAAACAGGATGAGATCAAGGCCATTATTTGCTCTATTAACATTACTAAAAGGCAAAAGATGGGAAAAAAAAATGTATGCAGCCTCATAGACACTCAGATGCCACAAACAAGTCATCAATCATTGCTTCAGTTAGAATTTGATTCTTTTCTTAAATCAAACTAAATTGCAATCAATTATCATCATACAAATTGATTGCTTCAATTGGATATTTGACTGGATTCATTCCGCTGATGGATACGAATCAAAATATTTTACTAAAAAATTCCATCAGCTTTTAGCGTGTGTTCATAACAAAATGCAGATTTTTCTTTTCCAATCCAAATAAACAAACTGAAAGCAAATCAAAGCATATTTGTAAGCTGCAATTTTACATTATTCAGCACATGAAAATTAAAACTTGTCTCAAAACTTCTATTTTTGATTTTAGCTTTTTTATCTTCATGTGGGAGGTGTGGGCACCCTAACTGTTAATGGCACAGAAAATAGAATTGGTGAAGAGTTAAACTCTGCCTTGGGATTACTCTGTTACTTGGGCTTAGAATAAGTTGACAGTATTCCTTGCAGAGAAGTAAGACCCTCCCCTCCCCTAAAAAGGGGTGTGTTGTATATGACACTAAACTGCATTTGATGGTGAGGCTCAAGCTCTGGATATATGGCAAGTGTGGAGTACCCTATTATTGCTATTATTCTCAGGCTTACTCTAACCTGGATTGATAGTATCTGTTTGGGTTCCATCTAAATCCCCACTATAATCGACTTTTGGGTCATTGACTTTGTGTCAAGTCTTGTCTGGTGGGAGGTAGAGACAAATAAAGCCCCATCTTAGGAAGGGGGTCCTTGTGGTGTAATGGTTAAAGTGCTAGACTGCAGAATAATAGAAAGTGAGTTCAAACTCCATTCATGCTATTATGTTCACTTTATGGACGGACAAATACCCGTGGGAAAGATATGAACTCCTCTTATCCTTCCGGCTATGGGTTAAATAGGACCACTACTTTTCTTCTAGAAGGATGGCTTAGGCATTAAATAACTTACAAAGATTGATATGTCTTTAAACAAAGAAACCAAACCAAACCAAGCTAAGACTCAAATTGATCTATTTGAAAATTACTTGCATTCAATAGGACTTTGTGCAATAAGAAAAAAAATCTCTTAAGAAACAACTACACAAAAAAATGTGAATATGAACATAGAATGAATGAGATTCATGAATGAATGAGATTCATAGAATGAATGAGATCTAGGTATAAAATAACACTCGACAGGCTGCCATGCCATTAAAATCAATTTCTCACCCCAGCTGTTGAGAAATGGCAACACAGTTGTAATTCTTTATTTTCCTAAAAGCAACCCATCTTATGTCATCTAAACTAAATCTAGTAAAAGATTGTTTATTTTTGCTGGTATCATGTAACATAGTAGGTTTTTTTCATGTTATATGGGGAGGAGATGACATTGGCAATTTATCCTCATTGTCCTAAGGGTTGCTATGAAGCAGAATTACTAATTTCCTGATCACATGTATTTTATTTACAAACTGAAAAAACTTATGGGCACCTCATGTTAATGCTCTGTTTAACTTAGCTTTTGCCTTGATGGTAGTATTTGCTGTGATGGACAAGAAAAATGTCATACATGTGCATGGGGGAGATAGTAACAAGAGATTTGGCCAAAGAATAGCAAGTCTCTGGAGCAGCTGAGAGAAAAAGTTACAAAGTAGCAGTTAAGAGTTGTTAAGCAAATCTCAAAGACAATTGGGGATCGGTTTGCCTGCAGCAAAGAAAGCCATCCAGATGTTAAAAAATTATGAAACAAGTGACCAACATCCATTTCCCCTCATTTCTTAGTGATCTGTATGCAGAAAATAAAGGATGAAAGGCTCTGTATTTAAAGTGATTGTTGTTTTTGTGTTCACTTTCCTTTGATCACAAAGACAGTCGCTATCATTACAATCAATCATCCCTTGATTGTGATAGTCATCATCAAAATAGAACTTTTTCTGCTTCCTGGTTCCAAAAAATATATCATAATATGGAGTATCTATTATACTCATACACACACTCTGAGCCCTTTTGGTAGAGCCTTGAACTTACCAACTCTGCTATAGGTTAAATAGTACCACTAGTGTTTTGCAAGTATGGCTTTGGCATTAAAAACCCATGAAAGGTTGATATCTCATTAAATAAAGATAGCAAACAAAATCTAGAATATAAGGGCTTTCCCTGTACAAAATGTACACTCATGAGTGTGTGTGTGTGTGTATATATATATATATATATAGTAATAGTTATTGAGGTTGGAAATGGACGCGGTGATACGAAGTCAAATTCCAGATGAGACTGTTTACATATCACATATCACTAATACCTTTGGGAAAGGTTTGAATCCAATTATTCTCCCTCCAGCTATGGGTAACTAGTAGTGCAGACTTGGTTCTTTAGTGTTGGTTAGGCAACCAGTCTTGGAGAAGGAAAACTCTGAATTCAAACCAGCTTTCCTCCACTTGCATCACATCCTGCTCATAGTTAAGGTGTTGTTTAAATACAAACATACTAACACTCAGGAGATACTCATGACATAATAATTATCATCATAGAAAATGGAATCGTCAACCCCAGTTCAAAACCTTGACAAGGCTGGTTGCATTTCACTTTTTGCTAATACCCTTAAGAAAGGCATGAATCTATTTGCAATTGGTAAATAATAGGGCCAACTGGGTTCTTTAGCCTTTGTATGGTAACCAGTCAAGAAAGAAAACTTATGTATTTGTGTAAATTCATATATGCACAAACATGCATATCAATATACATGTGTGTATTGCCCAGTCGGCTGGGGCTGTAGAATACATCGACTGCTTCTCTGCAGAGGGGTAAGACCCCCCACCAACGTGTGTCCTGGATATGACACTAAACTGATGGTGAGGTTCCAGCAATGCTGGAGCTTTGCGGAATACAGAGCACCCCTTCATTGCCATTGCTCCCAGGTCCACTCTGGCCCGGCGTAGTAGCACCTGATAGGGCCCTATCTATGGGTTAAATAGAACTAACTGCATACTTATGCTAAACTGAATTGTTTGATTAAACTAAATAGCTTAAAATAGAAATGTTTTTGACAATTAAACCATACTTACATTTAAACTGCGTGCTTATCCTAAACTGAATTATTTGAAATTGAACTGTTTTTGACATTGAAACTTTACTTAAACTAAACTGAATTGTTATATATAACTGCTTGAATAAACTGAATAGTTTGAAATAGAAATGTTTTTGACAATTAAACTGTGTACTCATGCTAAACTGAAATGTTTGAAATAGAACTGATTATTTACATAAAAATGGATCTGGTGTTAAATGACCTCCAAAGGTTATTATGCCATAAAACCAAATCAAACCAATATACATGTGTACACATCTTATAGACACACATAAAAATGTGTACAAATACAACCACACACATACACACGCATATATATTTATATAGTATCAATAAACAATAACTTCTCAATTTCTTTATCTCCAAAATTTGTGTATTTGGCAGAATTGCATTTTGATTCTTGGAAATATTATTTCAGCTTTTGTTGGCTACCAAAGATGAAAAAAATGGGAGAGCTTTGAAAATAACTGAATTGCTCGATGTGTGGAAGTTGATCTGTAAGATTTTTCTTTGCCAATACTTCTGCTTGTCTGGCTAGAAGAGAGTGATTTTCTGCAGAATCAGTTAACTTTGTGAAGAATGCCTTTATATAGCCACTTAAAAGAGGGATGTGATAGGCAATTCTGATAACTTGGACATTTGAGTGATGGACTGCCTGACCTTGGTCCAGTCTATGATACTTGCTATTTCTGGACATATCTAGTCGGATAAGAAGGGACTAAATAAGTGAAAAGAAATGAAGGGAAAAAATTAGGAGGAATGAACCAGCAGGAAAGAATAGGGGAAAATGTAAATGGTAATAGAAAGGGATAATGCAAGTTGGATAAATGGGTTGTAATATGAAAGAAAGTAAAAGAAAAGAATAAAATGATGGAAGAAGGAGGAGGAGGGGGTAGAAATTAAGTTGAAATGAGAATATAGCAGGAAGGAGCTGAAAATTGCTAAGAAAGAAAGGAAATATAGGTATTAAAGAGAGAGAGGGGGATATAAAGAAAGAAAAGGGAGTAAAGGGAGAAGAAAGAAGGCAAGAAATAAACAGAAAATGAATAAGAATGGACAAAGGAAGAGATACAGTAGTAGAAGTGTTAAAAAGAAAGTATAAGACACAAGGATAAGCTGTGCTTGGAAGAATGAGTATGACATTGAACTGCATCTGATAATGGTACTCTGGTTCTTGAGCTCTGGAGAGTGTGGAATACTCCTTCATGGCCATTACTCCCAGGTCCACTCAGACCTGTTAGAGTCCTATCTATAGGTCAAATTGATGCATTTAAAAAGTATTCGATTGGACCATGTGCAAAAAAGTGAAAGACAAAAAACTTAATGAGATATTGGGATGCAACAGTTGCCCAATACACAAGCTAATTCAGTTGCATTTTATTGCTAACTGGCTGATCCAGCCCCGTTGACAGTGCTCAAAATATGCTGACTGTATGCCTGCAAAAGTCCCACCATTGGATATGACACTTAAGTGCATCTGATCGTAAGGCTCCAGTTCTTGACATCTGGTACTATGTGGAGTTCTCCTTCATTGCCATTTCTCCCTGGTCCACCGGTATTATATGGAAGAATTATGAATAAAATAGATTTGATTAAAAATTATTTGTATCCATTAGAACTATGAGTAAAAAAAACTCCTTTGAAACAATTTCACAAAACAAAAAAAAACATGATTCCCTAACCTCTTGGCATAAAATAACCATAAAATGGGTTGACATGCCATAAAAATCAATCACTCTGATTAACCCTATTAAAAACAGTTTGTTTATGCAGTAAGGTCCTCTATGGTTGGTTGTCAAGTTAGTTCCAAACTGTAGAACCAGTTCTCAAAATAATCAAAATAGCTGGATACTTTCCTGGCAGACCTCATATATGTTAATTGAATGGTACAGATACAAATAAAAAAAATGAGTTCAAATGATATTGTATGGAAAGCTAAGAAGAGAGAATGTCAGAAGACAACATAAAAAGGCTATGGAATTAGGAATCATCTGATTAGTTGAATCAATGTAGAAGTAAGGTTACCAGAAGGGGCATTCAAATAAAAAGTGAAAAAGTCAGCCACCAAAAAAAAAAAAAAAAAAAGGAGAGATACAAAGAGAAAATAGGAGCTAATCGAACTCACCTTTGTCCTCTTCTAGGTGAACCAGCAAGTATTTTCACTTTAAATTTCAGTCAAAATTGAGGGCTCTTTCGCATAGGACATAGGCCAGTATTTGCCAGAATTTCCTACTCAGTATTGAAATAAATAAATCAATAATTGGCAATGATGACAAGGAGGTTTTAAGATTAAAAAACACTCCATAATGGAAAGCCAAAAGAAAATATTGAATGATAAATTGCTAGAGTCACAGGGAATCAAAGGAGATTACCCCAGAAAACATGTTTGAGATTATAAATTCAAAATATTTAATGTTTTCATTTTTTTTTTTATTTATCAGTAATGATAAAATTTCAACTGAAAAGTTCTCAGCCCAACCCAAAAAGAAAATATTTTCTTATTAACAATTTTAGAGGAGGTTTAAAGAAATTTGAGAAATGATAATGCTACAATGTTGAACTGTGTAATGAATATATGGAATAGCGTGTATATTTTTTGGCCTTATGTCAGGCATGAGCAACCTCTTTTGAGAAGTGAACTGCATGAGATGTGATTTATCATCATGCTGGCCTCACTACTAAAATATTGAAGGTAATTTTTATTGAAGTTACTTCAATCCTTTTTGCTACAGTAGACCAGCATTTTCACTGAAGGTACTGCAATTTTTTTCACTCCGGAGGAAGTGCATTTGCCTTCAAAATAAGGAAAAGTTGATTTTTTTCTTTTCAGTAAAAAGATCTTTTCTATAAAATTTTAATAAATATTATTTTCCTTGTGAAATGGGGTGAGTCATTCAGAAAACTCCATGGACTACATCCAACCCTCAAGTCACAGTTTGCTCATAATTGCTGTAAGTCATTTGTTTTTTGGTTTTACCAGGAACTTTTCAGGACCCTTGAATATTGTTTTGTTTTTTTTAAATTTAGAATACAGCATTTAATGTCAATATTTTAAAAAATTCAGCTACTGAATAATTTTTAGAAAAATTAACGTAAAATGAATATTCTGATATAAATTCTCTCTGCTGAGAAAATACTGTTAAATCCCTTCCTACAGCTTTCTTAACAATAGTAACCTGGATATCTTAGCAATGACTATCTGAATAGCATCATTAACAGTATCTCCTGTATCACTTCTCTGAATCAGCAACAAATGCCACATGCTTTCATTATATTCACAGATTGATGTAAACACGCATATAATACTAAGTTTTGTAATATTTTGGTACATACTAGTTTGCAGCCTGTGTATCACATGACCATAGCAGTTCAAGTCGTGGAAGGTCCCTGCTGTGCTTAGTAGTATGATGGTTGTTGGGATTCTGGCATGTTTTACATGTCTTTACTCAGTGTGAGATTTGAAAGCTGTATAGATAAATGTACAAAGTAGTCAAATTTTGGAATTTATGATTTCCAGGTCTGAACAAGGCCATAATGCTGTGGAAACAATGAAAAACATTTGTTATGCAAAGTGTGAAGGCACAGTTAATTATAATACAGTAACCAGATAGTTAAAAAAAATTTGCTTGGCTTGCAGAAAACTTGACTGTTAAATTCTGGTATACGTAAAACCATGAATTTTGAGGCCATGCTCCATGACATAGAGGCAAATCTTTTGAGGATGAAGCAAGTTTAGCACCTCTTAGTTCAGTTTAGTTTGTCCCCTTCATGGCCTTGAGAAAATTAGATTTTTCTTCCATCATCATTATCATGTCATGCCGCTAGCACGGATATCCCTGACCCTCTCTCGCCACTTCTCCCTACATCCCATATCCTCACATAGCTGCTGAATGTATGTTCGAGCTGGTCGTCCTGCTTTTGCCTGGCCATATGTGGGGGTCCATAGGAGTATATCACTTAGGAGTTCATCCCTGCTTCTCCAGCAGTGTCCTGCATGTCTGGTTAGTCTAATTTGGATAGTTTTCATGATGCCAGGCAGGTGGCCGTATAGTTGCCGCCTTGTAGGATGTTGCCGCCAGGACTTGTTCAATATTGCTCGCAGCATTCTCGTATAATTGCCGTCTAGCTTCTTCTCCATTCATTTAGTTAGCGTCCAAGTAGTGCATCCATGCTTTAAGTTACTAAAATATTGTAAATTTTTTTATTCTCCTAAGTATTTTTGAACTCAATCTCGAAATTTATTTGTAAATCAAATAGTGATGATCTACTTCATAGTTTTATTCTAATCCTTTCTAAGCTGGTCTGTAAATAGATAACTGTGTAAATTTTAAACATTCTATGTACAAATATTCACTTCATCTTTCATGCTTTTGCAGTCTGTTTTATTTATCAATTAATATCCATTTTTATAATTGAGAAGTTATATTATCAAATCATCATGAGTTATATGCAGGATATTTTTAACCCATCTTAAGGCCTTTTTGTTGAATGTATTATTTTGTTTGGCTGCCTTTTGCTGATCTATAATTCAATTCTTGAATGACATTTCTATAACTGTCATAAAAATATTACATTCTTTAAAAAGTGATATCTGCATAGCCTTCTGATTTATGGTCTATGAAACCACAAATTTTGTTATTACAATTTTAGTCTCTTGCCATTAAGTCACTCTAGGGTGATAATCAGTAGGAAAAAAAAAAGGTCTATGTTAAAAAGTTAACTTGCTATGAAGTGAAATGCTCTAAAGATAAAATATACTTACGACTATAAAAGCTCAGACTCTTTGGTTGTAGAAACATTCAGTCAGTGGTAAGTAAATGGCAACATAAAGCTTGTTTGTACAACTAAACATCTAAATGTGTGTCCAATCTAAGAGCTATTACACACAAAATTACCTTCGAATGTGTCCCATAGATCAGTGAGAGTTAGATAGTCGTGACTCAAAACAGAATTGAATTCAACTTAACATACTGTCTAGTTGCTTTTGGTCATGATTCAAATTACTGTCTTCTTATAAGTGGTGATAACTGCTGTTAGTAATGGAGATTTCTTAGTTATTTTATTGCCAAAGAGTTGATGTGGTTTTCAATCCATCTGACATTGACTTTTATGTTATCTTAGCTCATTTTTCTTGAATATCAGTCTAAATCAAAAGCGAAATTAGTTATGCTGTCGGAACCGTATCAGATCACTTACTATCATTGTCCATATCCTTGAATATATCACTAAACCATATCAATGTTTAATGAATTAGAAAATTGGAGTAGATATGACTTTACTGGGGATGATATTTTTGTTAGATTTGTAAAAATATTGTATCTGTCTAAATTTCTGATGTAAGGTGTTGTTATTCTTTACGTTATTTAAAAGACGAATGGAGGTGATATTGTGAATATAACAATCATGATGATGGCAGTAGTCTGAAGCATTAAGAATATAAATATTTAAAAAAAAGTTATTCTCCTTACTTTGTTTAAACCAAATATAGAGCATCTTCTAGAAGATATCATTAATATTACTTGCCAGTCAGGGAAAGTCACTTGTATATGCACAGTAAATACATTGTTTTAAAAATTCATTTTTTTGTGAAAAGCAACTCATTTGGCTCATAGTCCAATCTACTAAACTGATAACTGTTATATCTCATACCTCTAACTTGCAATCGATAGATGGTAATATTAATGATAATATAGAGTCATAGTCATCTAATATGAGCATGAAATAAGCTTTGGATTAAATGTCTGTAAAAATCAGAAATACTTTTCCTATATAAGAAGAGTGTACACATTTGTTTTACTTCAAATCTGTTACAAGACAGCAAGATTTGAACTTTATTGTGTCAGTGAACTTTCGAAATCAATAACAACTGATGCTAGACAATTCCAAATGGGGGGGGGGGAAAGAAACAAATGTCTTTGCAACATGGAAGAGTTGAATAACAGCTAAGTATTTACTTAAACTAAACTTAGAACAATACAAGGCAACAAATGTGAGACTGCAACTCATCATAGTAGTAGTTACAATTTCAAATGAGTGTGCGAGCTACTGTTATATTATGTAATAATTCTCACTGAGTGCTTCATACTTGAAGTCTTGTTCCAAACTAAGCTATTCTGAGTGAATGCCTTCTATTGGATCAAGAAGGCATGTAAAAATGAATATAGTGGCTTATATGTTGGATTAATGCTGTTGATTCATTTAGCAAGGTTTAAATTTCACTGACTGTATCCTCTGCAGAAGAGTAAGGCCTCCCCCAAAAGGCCTTTCCTAGGTAGGATATTAGACTGCATCCTGTGGTGAGGCTCCAGTTTTTCATTGCCATTACTCTGAGGTTCATGTTTTACAAGATTATTTGCACCTGTTAGAAACCCATCTATTGGTAAAATATAATTGTTTCAAATTATTATTAGATAGGAATACTTACAACCATATAACAGTGCAAATTACTTATATCAAAATTTGGCATTAAATAACCATTGAGAGGTTGATACACTGTTAAACAAATAAGCCAAACTTTATTCATTTGAATCGAAAGTGAGAACTTCTCCATTGCACTTAATTTGAAGCGTCTCAATATTCTTTGATGTTAGTGATTAATAACTATGTATTGCAGGAATTTTTATGTGTGCTTATGTATATATTTAATCAACCCTTTCACCATGAGCCTGATGTGACATAAGGTCAGTTTTTAGGCTGAGTACAGTTGGTTTGAATTCAGTTTTTCTTCTCCTAGACTGGTTACCAAACCAAAGCTAAAGAAATCAGTCTGACCTACTATTTGCTCATAGCTGAGAGGTGAACAAATGGATTCATGCCTTTGCTTAGTGCATTAGTGTGAAGTGAAACACAAACTGCAGCATCTAGGATTTGAACTTGGATCAATGATTTCATTTCATTATCTATGATTATAACTGTTTTGCTGA
Source organism: Sepioteuthis lessoniana (assembly GCA_963585895.1). Classification (NCBI taxonomy): domain Eukaryota; kingdom Metazoa; phylum Mollusca; class Cephalopoda; order Myopsida; family Loliginidae; genus Sepioteuthis; species Sepioteuthis lessoniana. The sequence continues at coordinate 130,952,165 of OY757904.1, read as the reverse complement.
GCATGTTTCCTGAATGCTCATGTATGACATTTCTTATCAATTAAAAAAAACAACCTTAATTCCACCTGGAATCTTCAAATGAAATCTCTTTTCTGTATCTCATTGATAATCAGAACTAGTCATATGAGGTGGGATAGGGAAAAGCTCTCATTTTGAATCAGAAGAGAATGACTAAGAGTGATAAAAACATACAGTCCTAGTCACCATTATTGATACCCTTTTATTTTTTGCTATATATTCAGAAATAAGTGGAAAATAAGAAGATATATTGTTGTGGTCAAGGGGAGGTTCAAATGATGACATGATACAGAAATAAGTAAAAAGAAATATATTGAAGACAATTAAAACATACACAAACGATAACTGGGAGAAACCCCTCCTCAGCTTAACAATCAGGAATATTGCCGCTATTGGTAACTTCTCGCTGAGACAGAGCCGACACTGAGTTCGAGACTGCGACCGCGCAGAAGAGAGCTCAGTTGGTATATTTCCCATGAGGACAAGTCCATCTGTAGGGGACAACCCAACATATCTATAAACTTGTTTTATCATTTGCTGTTTTTATCAGTCACGAGTTGTCAATTGACTGTAGCTGTTTTATTATATTTGTTTTTTGTTCAGAGATATTCTACATTATGTATTAAAATTTCATAGGTACCAATATTTTTGACCAGGACTGTATGATATATTCCACAAATCAGTATAATGTGTTGGATTCTTCTTTTTTTCTTCGTATTGTTCTTAGTTTAATTTAAATACTTATATATTTTTCAAGTTTCTTGAACTCTTTGATAAACTGAATAAAAAAGGGCCATTCCTTTCTGGATTGGCCGAGAACTTTTAAGTATGCCCTCAAAGTATACATTTTCTTTCCAAAATTCATGGAGAGAACTGGAAGATGTTTTCTCACATTTTGTATTTTTTGTTTCCAGATCTTTGTCTGATCCACCAACAGGAGGACTTATTAGTCTCTTAGCTGTGATAGTTGTGGATAAAATAAAGGTTGAGGGTGTAATCATGAAATTTGAGGTGGCTTAATTATTGGTGCTTTATGTGAGGGGTGACTTTGAAGGGAAATTTTTTTGCCTTGGTTTAGGAGATTTCTCAAAGAGATCTCAATATACCTACCCATGATTCTATTTAGATTAGACAAGCTTTTCTATTATTGGTGGTAAAAAGAAGAGTTAGACCTGAGTGCTATATCCTAGCATACAACTGAAGACATGTATTGTTATCAACATCTCTTCCTTTTGAAACTCATTTCTCTCCTGCAGGGAAATCCTTACTGCATACGACTCATCTGGTTAACCTGCAAAGTTTTAACTGGCCTCTGGTTCTTAAGTGACCTTTGTAGAGATAATTCAGTATTATCAGGCAAGGATGTATGTTTCAACTTTGGGAACTCGGAAATGTCCAACAGAATGTGTATTGGGATTGTTGGTGAACTTTGCTGGATTTTATTATTTAAAGCAGGGAAAAATTTCATTGTGGTGCCAAATCCTGCATAATTTTGGACATTACTCTATTCTATTGCTTTGTAATGGTACTCTGAATCCAATCTGAATTTGTAGTCACACACTACTCCAAGGGATAAGAATTTAATTTCAACTCTGTTGACAAAGCTTAGAATATGTTAAGTGCATACTCTGCAGACTAGTATTTACTGAACCCCTCTGCTATGAGTAGGATGTGACACAAGATCAAATTTCAAGCAGAGTACAGCTGCTTTCAATTCAGAGTTTCCCTTCTCCTAGGCTTGATTGCTTTAGCAAGGCTCAAGAATCCAGTTTGCCCTACTATTTACTCATAGCTAATTGAGAAAAAATGGATTCGTGCCATTCTGAAGGGCATTGGCACAAAGTGAAACATAAACAGCCTTGTCCTGGATTTGAACTCTGGTTATCGGTATCATTTCCTGTGATGAGAACCATTAGACTAAGTACACATTTGCCGAGAGAATATCTCAACAAAAAGTATGTCTTGGGTATGACATTAATATTCATCTGGTAGTCTGGCTCCAGATCTGGAGTGTCTCTTTCGTTGCCATTTCTTGTAGGTCCACTCTGACCTGGACTGGTTGTATCTGTTAAGGTTCCATCAATAGATAAAATAAATCTGTTCAAAAATTATTTTTATAAGATAGGAATATGTGATAGTGTACTGTTTAGGAAGTTTTTTTTATACCACCACTAAAAATTGAATAAGAGAGGCAATTCATTTTTTGTTAAGCCAAGAACATTTCATCACCTCTTATATATACAATATAAGTTAAACAAGACACACATTCATATATTGTTATTTTCTTATGTCTGGTGTTGTATCACATAGCATATATTGAGAACATAAATTACTAGTAATGGTTAGCTGGGATTGCACCCAATGCCTTAAAAATTGGGAAAAGTGTTATTATCAATGGTAAAAAATGAATGCAGTCACTGTTTATGGTATATATATATATATATATATATATATATATAACATTATGAATGTAAAATATTTTTGAATTTTCAGTTATCCATGTGCAGAAATATGCTTATAAATTAGTTATTTATTTTCTATTTTGAAGAGTTGATAGTTATAGAAACCTGTAAAAATATGTTCTACTTAAAAAAATATCATATAGATTTAAAGCTATTTTTCTGTGAATATCTTGATGATATTTAAGGACCAGTTCAGGTGGTAATGTCATGTGATTAACTGAAGTGAGACTAAACACCAGAAATAGGAAAAGAAAAGCTCATAGAACAGAATAAATGGAAGGCTCAAAGAACATGGAGTAAATAGTTGTAGAAAGCAGAAAGAACACAATGAATAATTATAGAAAACATATAGAACAGAAAAGAAATAAAATCCAAATAAAACACAAAATAACTAAGTAGAAGAAAACACATAAAACATTGGCAATTACTTTTGCAGGTTCCTTAATGTCTACAACCACCAGAGTGAGAAAAATACACAACTCTATTCGGCATCATCTAACAACAAAAATCAATGTGATTAAAAAAAAATGGTTTTGGCAAATGATCAATCAAAGCAAAAATGAATTTTATGCAAACGTTATAAAATTTAACCCCCCTCTACCAAAAAACAAACAAACAAACTACATTCTGTTAATTTCTTTGAAAAGAAAAATTAAGGAGAAAAAAAAATCAAATAAAAAGACCTTAAGTTTATGCCAAACCTATAATTTAAGAGACTACATCAACTGTATGTTTATTTTGTACATTTGAATTAATTTTTCTCTTTTCTTTGAGAAAAAGGAAAGAAATGGCTTCAGAGCTATCATTTAAATGTTACTCTTCTGCATGCATACTAATACTTACAATTGGTTGATTTTCATTCACTTCAGTGTTTTTTATACCCAATAATTTTATATTTTTAGCTTTTTGATATTGCAGATTTTGTTCACACAGTTTAAAGATGTTTTTTTCTTTTTCTTGATTTGTATAAAATAATGAGCTCTACCAAAACAATTGTGAAAATAAGCTTCTGTCCTAATCGCTACCAGTTATAATGACTTATGATTTATTTTTTAACAGATACTAAGAGATAGATATTTGAAAAAAAAATACCAATGTCAGTTTGGGTATTTTACTCAGTTCTAATTTTTGTTAATGGTGGTGGTTATTTTTTAATAATGATTATATAGTTTTATTTTTGTTTTTTCATTCTGTGGCTCTATTAAACACACACAGAGGTTAACTCTCTTATATATGTATGTAAGTTTCTAGTGAAGAACATTTTTAACTGAATATTCAGAATTAGAAATTTAAATCGTACATACAAGGTTTGCGAAGTATCTCATGAGAAATTGTCTTTCAAGTGTATATTCACTCACTATTTAAAAAAGAAAGGAGCTCTGAAAACATATGAATATATATATATATATATATATATATATATATATATATATATATAATGGATTTAAGATGCCCTTGTCCTAAATTTAGGAACATTAAGATAACAACTATGAAGAAAATTGAGAGTGAAAACAGCCTAAAAACAAATTTTTTTTGTTGATCTTTGCGCACTTTTAAGAATTATGTCAATTTGTCTTACTAAAGGACTTAATAAACAGGTTAAAATATGTTAATTCTATGCAGTATGCTTTTTTTTTTGTTTCAAATTTTGTATTAAATTTTCATTTTATAATAGTAGACAAGTTGCAGTCCGGTACAGCAATTTTGAATTGAGTTTTGTAGTCTGCACTTGAAAGATTGAATTTACTAACTCAAAAGATTTATATACAGAGGCCAAGTGTAGTTTTAGAAAGAAGCCCCCACTGAGTGTGCCTTCCTTTCTAAGACATCAGTATAAGAGCAACAGGAAACATTTATGTTTCCGTTCTTTATTGATGAAGGCAGCACATTTCTTCATAGTTGGCATTTGATTGAGATTTGGCTCTAGATGCAAAGAAGAAACACACCTATCTTAGATTTTATTCACTGCTTAAATATTCATAGCTTGACTACGAGATTGGCTTTTGCATTTGTAGCAAGACTGACAGTGGTACAAGGTGGGTGGATGGGTGGGTGGGATGCAGAATATGCCAACTGGTGAATGGGCAACTTCTAATACTTACTGCCAGCAGAACCATAGAAGTCTGGCATATGTTCAGCACTTTAGGCCTTTTTCCCTTCTTAAAGTGGAGAACTCAAAAATGGCAGCCATGTTGGCTTCTGTTTTACACTCACAATTTGACTGATCTCGTCTGAATGTTCCCCAAGCTGAACTGTCTGATTATTCAGTTGGCTGCTTAGTGCTTTGTGATGAGAAACAAAGCATTAACAAACAAAAAAAACCAAAAAGCAAAACTCGAAAAACAGTTGTTTAATTCAGCATTGCAATTTATTTATAAGATAACTTTTAGGGTTAGGTATGGTGTTTTCAAGTTAGAATGAGTGCAGTAAAATTATTACTATAACTTATTTTGAATATCTTTTTAGAAAGTATAATTTGATTGAATTGCCAGTCATTATTACTTGGGTGAGTCAAAAGTTTTGCAATATTTTGGTAACATAAAGCACAATTTGGCAGCACTGGATTCTTTTGCCAAGAACATGAAGGTGACCAACCATGCTAAACTGTGAGATGACAAGCTCACCTGATACTCTCTGAGAGCTACTCACTAGATTTTTCTCTTTGGCTTGGAGCACAGCGTTGGAATCTATAGTTTTTAGTCTTCCTTAACATTGCCTGATCATCAACATTCTTGCAACCTAAGCAACAATTTAGTTACAGTACCATGATCAACTGCACCTTCATCTTTCACATTACAAATGTTTTTTGGATGCTTCTGTGGCATTATAGACCAGTTCAAACTTGTAAAGCATACATTCCTGAATTAGACTACAATGCATGTTCATAAATATGGTTTTCAAATCAGACATGTTGTGAAGCAATGCACAATATATCAATGCACCAACTATCATGATGCTACTTAACCACATGGGTACCTTCCATGATTTGAACTGCTTCAATCATATGATATATATGCCACAAACTAGTACACACATTGATATTGCAAAACTTTTGACTTGACTAAGTAAGGTGTCAAGTTTTCTTAAGATTTTATGTCATGTTTGAATATGTAATTATGAGCTTGTCATATTACCAACTACATATCAGAGATGAGCGAGGAAAATATTCTTTTTATATTTATCTAATAAATATGCTAAATAAAACATTGTTGATATTTGTCAGAGATAATCAGTCATGATTTGCAAATATCTATTGACAGAAAAAGAAAGTCAAAATGTAATTAATATCTTGTAAAAAGTCTGCATCAGAAATATTATCCAATAATTTTTTTTAGTGTTATTGTGGACTTGGATCCTTATTTTAGGGAAAAAGAAAAAGATATTTATTTTTGCTGTTGTTTTTATAAAACTTTTATAGCTGTGTAAGGGGGAGGGTCCAAGTGGTTGATACGCTGGACTGCAACATCATAGTAAGCAAATTTAGCCTCCATTTGCATGATTATGTTCACTGTCAGATTAATACCCTTGGGGAAAGTTATAAACCCCCTTATTCCCCCAAACTATAGGTTAAATAATACCACTACTGTTCTTTTACAAGACTGACTTTGGCATTAAATAAGAAAGAATGATATACCATTAAACAAAGAAACCAAACCAAACCAGAAAAGTTATAAGGACACAGTACCATTATTGTAATAATACTTTATCTCAGGAGTTTCAATAATGAATTAATTTTACTGTTAATTTTTATTAGCATTTTTTTTATCTTGTAAATTTTAGTTGTGATTTTTATAAAAACTGATTTGATTATCATTATACAACCATTAGGAAGAGTGCAGATAGGGAAAAAAAAAATACACAAGATCACAAGGCAAATTCTTTGAAGAGGGGAAATGTACCATCATCAGAGTTAGATGATTTTTTTGTCTTAATCATAAGCTTTCCACAATTTAATATATTAAAAGAATTTGACATATTTAATAAAATAATATGAATACAATTAAAAAAAAACTATAAAACTAATTAAATAGGAAAGTCTGATAGATTTTAACTATACCTTATTGATAGATTCAGACATTTGATTTCCCTTTTATAATCATTGATTTTATTAATTAGCTTTTTATGCTTGTATTTTCATCAGAATGATTTTTTTAAAGGTCTGTTGAGTATCCAACTATCCGGAACATCTTTAAAGATACTTGTGTTGCCTTGATTAAACTCAGTAACATTTTAGAGAACACCTTACGGTATACTAGTATATAGATGCTCATTCATCAGCAATGATATACCACTAGGTTTTGTACTGTGTAGTGTGATGGAGTATGCTCCTGAGGGGAGGAGAAAAGAGGCCAAATGATTGGCCAGAGCCTTTCGTGCCAAAAGAGGGCCTCTTTTTGGTCAGGAAATTTGGAGGGAGATCTTTAGTTTTAGGACAGCAGCGAGCGTGAAAAGACGTACTGATTTATTAGCCAAAAACTCCCAGGAAAGAGTGGAACAAAATCATTAGACAGAAGATAACAGGTGCCTTCCAGCCAGGTTCTACAGAATGCTGTTTGTCCTTAAAAGAAAGGAGTCTGCGAAGTAAACCCTTATGTTGAAATAAAAAAATAAAAAAAAGCTAAGTACAACTTAAAACAGTTTTTCCTTCTACCCTTCCTAAATATTGAAATTATATGCACTCTCTCAAGTTAAAGAAAAATATAAAGAATGAAAGAAGAAAGAAAGACATTTGTGTTTAAGACTGTCTGCTAGTGTAATATAGCCGGCACCTTAAATATTTGTTTGTCCTCACCTATTAAAATTTTGTTGTAGTTCAAATGTTCCTTTATGTTGAAATATATTCGCTATGTTGTTTATCTGTCAGGTTGCCTTCTTTTGCATTTATCTTTTTTCGGCTTTGTTCACTTTAATTCATTCTCGCTAAATGTCTTATTCACCTTAAAAACATTATACGGGAAATTGAAATTTCCGACTACAGTGAATAATATTTCATCTTAACCGAGAAGTCCATGTTTTCCGTTATTTGAGGGGGTAGGAAAAGGAATGGCTTGGTGGCGTATATCAAGTGAAATTGGAATCCCCCTTTCCTGCATCGGGCTGAGTCTGGCCCCAAATTAACCCCCTCATTATTTGCCAGTTACCTTATGCTCGAAACAGGAGTCTTGACTAGGACTCAAAATGCGAGGGGTCAAGTCCCAGACTGCCTCGGCATCACACGTGCGTAAAATAAACTCTCGTCATGAGTAAATATTTTATGCCTCATCACAGTAGCCATTGCATTCACAAAGATCAGGTGAATAGGTTAGTCAAGTTTTCTTCAGCTTTATTTTTGCCAAATATAACATCACCAAGGCCCGTGAACCCTCTTAGAATCCAGATTTAACTTCCCATCACTTCTAGTTATTTCTGTTGAAGGGAGGAGATTTACAGAGCATTGGTAACATAAACAAGATTTTGACAAAGTAACTGATGGTAATCCTGAAAATGTATTTTACTGTTTTGAAAAGTTGAAAGAAGGTTAAAATAGGTGTGTGGCATCGCAAGCAATAATATAAAGGAGACTTGAAGGGGATTTCTTCATTAATAATAATTGGCAGACTACTTGACACTCTGTCTGTCTGTTTAGTAAGTCTGCCATACATCCTTAGTCTTATAGTTCTGTCTATTTGGTCAGACACAGCTTTTAAAATCAGTACAATTTTGTAAAGAATAAAATTTGGATGTTCTAGCTAAATAGTATTCATATCCAGTAACTGGATATGACATTATGTTTGGTTTGGTTCAGGTTCTTTGTTTAATGGTATATGGATCGTTGTAATTTTATGCCAAAGCCAGTCTTGTAAAAGAACAGTAGTGGTATTATTTAACCTATAGTTTGGTTAGGGGAATAAGGGGGTTCATAACTTTCCTCAAGGGTATTAATCTGAGAGTGAACATAACCATGAAAATGGAGGCTAAATTCTATGTTAGTTCTGGGAATGTGAAGTCACCTATTTGTTACTATTTTTCTTTTGAACACTCTGTCCTGAAATGATATTACCTGATAGAGTCCAATCTATAGGTCAGATATATCTATTTTATAGTTATTAGTATTTGATAGGGATACATAAAACCATATAACTGTGTAAAAGGTTTTGTGTTAAGAATAGTGACTTGAAGCTGTAATTGTTTACAAAATTATTTATTAGAAACTCGGAATCATATAATTGATGGGAAAAAAATGACAACTTCAACATTAAATAACCCATCAAGGTCTGACATGTTGTAAAACCAACCTAAACATATCTTACCTTTTTATATGCCTTTTTATTTTACTATTGCCTATTCTTTCTTGTATATATTTGCTTTTTTATTTAGATATTGCTTATTTTATGATATATATAATATTAATTTGCTTAGAAGTGCAAAATGATGTGATGGCCATTAATTAAATGAATAGAATAATGCAATCAACTCTGAATTCTAGGGAAAACTGTTGCTTTCTCATTTATCTCCCTAAGAAAAAAGTTGAATCTATCACCCAATATAGATAACATGCAATCAGATGTGGGACTCTCATTTCTGTTGTTATCATGTAACTAATCATAGGATATCTGAAAAGATTGACACCACCAAGAAACTAATTGTGCTTACTGATCTTAAAATTTTATAATCCTTGATCTGGTCCACATAATCTTTTCCAGCCAAGAGAAAAAGAACTTGAAGTAAATAACTTGATTCTATCAGAGTTGTATTCAAAAAGTATTGTGTCGAAAGCTGTATTTGCCAAATGCACTAAGAATGAAACATTAATTCTCTTCAAAATAGGTTTTTGGTCTTCAACACATTCATTCCACCACCGAAATACTGCTTATTATATATTGTGAAGCTCCGCTGTTGTATTTACTTTAATATATTCCACATCTTCAAATCTTAGTCTTCTGATAAAGTTTCAGTTTGGGTAATAAGAGAAGTTACATGGGGCAAATTCTGGTTAGTATGAATGGAAAAGTACTTGCATAAACGTATCAAGATTTGCTTAAAATTTTTTAAAAAATTGACACTGACTCATTAAAAAGACAGCCCAGTAGGCTGGGGCTGTAGAATATACCAACTGCCTCAATGCAGAGGGGTAAGACCCTCCCAACAAGTGTCCTGGATATAACATGAAATAATCTGATGGTTAGATTCCAGTGATGCTGGGGCTTTGGGGAATATGGAGCACCCCTTCATTACTGTTGCTCCCAGGTTCACTCTGTCCCAGAGTGGTAGCACCTGATAGGGTCCTGTCTATGGGTCAAATAGTACTAAAATGTGTACTTATGCTAAACTGAATTGCTTGAATTAGAACTGTTTTGACATTTAACTGTGTGTAAACAAAAACTATACTTATACTAAATTGAATTGTTTTAATTAGAACTGTTTGACTAAGCTGAATTGCTTGAAATAGAAATATTTTCGACAAACTGTGTACTTATGCTAAACTGAATTGTTTGAAATTGAATTTTTTTTTTGTATAAAAATAGATTTAGCATTAGATAACCTACAAATGTTGATATGCCATAAAACCCAAGCAAACGAACAAACAAACTGTAGAATACACTGATTGTATCTCTGCAGAAACGTAAGACTCTACCCTCATCCAAAGAGTGTATTAGATATGACACTAAACCATCTGATGGTGTGGTTCCAGTCCTAGAGCATGGGGCAATATGGAGTATCCCTTCATTGCCATTATTCCCAGGTCCACTGTGAATTGCAGGGGTAGGACCTGTTAGGATCCCAACCATAGTTTACGTAGAACCGCTTAACGATTTAACTGTGTGAAAACAAATGATTAATGTTGAATAGAATTGTGTTAAATACCAATACTTGAAACCATTTAACTGAGCAGACAAATGAGCTCTGGCTTGTTTAAAATGTTACCAACAAACTGTTCATTTATAGATGATTATATATATATATAAAGTATATTTGGCATCAAATAACCAACAAGGGTTGATATGCTATAAAACACAACCAATCAGTAAATCATTTGGAAGAAGCCAAGACATAGAGATACATCATCATTTTATTGTATATGTTTAAAAAGATAATTTAATGCTTAAACCTTGATACCTTTTGAACACATATATCATATGATGCAAAGAGATATATAGTAGTATAGTGAAGAATATTATTTGTTCCAAGGTTGTTTTCATGCTTTATAAAACTACACTGTCTGAGGTTTTATTGTAATGGATTTTGATATAATTCATTCCAACTAAAAATGAAGGGTCAGGAAAAAGTAATAAAAAAATCCCACAAAAAAATAAATAAATAAATTATCAGTTAAAAACATGAAAAAAGTCTAGAAAAGAGTCAAAAACATTTCATGAAGTAATAATTCTCCAATTTAATCATAGTACATCATAGTTCACACAAATCAAAATTGTTTTATTGAAAGTATTGTTTATATAGGCACAGATTTGAGGTTAAGAAATCCAAACTTTTATGCATTATTTCATGTACAATAATCATGTCCTTAAAATGAACTATATTCCATTTTAACCCTTTCAGCAACAAATTTAATGTCTGGAATGCACTTAAGACCATGAAATAAAAAAAGCTTGATTTAAATCTTAGGATTGTTAAGATGTATAATATGTAAGTGACTCAATTTGTATCAAGTGATGATCAAACAATGCAACTTTGAAGGTAAGAAAATAGATCACTCAAGTGTGTTTATAGAATTTTTGTTCATTAATACTTCTGGAAATACTGTTTTACTAATCTTTTAGAAATAATAAAGTATTTATTTTCTTAAATTATAGTTCCATGGGATATAGAGCAAGAGGTGCTTACTGGGGGTATATTGCATAATGTCAAAAATTTTTAAAGTAATGTCGACTTAAATTGCATCTTACCCTTATGCTGTAAGTGTACTTGGGTGACTCAAATTAGTTTCTGCATCAAAAGGGTTAATAAAATTTTCATGTTTTAGATGACATTCTTCGCTTACTTTATGAAAAATTGTAGATCTTGATTTGAAAATTTCAACTCCACTGACAAAATATACAATTTGGTCTTATTAACAAAGATTTAAATTAGAAATAATTGTTTGATACTTAATTCTTGGATATTGAACACACAAATTGGATAAAAATAAAAACATCCAAAATTTTTTCATCATTTGGAGAATTTTGTACAAATATTAACCAATAAAAAAATAACAAAATATTAAATCGTTTTAAAAGAACCATTGTCACGTGGAAACATTTTCTCAAGATTACATTAGAAAATGTTTTATTAATAAACTTAGGCTCAAAAATCAATGGTCTTTCTTTTTCTTTGCTCAATCAGTAATCTTTTTTTGTTTTTGATGAATCAGACAAAACTAATTATTGAAAATATTTTTGTCATTTTTCTTTCTCTTTCCTCTATTTATTTTCTGTCCATCAGTGAAAAATAATTGGTGAAATATTTTTTCAAAGCAATGTCAAAGTTGATGTATTGGACAGAGTAGCAGAAAAGTTTTAAAAAATTCAAATAAAATCTCAAATTTCTGACATTTGAAATTAAAATCAACATGGAAATCTGCAGAGCAGATTTTCTAATTTTTTAAATTTTTTTTATTTTACATTTTTTCAAATCAAAAATTTTACAGTCAAGTATGAAATTTTCTTGTACTTTATGAGGGATTATCTGTGGCATGCATAAAATAATTGAACCAAAGAATAAATTATGTTATTTAAATCAAATAGAAATTATTCCTGAATAACATCCTTAAAAAAAAAAACAATATAAAAAAAGAATTCAGTATTTTTCCACTGGACAAAATTCTCACATGTGATGTTTTTTTTTTTACTTCCTTAAAGTCTTTTCTTTAGGCATCCATTTCATTGCTTTTATATAAATATAAATTTACACTATTAGATATATATATCTATACTTCTAAATCAGCAAAAACAAATCATAGTAGATATTTTTATGCATAGATTGAAAATACTTGTACTTAGAGAATAAAGCAAATTCATCTCCAATTTACAACTAAACAATAATTAGTAGTTTGTGGTTTTGCTTTTTTAAATATTCCTTTAACAATGTATAGTATCTATCTATTTCTGTAAATTAATATTACAGTGTAACAAAATTATCTTTATTTTTTGTGAACTGTGTACATAGAGGGAAGTTCTCGATACCTCCTGTGGGTTTTTTTAAGTTTATTTTTTTCAAAAGTCGAAACACGTTGGAAAATAAACAAACCATCAAACATTTTTCTTCCATTTTACCTTTTCTATGTGCATTTTGTCAGATTAAACTCATTTCTTCCCACATTAATCATTTCAAACTGATAAACACTTCATATTAACCTGCAACATCAATTTTTTTAGAGCAAATATAGATTAAAATAATTTTAAACATTATCGTCTTGATTCATAGATGGAACCCTAAAAGGTACTACCACTCTGGGTTCGAGTGGAACTGGGAGTAATATCAACAAAAAAGTTACTTTATATTTCCCAGAATTGCAGTCTTACCACTGGATGCAGCTAAGTGTCATAAAAGTGTAAGGACATGAAACTTAGACATCAACTACATACATTATTACTTAGAAAATGAGCCAAATGAAACTCTGTATGCATGTAGTTTGTTTTTGCTTTTTTTAAGTATTCCTTTAACAATGTATAGTATATATCTATTTCTGTAAATTAATATTACAGTGTTTTAAAATTATTTTTATTTTTTTGTGAACTGTGCACATATAGGGAAGCTCTCTCCTGTATGTTTTTTAAAGTTTATTTTCTTGTAAATACATATATGTTTTAATGATCCTTGTGCTTTTAAAAGTTCTCAAGAGTTGATGATCAGGTTCTAATCTATCTTGTGTTTTAAAGGATCATGATTAACAACTGATTATCATCAAGTGAATTTTATTTCAAAGGAAAAGTCTGAATCCATGAAAACCTTGAATGAGTTTTTGACTATATGAATAGATAGTGTTTCAATTTCTTCCGCTTCCTAAATTTAGCACCACTAACTTTAAGGTCTCATTTAAAATCATCATCATCATGTCGTGCCGCAGGCACGGATATCCCTGACCCTCTCTCGCCACTTCTCCCTATCGTTCATCGCCTCTGGCAGGTCTTCAGGGTTACATCCCATATCCTCACATAGCTGCTGTATGTATGTCCGAGCTGGTTGTCCTGCTTTTGCTCGGCCATATGTGGGGGTCCATGGGAGTACATCACTTATGAGCTCGTCCCTGCTTCTCCAACAGTGTCCTGCAAAGTCTATTAATTGAACAAATTTTCAATATTTCATTTAACATTATAACATTTAAAATTAATGATATATCTGAATAAAATTGATAATATAGAAAAGTTGGCAACCATAGTCAAGGGCGAAGTGAGGGCTCCCTTTCCAATAGCAACTACACCAAGGTGTAGGGGGAAGTGCTACTCCTTTTCCTGGATTACTTCACTTTACCCTTGATACATATCTTACAATGCTGAATGTTAAACAAGGAGGTATCAAGTACCATTTTTTGAGTCTTTGGTATGTCTTGACCTGGGATTGAACCCCGGTCTCCCGGGCCATTGACTAACACTCTACCCACGAGGCCAATGAGCTGGTACTTTTAAATAAATGAAATAAGCTTTGAAGTAAACGTTTGTAAAAAGGAAAATACTTTTGATTCATCCTTATTCATTAAAAGATTGTAAATTTACTTATTTAAGTGAAGAAATTATTTTAAGATTCTTTTCTACTTAGATTTATAATGACTTTTGTTCTGTAAAGGGTGGTAGCTATGAGTCAGCACTCAGTTGCATAAAGCAATGAGTTACAAGTTGAAGTGAGATTTTACGCGCAGGTGGCTAAGTCCATTCTCTCGACAGTGATTGGTTGCTGGCTCAATGAATTGATATATGTATACTAGTGTATGCATATACATATATTCTAGATTGCTTCAGTCATGTCACGGGCTCTCTATTGACTTACCGTCTGTTTTATTTTTTGTCTGCCAGCTGGACGCTAGCTGGGGCCACTGAGCCAGTAAGTGTTGTTATTATTGTTATTTATTCTGCACTGTAGAGCAGTGACTTCTACAACTTCCAATTTCTAAAACAGTTTGAGTTCCTTTATTCACTGGAGATTACAGAAAGTGCAGTATTTTTCTATCAGAAAATCTATTTCAGTCATTTTCTATTCATATCTATCTATCTATCCATCCCAGTCTCAGTCATTTATATCTATCTTAAACAAACAATTTTTCTATTGCCAAAGATTGCAGTGGTAGCTATTAACAATTTTGATTTACTAGTTTGGCTGTTCTTCCAAATAGCAATATGAATTTACCTTTTCAATCTCATTAGTTGACTTAGAACACAATTTTCGGTGGGTAGAAAAAAAAACTTTCTTCAGTTAACTATTTTATTCTATTAAAAAAAACAAGATTTTTTTAAAATTTAGCTTTCAGAAATACAAAATATAACCAAGAGTATGCCTTTTAATGTTGATTACAGTAAAATTTGGTTCTTCTTATATACTGTTTCTATTTTAACTCTGAAAATCAAATGATTAGAAACAAATTGTTTGTCTGTTCTAACATACTTCTGAGTGGTGGTGTGAGTAGGCTGGCTGGGAAAGATCGAGACAGTTGAGAAATTGAAATTTAATCTCTTATGACACTTGTATTTATATTTTTTTTTATCATAAGATAACTTTAAAACAAACATTCTACTAATGATCTGTTCAAGACTCACAATGCTTGAATGATAGTGTTAGCTTGGTTTCCTGGACCATTTGATGAAAATCAGTTGTCATATCAACCTTTGTGGGTTATATGATGCCAAAGTCATACTTGTTGAAGAATCTTAGAGGTACTATTTAATTCACAGCTGTAGGAGAAAAGGGGGTTTATACTTTTCCCAAAGGTATTAATCTGAGAATGAATATAATGATGCAACTGGAGTTTAAACTTGTTTACTATGGTGTTGCAGTCCAGGATATTAGCCATTATACCATGGGGGTTTACCATATAAAAATTGGTTGGGGTGCACTTATTCATGTACAATACAGTATCTTCTGAATATAATAAATCTTGGATGTAGTTAAATCTTTATTTGTTTTGAACACTTTAAAAAGTTCATTTTTATTTATTAATTCATTTTTAATTTTATTTTGAAACTCACAGATTTGATATATCTGAGAGGTGAAAAATTCTATCATTGTAAGAGATAATGCAACCCTTTTCTTCAGAGTGCAACTTAGTATTTTATCGAGACTAACTGATGAAAGTACTATAAGTACAATCAGATATCTTTAAAAAAGCATTAGCCAATACACAGGATAAAATTTTCACTAAACAGATCAAAGAAATGTAAACAAGTTAAGTAAGTTGCTCTAAAAAGCTACTTAATTTTTTGTTATTCATTTCTCTCAGATTTTTCTTTTCATTTTCTATCATAACACGTTTTGTTAAATTTTTCATTGTTTTCTACTTTTATTTCCCTTTACCTTCTCTATTCTCTTACTTGATTCCCTCTTTCTCCACTTTTAAAATTCAGTATTGATGTGAAAATAAGAAAATATTTTCCTCTCTCTCTCTCTTAACCAGAATCCTCCCATTTCTGCTCAATGAAGCATGGTCTCTGATTCCATGTATTAGGAAGAATAGTGTTCCTGGTCTTATTTTTAGTTCAGTGAACATTATTAATCTTTTTAGTGTGGGGACAACTAAACAACTAATATGTCTAACTATTGATTTTTATTATTTTATATATAAAAAAAGATATTTTATTCACTTTTCTATAATTTAAAAAAAAATGAAAATAAAAGATACTCAATCTTAGATCAATTTGCATTTAGATTATGTTGGGACTGATGCATTTTCCTAACATTACTTTATTTTTTTGACTTTGATACAACCAATTTATGCTTTCTACCAAAATATTGGCAAATCAATTTAAGTTAGGAAAAAAGTGAATTTCTTCATATAAAAAAATGCTTAATATTTTTTTAAATAAGTGCATTATTTCTTAATCTAAGCCTTCTCACATAATACTAAAATATGTGTAGTCATGAATTTAGGTGACATGACCTGGGACAGAAATGCAATAAAATCTATGATGTATCATAGGCCACATAATGTTTAGGCAGAAAAGTTGGCATATGAGAAATTTGACCTTTTACTTTATTGTGATTTCTCATCAAGAGAAAAAAAAATCAACATTTCATGTTCGTTTTCAAAAAATTTTTTATGTAAAAGTGTTACCTTGAGAATTGTATGTCAGAATTTGAAAAGAAATCAGGAAGACAAAATTTCACCAAGCTGTTGGAAAAATTCTTATTATATGTAATCATAACTTAGTAAAAATAGCATATGAAATTTAGGCAGTTTTAATTTAGAGTATAAAGCAATTTCCAGTCCAATTTGAAACTAAATGAGAATTTGGGGTTTCTTAGTCTTAATTTTGTATCTATATTGCACTGCTTTCAGTAGAACTGTTTTGATTTATGTGAGGTATGATGTAGTACAATTAAACTGGAAGATTATTTTTTTTAAGAAATGTTTTTTGCTTTATTTTTCCCTCTTTTCTATATCTTTTTTAATGATTGTTACGCATAATTCCTTTTTTTTTTTTTTGTTAATTAGAATCGGTTATAAAGACTAAGATTTTTTAAATTACTTTTTCTGAGCCTTCTTTTTTTGTTGGTATGAATTACACCAAAATCCATTGTAATAAAAACTCAGTATAGTTTCATATAGCATGAAAACACCTTGGAACAAATTAACTAAGCTATTCATTATATTACAATAAACATCTTTGCATGATATGATTTGTGTGATCAAAAAGTATCAAGATATCTTTTAAAATCTCGAATATTAAATAAGTGCTGACATTCATCATCAAAAGTCTTGATTCAACAGAGATAAGTATTAAATGCTAATTATAATACTTTACTCTTTTCTAAATAAAATGTTTCAGTATTATCACAAACCACTGTTATGATGGAACCCCAACATGCTCATTGCCCAGTCAGTTGGGGCTGTATAATACACTGACTGCATTTCTGCAGAGGAGTAAGACCCCACCAACGAGTGTCCTGGATATGACACAAAACAATCTAATGGTGAGGTTCCAGTGACACTGGGGCTTTGGGGAATATGGAACACCCCTTTATTGACATTGCTCCCAGGTCCACTCTGGCCTGGAACGGTAGCACCTGATAGGGCCCTATTTATAGGTTGAATAGAACTAAACTGCATACTTATGCTAAACTGAATTGTTTGAGAGCGGGTGTCCTCGTGGTGTAATGGTTAAAGCGATGGACTGCGGAATCGTAGTAAGCGAGTTCGTACTCCAGTCGCGCTATTACATTCACTTTCGGGCAAATACCCTTGGGAAAGGTATGAACCCCCTTATCCTCCGAGCTATGGGTTAAATAGTATCACTACTGTTCTTCTTGGAGAATAGATTTGGCATTAAATAACCTACAAAGGTTGATATGCCATTAAACATAAAAAAACAAACCAAACCTGAATTGTTTGAATTAGAAGTGTTTGACTAAACTGAATAGCTTGAAATAGAAATGTTTTTGAGAATTAAACTGTGTACTCATGCAAACCTGACTTATTTGAAAGTGAACTATTTGCATACAAATGGACTTGGTTACAAGAACTTTAGGAACACACTCTTTCAAATTATTTATAATATTGTGGAAGTTTTATTGAAGACAGGTACAACGGACCTGTTTACCATAGTTTTACCAGGTTGCATAAAATTTTTATAGAAAACTGTATATCTGTGGCTCTAAAATATTTGATCTGAGAAAAGTTAATTGCATAACTGTGAATATACAGTGAGACATAAATACCAGGAAAACCAGGATTGCAAACAGGAACTGTCCTATAGATCATCAGAATAGCAAGATTTTTTTTCACTATACAGATGGATAGATTTTCCAGATTAAGTTAATATGGAATCCTGTCAATACATATCTGTAATCCCCTGCTGGTTGGTCTAAAGAAAAAATTATGGACTTGGCCCTGGGATTCAAAGTTGGTCCTGAAATGTTTGCTTATATTAAAGATGTAAAAACCGGAATGCTAATCGTGAAGAGGATTCATGAAATAAACGTGATTGTAGAGCTTGGGAATGAAGAACATCTAATAATATCCATTTTGATTGCTTTTTAATCAAAATGGCTTAAAATATGCTGTCTGGATCCTCTCCAGAAAAGGAAGTTATGGATATGATACAAAACTGCATCTATTAGTGAAAACTCTAGTTCTAGACCTCTGGGTAGTGTGAAGTTACCTCTTCACTTCTATTGCTCCCAGGCCCACTTTCCTCATGAGTGTTTGTTAAGGTTCTATTTATAGATCAAATGGATCTGTTTGAAAATTATTAGTAATTGATAGAAATGCTTGAAACCATGCAACTTTGAACAAATTATTTTTATTAAATAAGAATACTTGATACTGTACAACTGAGTGCAAATAAATTATTATTTGTATTATAATTATTATTATTTTACTCCTTGTGAGTTTTTCACTCCAGTGTTATCTGGCAGGATTTCACAGGAGCCTTAGTGATAGCAAGTTTCCTCAGATCTTCAGGACTCTTCCCAGTATTCTGACCAATCTCAACAATGATTTTGTCTGGATGATCTTCCTCTTATTACTATGTTCCCTGCAAGTTTTTCTCACCAGCATTAGCTGATGGTCTTTTATTTGAGTCTGAGTGACAGCAAGTTTCCTCAAATCTCTAGGACTCATCTCAGTATTCTAGCCAAGCTTAGTAATACTGTAGTTTGGATAACCTCGGCATGTCCTCTGATTTCCTGCTCTTCCAGTCCCTTTACCAAGCCTTTAGGAACTGTTCCAAGTGCACCAGTTATAAATGGTATCACCATCATTTTCATCCTATCCTATTTACCCACCCCTCCACTTGGGCAGGATATGACACAAGGTCAATTTTTAAGTGGAGTTTAACAGGTTTGAATTCAGAGTTTTCGTTCTCCTAAACTAGTTACCTCATCAAGGCTGAAGAACCCAGTCTGTCCTACTATTTACCCATAGCTGGATGGAGAATAATATGATTCATACCTTTCCCAAGGGTATTAGTGCTATGTGAAATGCAACCAGTCTCGTCCAGGATTTGAACTCGTGTCGCCATGTCCATTTCCTACGACGATAACATTACACCAGGGGCACCTCCATCATTTTTTATGTTCCATAACTTTTTTAGTTCTCTTGCAAGGTCATAATAATAGTCTCTCTTTTCATGTTCTTTGATTTTCATTCTGTAGTCTGCTTAGATGGCTAAGTTCACTATTTGGCAGGTTCCTTTATTTTGTTGTTGTTATAGATTATGAGTAGGTCTGATCTTCTGACTGGGATTAGATGATCTGTTTGTATATCAAGATCCCAGTGAATTTTGTCTGTCTCATTCTTCAGGACAGATTCTTGTTTGCTTATATACCATTTGCTAGTATGGTCAAATTATTATTATTGAAGAGAAATTGTTATTTGAACCCATGTAATTGTGTATGAATTGATAATAATCATTGATTACTTGAAACTAATTATTGCTTGCAAAAAATACTGATTTTGTCAAAATACCCTAAAACCAACCATATTGGTCATATAATGTTCCACTAGAAATGACAGAATATGGATATCTTTGATTTAGAAGAAATTCTGATTATTATAAAAGTTACGTATGTTACTGTCCATATGTCAACATGATGAATCATGTATATTTAAAGTTAACACATTTTTTCTTGTCTTGCATTATTGTTGAACAGTTTGAAAATTTCACTCAGAGTCTCTATTTGTTGGAATGAATGTGTCTTGCTAAAATATGAAGGTATTTTCCATGTATTTTATGAGAATCACCAGTATAGCATTTTCAATGAGAGCTCAGCACAATACATAATATATCTCTGTTTAATCACTAACCTTCTTCTAGCAAGGAAATATTGCTGAAAGGATTTTTTTTTCAAATTATAGGTGACGACTTAATATCTCATAAGCCTTCATGAGCAACGCACTTCTCCTCCTGATTCTTCAATAAAAAGATGCAATTTCTCTTTATATTCATTGTGCTTTCTAGGGCTCTGTAATTTTTGCTTGCTTGGAAAGATTAATGGGATCTTATAGGATGTGGTGAGGCCTGAATAGAACAACTTAAAGAACACAATATTATATGGTGTATGCTCCAGTACTTCTCCACTGAGCCAAAGAGAGTGAGACAAAATTCTTGGCTAAAAATGACCTTAGCTGTATAGTGCAGTGAAATGTGATGCTGTCTTATTTTTCATTTGGACATATTGGCTATAAAGAGCAGTCAATCATTAATGTTTCAACCATCGGTCAATCCACTGCACTGAATGTACATAATTCCCATTGACCATTTATCTATCCTGGTAGGTATTTGCTATATCCTACAGGAAAAAAAATCTATGTATTTTCATATGATTCTATGCATCTATTTCATTTGGTTGCCAATTTTTCTACATATATATTTCTGCTTCTGTATCTGTTTGTCTCATTACATTGAAGTTTTGTCTATCATGATTTGGGGTAAGGTGGAATATGTGTAAATTAAGCAAATAATTAAAAAAAAAATTTCCTCATGTGAAAAATTATTAGACAATTTAATTCTTTATTTATATTCTTCACATGGTATTTTGGATGGTCTATTCTCTTGCCTTTCTCTGGTGTAATATGCAACTACCATAAAGAAAGTGACGATGGGGAACAGTGACAAAAACATATAGAATTTAATATATATATATATATAATGTTGTATACTGATGGGGGTGGGAAGCAAGTGACAACAACACTTGTTTATAAAAATATAAACTTCTTTATTACAAATCGTCATAATGGTTGTGAGAGAGAGATAGTTGAACTACTAAGATTGACACCATGTTGTGATTCATATATTCAGAGCCTTGTATTTTCTTGCTTCTTTCATGATAGACTGATACAGAGCTGGTCCTCAACCTGGGCACCATCAGCTCTCTGGGCTCACACCCTGCTGACTGCCAACTTCAACTGACCCTTAGGGTCAAAAACTTCTGTCCTTATATATTTTTCTGATGCCTACAGCAATTCACATTACATTTCCGCTGTTGCTTGCTAACCTTAAGACACTGCTACATCCTGTTCACGAAATCCACACTAACTGTCAAAGGTCAATATGTAACTCATATATATATATATATATATAATTTAAATAGGTTCTCTTTAAATCAAGAAAGTGTTCAAATACAAACCAACTGAGCAGAAAAACCCATGAGAAATTTACATTATCTTTTTTTTTTCTATTCACATTGAGAAATTGTTATCTCACATCCTCATATCAAGTTCATTACAAGTTTGTGTATATATATGTATATATGCAGTTATCTCCCTTGCAAGTGAAACTTTCTCAACATAAACACAGCTCTGAAAAAGACATGGCAAAAAGTAATTCACGCTTTTTCTTCTTTGTGACAGAAGATAATAGTCCTATTTATGCAGGGCTCATGAGACCAATTGACTTCACATTTGTCAAGAAAAAAATTATGTGCTTTTTTTAGTTTATTTCTAAATCTACTTCCCTAAATAAAGTTATTAAACCTCATTTTACAATTCCAACCCACTGGTAACCTACTATGGCACATTGACCAGTCGGCTAGGACTGTAGATATACCAACTGCTTCTTTGCAGAGGGGTAAGACTCCCCCAATGAGTCTCCTGGATATGATGCTAAATAATTTGATGGTGAGACTCCATTAATGCTGGAGCTCTTGGGAATGTGGAGTACTCTTTCATTGCCATTGCTCCCAGCTCCACTCTGGTCTGGAGTGGTAGCAACTGATAGGGTCCTATGGGTCAAATAGAACTAAACTGTGCACTTATACTAAACAGACTTGTTTGAAATAGAACTGTTTTTGACATTTAAACTATGTACTTACATTAAACTGAATTGTTTTAAATAGAACTGTTTTGACAATTATCTGTTCGTAAACAAAAACTATACTTCTATGAAACTGAATTGTTTGGAATTTAACTCAGTGTTGAATGACTCAAAAAGAGTTGATTCACTGTAAAATAAAACCAACAAAATCTACAATCTCACAAAGCAAAAACATTTTCAAACAGAACTAGTAAAAATATCTACAGCAATACCTGTAAAATAAATTTGTATATGTAATATGCATTGCTAAAACTAGTTTACTAAAGTTTCTGTCAGTATTTGTAAAAACTTTCCTTTTGTAGCCATTTCTATCCTTATCTATCTTCTTCTATTGCCCTTATAAGCTGATGATCATGACTAATAGGCCAACCAACTAACTTGTAGAGAAATGCTTGTAAAACTCAAACCATGATTTTTGCAAGGAGAGATAACTATGAATTGCAGTGAATCAACAAAATGAACAAGAAGTGGTTTTTGGCAATTTAAATGCTATCAAAAACTTGACTTTTACATCCCAAGTCCTAGATAAAGACAGGAGAAAATGCATTTTCTTGACATGTAGTTTCTGACTGAACTGAATTGGACCAAATCATCATCTTATATTAAGATTCCAGATCAAGAAAAACAGTAGGTATAGACATGATTATAATGACCATGACCCCCCACCTCAACTCTAACATGAAAGAAATTTAGCATGTCTTTTTAAAAATTCTCATCTAGCTGAATTTTTAGTGGTCTTGTGAATATTTATAACCCACTGACCACATCAGAATTTTTATGATATCTACTAAAAGAAGAAAGCTTCTTAATTTAGGGGTGAAGAAAAGAGTCCTCTTTTTTTTAAATTTCTGTGATTGAGTGATTAGGCATTGCACCTTTAGATATATTGACCTGCTTTTTTCTATTTTACTTTCTTTACCCATAATATCTCTTGGTAGTCTTTAGAAAGATATGTCTCAGAGATGCTAGTTTTTTTGCTTTTCTACAACCACTAGTAAAATCTATATACTGCTTACTCAAAGAAACACAGCTCTTCTATCAGAGCACATACACACATCATATTACAGATTTGATACTACTTTTTCTTTGTACTACTGAAGAAAGAGACCAGAAGACATTTTTTTTCTCAGAACAGTTGCTTATCACAGTGATTCTGCATGTGTATGTATTTACCAAACCTTTCTGTTACGCGTAGGATATGACAAAAGGTCAGTTCCCAAGTGAGTACAGCTGGTTGAATTCAAAATTTACTTTATCTTAGACTGGTTGTCTTACCAATGTTAAAGAGCTCATTATGCTTTACCACTTATCCATGGCTGAAAGGAAAACAGATTGGTTCATGCCTTTCCAAAGAGCATTAGTGTGAAGTACCATGCAAACAGCCTTGTCCAGAATTTGAACTTGTCCCCATGAGTTCACTTCCTATGACAACCACGGTGCCATATATATATATATATCTGTGACTGTGTATACTCATAAAAATAGCTCTATATACATATTGATATACAGATATGCATATAATTTGTATGTGACATGTTGATGATGAGTGTATATATATATATATATATATATATATATATATACAGGGGGGGAACGAAAAAATTGTTGCCCTAGAAAAGACGACATGATTCCATTTCCATTTAATGAAAACTGGTTTTCTTTTTTTGTTGCAGACCATCTACTAGTTGGCCAGTTGTGTACAAATCCCAAGAGCGATAGGAGCCTTTTATCATGTCTGAAAGTGACACAATGTTCAACGAGCGAGATTGGAGATGTGCCGCTGTACAAATCATGCTCTCTACTGATCCAAGTTATGACAACAGGACCAGCACCCTCAAAATGCAAATCTGGATTGCCACGAATAACAGGGACATCCCCAGGGTGATAAAAACAAAGTTTCCAGCTACGGTTATAGTCTTTGGTGTGGTTTCAAGTAAGGGCCACATCATGCCACATCACATCTTTAAAGTCAGCTTGAAAGTCAACACCAAAGTGTACCTGAATGTGCTGAAGAGTGGTGATCCCCTGGTGCAATCAAGTGGCTGGTGGCAGACCCTGGGTGTGGCAGTAGGACTCGGTGCCGACCCATAAATCCAAAGAGACCAAGGCTTGGCTTCAGAAGGAGTGCTACAACTTTGTACCCTTCTCTCACTGGACCCCTTCTACCCCGACCCAAACCCGCTGGACTACTTCGTTTGGTCATACATCGAGAACATCACCAACATGACCTCCCACAACACCAAAGCCAGCCTGATCGCTGCAATCCGCCAAGTATTTGCTGAGCTACCGCCAGCACTTGTGGAAAAACCATGCTCCCAGTTCCGGATCCATATCTAGGCGGTGATTGAGGCTGAAGGTGGCTACATTGAATAGATATCAGCTCTACTACATAATCAAGTTACCTGAATTGATTTTTTCAATAAAAGTTTTAAAATAAAGCTGTAGTGTTGTTGTCTTTAGGACGACAATTTTATCATTCCAACCTGTGTATATATATATATATATATAAATGAATATACCAATGAAAACACTAAGCATCAAAAAGAAGTGGAATTGTCTGTAAATATTAATAACTTTTTCGAAAATTATCAACCATAAATTTTTTTGCTATATTCAATAGATATGATATTTACGTAGATCATAAACTTTTTGAGGAGAAAGAAAGAAAAATTCTTTCAACAATACTAAAATGTTTGAGAAGTTGAAATTTTATCAAAAGACCCATCATCTGTAGAAGGTTTTTTAATCTATTTATTTTAGTAGCCATAACAGTAAAATATAGCTTTGGGTAAAATATTGAACTGAACTGAACAATAAGCATATTGTTGTCTATGAAAAAAAATTCTTATTTGGCAAAAATACTTAAAATGCTTTACTAAATATAAATTCATTTAGAAAAAAAAATAACGAGCGCTTCTTACTTTTTTCTGGCTGAAAGTTATTGGTGTCAATTGAAAAATCAGTAGGTAGGCTTTTACAAACAAACTGTTCAGATAGATTCAAAAAGAAAATTAATATATGATTCAAATAATAGATTTTTTTTTTTTAATTTTGCTGTGTTTATTTGTGAGTTATTTCTCTTGACTGTGTGCTGGCCAGTATTGCTTTCTAATTTTTATTGTAAAATAGGATTTTTTTTTTTACTTTCTTTTATACCTGTTCATTCACTGTAAGTACATGGAGTTTTAGATTATTTTCAGGGCAAAAATGTGTTGGACTTTTCATGAGTTTTTATCCATTTACAAAAGAAAAAAACGTTTTACTTATTCTTCTGTCAGAATGGATAATTCATAGAAAATGTAGGATATGACATTGAGTGAATGAACAGGTAATCACTTAAAAGTATGTGTATTTTGATATTGGGCAAAGGAAGATAGGTTTACAAGGGAATAACAATAGAATATGAGCAATTTGTAAGGAATCATGTGAAAAAGGCATTGATACAGGAAGAAAAATGGCTGTAAGTTTAAAAAAAAAAAAAAACATGTCATATGAAATAGGGGAGAAGGATTGACTCAGATGATAAGAAAGGAAAAAGTTTTGTAACAAAAAATGGTATGAAAAAAAAAAAAAAAAAGAAAGAAAGAAAGAGAGCAAATACAAATATATGAAAAAGAAAGATTGAAGATTGGTAATTAATGAAAAAAAGTAAAAAGGGGAAGGGGTTAATAAAAAACATTATTAAATAGAGAAGTTTGGAAAAAGACAAAAATTAAGTAAAAGAAAGAAAGCAATATATCATTTAGAAAATAATTCTTAAATGGTTAAAGGAATGGGATTATATACAATGAAAAGAAAGAAGCCCAAATGAAAAAGGTGACAAAGAAAAGTATAAAATAGAAAAAGAAAAAATAAATTTGAAGAGTAAAAGAAAGAGTAGAAAATAAAGGCAAAAAACATAAATGAATGAAAGAAAATAAAATGAAGAAAAAAATGCACAGAAAGTAATGTAAAAGTACTGAAAAATGAAAAAGGTGAAATATAATGATAAAATGAGTAAATAATAGGAAAGCACTGAAAAAATGTTGAAAAATAAAATGAAAAAGTAAACGTAAAACATAGAGTCTAAGATTTTACAGCAAGATATAGAAGCAACACAACGAAATACATTGTTAAGCAATGCAAAAGAAAATATGCAAATATCGGTTTACTTTTGTGCTACTGCATTTGTATAGATTCACATCTGCCTAAGTGCATGTTTGCATAATGGTAGAAGTCTACTTTGACAAATGATTACATTCCTGACCATTTCTCATTTTAATGTTCTTGTAAATGCAACAATTGTCAAGCGGTTGCACACCCAGTGTAAGATACGTTGCTCTTGGGATTGCAGAACCATGTCTCAGCAACTTCCATTAAGAAAAGTATGCACACAAAAGAAGCTCAACAAAAATGAAGGAAAAAAAAAAAAAGAAGCAAAATAAACTCTTTTTATCAATGTGAACAACTTGGGCTGCATTTATACATATTTATACTTGTGTTAGGTGATGAAATCAGAGTTCATGTCCCTGGGAGAGGCACCAATGTCATGTTAATTCTTTGGGCTCTATCAGTAACTCAGACTGATGCCAGTCCATAGAAGTCAGGAACTTTTTTTTTTTTTAGAAATAGTTTTGTACTTTCTTAGAATATCTCATGTGTCAATAGAGTGGTACCATTCTTTCTTAACTTTTTGGAAATTCTATTCTTTAATTTTTCAGTGTTCAATCTTACATCTTATAAAAAAATCAGCTCATGAGAATTTCTTTACAATATAACTGAGCACCAAAATCATAAAAAATTCATATTTATTCTAGTGGGACGATTTTATCATCTACAATTTTGAGAAATGTCCTCAACATAACAAAAATTGTTCAGATTATTGACTATCTCTAATCAAACACTTATTAAAAAAAAGCTAAATGAGAACTACATTAGGATGCTGCATGCTGTTTTGATAAAATCCTAGTAACATCAGCAGTATGGCCACTGACTTCCTATCTTACTATCTAGACAAAGAAGACATGCTGGACTAGTAAGGATGAACTCATAAGCAATATTCTTGAATGTACACACCAGTGGACGCATTATACATGAACATACCAGTGTAGGCTCACCTGCAAAAAGTTATATTCTTCAGCTTTGTGTGGAGACAAAATGCTATCTAGAGAACTTGCCAAGAATGGTAACTCATAGGGACTGAAGGTGAGAGACAGCCAAGGGAATCCATGCTGTTGGAATTCCTTGATGATGATGATTTTAAGTGTAATTGAGGACAAAAAATATATCTTTTTTCATGTAAAATAAAGGAAAAGGACCATATTTTGAGGGAGATTATAGATTAATAAATATACCTGGCACTGCGAGGGACATTTGAAGAAACAAAATATTTTGATTAAATCATTTTAATATACACATTTTTTTTTATCAAGAATCTATGGATAGAGAAATATGAACATGCTATAAATACATGACAAAAACAGTTTTAAATAACAAAAACTTCTGATTACTTTCTGAGAAACTCCTTCTAGAGAAAATTTTTTGTTCTCTCATCTGCTGTACATGTGTAGAGAATTTTTTCCTATTTCATGAACTTCCAATGTATCACTGACCATGTAAAAAAAATCATAGTTCAGGCATTGTCCATCCTATGATAAGGTAAAACATTTCTGGAATGGTGTCCAGGTAAGCAATAAGCATTTGTAGTGAGAAAGTTGTAGGAGACAGAATATATTGGTTTGCCAAACATATGCATGACAAATGAGTATAAATTTCAATATTATATGATTTACTTTACTTAGCAATGTAAGTGTTAGAGAACCTCTACCTCCTATATATAATTTGGAATCTTCCTGGAACTTTATATAACCTGCATTGCTGAAATGGATTGCTCTGGTTTCTTTATTAGTGACCATTTTCTAATAAATCATTCTGATAATCAGATCCAGAATACTAAGAAGAGATTTAATTGTCCAAATATTTTCTGGTAGGAGGCATTTTAATTTAACTTTTGGAAAATTTTATTTGTTTATATGTATCTTAAATATGTCATGAAAAAAGTGAAAATAAATTGAAATAATTAATAATTGTTTGCTATTTTCCTTCAATGATATTTTTTTTATCAGGACTGATAGAATTTTTGTTTCTCAGTTTCTTTCTTTGATACACCTACTTATCAGATACTCTATATTTTAATATATCTCAGAGAGTTTTCTATAATTTGTGATCCTGTGGTACAGAAAATTAATTTCAATGGTTTATACTCATCAGCATCATTAAGTTCTCTAACTCTCTCACTATCCATCTCTATCATCCATAGCAAGTCCTCTAGACTGTATCCAGTGTTAACACAGAGCTGATGTAGCTAAGTTTTTCTCAATTGACCAAATCTAGCCTGTCCATGTGCAGGAGTCTAGCAGGGAATGTTGCTTATGAGTTCATTCATAGTTCACCAGCAGTGCCCAACATGTATTGCTTATCTTACTTGGATGATTTGTGAGATGGGGTGTAAGTGGCAATACAGGTGCTGTTTAATAGGATTTTGCTTCCAGGATTTTTCAAAACATCATGTAGCATTCTTTTGTAGTCCATATCTAGCTTTTTCTCCATGTATATCATCAGTGTTCATGTGGTGCATTCATTCGGTTGTACTGACATAGTCACAGCTTGGAAGAAATCCTGTTTTATTTTATCTGAGAGATCAGATAAGCTCAATATTTTGGGCTCCTCAAGATCATGTCAGACACCAATGATAAAGGGGCAAATATAGCAACAATTCACAATCTTTTGTTTAACAGAATGGTGCGATAGTTTTAATGCTAGTCTTTTGAAAAAGTAGTGGGACAGTTATAATGCCAGCAACCTAGAACAAAGTTTGAATCTATTTCATTCTTGAGATTTTTTGGGGTTTTTTTTTTGTGACTTTTGATGAAGAAATCACTAAATGCTTTTCGTATTATTTATGGACAGAGATAAATCTACTTTGTTTACTCCTGGATAAATGTTAAAGATTTTTTTTTTATCAGGACTATCAGTTATATGAGCTCAAAATTGAACTTGATTATCAAGAACTTGATCGTGGCTTGTTGAATTCCGAAATAGATGTAGATTCATTTTCAGTTGATCATAGATAGATGACACAATTGACAAGTCCCCTCACAAATGCTAGAAAGACCACAGCAATGAGTTGGCATGTAAGATTTTGCCCCTATGAACCTTAGTACAGAAGTTCCATTAAAAGGATTTTATAGAAACTGGTATTTTTCTCTCTTTGCCTCATAATAAAGTCTGACTTTCTCATACACTTACAAATAACAACAAATATGCACATGTATACACTTATACTAATGACTCCTACACAGTTGTTTAATGTTTGTGTTCAAGTTAAAATCTTTTACTTTGGAAAATATGAGAATACTGCTATGAAATGTATATTTACTCTATATTTTTCATATAGATTGAAGTATCTTTTATATAGTCTAAGTATTAATTTACCAGACATTGGCATGATGGTTAGAGTGTTCCTCAATGGCCCAGAAAACCTGGGTTCAGTCCCAGGTCGACTCATACCAAAGACTCAAAAAATGTTACTTGATGCCTCCTTGCTTAACACTCTGCATTATAAGCTATGGATCAAGGGTAAAAGGGGAGCAATCCAGGGAAAGGAGTAGCGCCTTCCCTTACACTTTGATGTAGTAGCTATCAAAAAGGGAACCTTCAGGTCACCCTTGACTCTGGTCACCAATTTATAAATTTACCCCAACAGGAATACAATATAGGACAAGGCTTTTATTAGAATGAGAATCCATGTCAAAATATATTGTTCAGTGCAAATTGCCTTCTTTCATACACTGCTGAAGGTGTCAATTAGTAAACTTCATTCTACTCTCTTAACATAGTGGGGAGGTGTTTGTCATTTTTGTTGGGTGTGAAGAGTTTAGTTTCTTTGTTTAATGACATATCAACCTTTGTGGGTTATTTAATGCCAAAGCCATCCTTTTAGAACATGGGTAGTATTATTTAGCCCATAACTGGGTTGATAAGAAGCTTCATAATTTTCCTTAGTCCAAAAGTGAATATAATAATGCAACTGGAGTTTGAACTCATTTATTATTATGTTGCAGTCTAGCACCTTAGCCACTGCATCATAGGAATTGTGCCTGGTGTGTAGAGGATACAAAAATTAAGGGCTAATCATTTTATATGGTAACAAAAATGTATTAACATATATACAGATGTACAAAGATTAATGTACAAAACATTAATTTACTTTCTGACTGGTGTGCTTCCTTAGTCAAAACTGATTAATTTATATATATATATATATAACATCGAAAATAGATTGGTTTCTTTTTTTAAGGACTGGGCTGTGTAAAAAATACATCAGATCTTGTCTTCTGCTGTGAGACAAAGTATAGGTCAGTCTATCACATAACTGTCCTTGCAAATAAAGAAAGAAACAATAAGTTGGCTTGGATATATTTTTTGGTTTCTATTGACTATACATTACATTTGTAAACTTCTTTTGCTATTTTGTTTCAAGCTCTGCTTAAAAGATAGGCAGTCATATATCTTTGGGCATAATATACTGCTGCTGAAGTTCCTGAAATGTTACAACTAATGCAAATTTCCTTGATGTCAAGTGTAGCTTGTTGCTAATGTTTTCATATATATGATACAGCAAGCACTATTTTTTTTTTTTTTATTAACAGCTGACTTAGGTTTTTTTTATGGAGTTTGTCTTTTTGAAAGTGAATTATCCTTGCCTTTTTGTCTGTTTTATATCTACAAACTATCTGATATGAATTAGCAGTTATTTAACCAATTCCAGACAAATTATAGAGATTAGAAATAAACAAAAAGCTTATGTTATCTGTCTATATATGTATATATAGTATATGAAATGAGTATTTGATTATGATGGGATTGCCTCCCTTGTCAACCAAAGGGCTTTCTACTAATGATGGCAACCCTAAAATATTACCATGGTAGCAGAACCTAGTATAAAAGAGCATGGCTGAGAAGTGATGACCTATTCTCATCTTTGTTGAGTTGTACAAATTGTTCTTGTATTTATTACCATCACCAAAATGATAACCAATACTATATCAAAGCCTTACAGAAATATTGCATTTACTAAGAGTAATAATTCCTTTGAGAGTCCATTTGAGTAAAGGCTGTAGAATATACTAACTAGATCTCAGCAGTGTGATAAAACCTCTCCATCTATGAAGAGTCCTGGGTATGGCACTAAACCATCCTATGGTAAGGCTCCAGTCCTGGAGCTTTAGTGAATTTGGAGTGCACTTACATTGCCATTACTCCCAGGTCCACTCTAAACTGGAGTGGTAGTACCTGTTAGGGTGATTTATGGGTCAAATAGAAATATTTAATCCGATGCTATATCTAAAACTGTTTAACCAAGTGATTAATGTTGAATAGAATTATTAGTACTAACAGTCCTTTAAACTATTTTAAAAACGAATGATGAATATCAAATAGATTTATTTTAATATTATGAAATGTGTGCAAAAAATGATCAATATTGAATTGGAATACTTGATGAATAAAATTATTTATGTTAAATAGCAATACTTAAAACCATTTAACGGTGTGCAAAGAAAGGATTTACATCAACTAGAATTATAACTCTGTGCATTCTTGTTTAAAAATGATTTTATCTACAAACTATTCACTCACAAATCATATATCAGTTAGTAAAATTTGGCATAAATAGGCTGTAAGGGTTGATGTGCCATAAATCACAACTAAACTAATTCCTTTCAATTATTTAACATAAATGAAAATGAATTAATCACTTGATCCAGAAATAACTCATCATCATGATGGCATACTGACTCAATGGATTCTCTTGACTCTTGCTATTTGTCTCAAATGGATATGACTCTTGGTAGGTCCTCTAAATGGCATCCGGTGTCTGTTGATGAATGTAAGTCTCTGCTGGTCAGTCAATACTGGTGTGTCCATGTGCTGGAACCCATAGGAGATCATCACTTATGAGTTCAACTTTACTTCCCCAGCAGTGTCCAGCATGTCTTGTTTATCTTAATTAGGTTGTTTGTGAGATAAGAGGTAAGAAATGGCAGGCCTCTGAAATCTGTAGACCAGTTCATATACCTTGGTAGCAATATCTCATCAACTGAAAGTGATGTCAATATGCACATAGGTATAGCATGGAGTGCTATTGAGAGATAATTTATCAGAGATCAATTGCCATCTGATTTCTGATAAAGTAAAATGGGAATTCTTCCAAGCTGTAATTGTGTCAGTACTACTGTATGGCTGAACCACTTGTACACCTAGGAAACATTTGAAAAATAAAAGCTAAATAGGAACTAGACAAGGATGCTACATGCTGTTTTGAACAAATCCTAGAAGCAGCATCCTAAAAAAACAGCAGCTTGATAGTCAGAAATAAATTATGAAGACACAGCATTGCGCTTGCTCTAGTTTTATGCCCATAGTTTTGACAAGTTTGATAAGAACATTTCCCATAACAGAAATAGTCGAGAAACAAAGAACTGATTGTTTCCAACTAGTGAATTGAGCAGACAGACTAAAACAAGAATTCATTTATACAATTTACTTATTTATAGTAAAGGAACAATTCTTATCCTCTTGCAGTTGTCAAAGAAACTAATAAAGATTTATTTTCTAATTTATGCTAGTAGATATTATTAGAATATTATCAGATTGATGATAAGCTGCATTCCAGAAGATAGTTGAAGGATGGAATAATTGTTATTGAATATGGAATTATTTAACCTTCCTCTTTGCTTTAGGCACAATTTAACACAAGGTCATTTTTTAAAGTGAAGACTCTCCTACAAACAAGTGGGTGGTGCCAAAAATAGCTTAGTTTGCTTGGCATTCTCTTTCACGCTTCAGGAAATTAAGCTGATACTACCCATTTTAGTTGAGGAGTAGGTGCTGTTTGAAGGAATTGGCATCCTTGAAGACTTAATACAAGAGGATGCTGAAAATTTATTTTTAGACCTAGCAAAAAGGGAATGACCTTTTTTGAATTTCCATTAAGTATTTTGGAAAGGTTAAAGAAGCTTGAGAAATGATGTGCCAAGTATGCTAAACAGCAGGAGGAACATGTGGAATAGCATATTCATTTTAAGGGTCTAGATCAGGGGTCCCCAACTTTTTCAATCCAAGGCCCACAAAGGTTAACTCAGGAATGCCTGAAGCTGTGATCTTAAAAGACAGAAAATAAAACTGCTAAATTTACAAGATAACAATCAAATTTTATTAATGAGATATCTGGTACTGTTGCTATCACAAAAAGATATAATATCAGGGTTAAATGAAGAGGTTGACAGAAAGAGCACGACAGACATGCAATGATTTGACAGTTGCAAATGCAGTGTACATTTGGCATGCTTCAGTTTGGTGAAAAGCTTTTCTCTGCTGTATGTCATGACAAACATGCTCACTACTTACTGGGTGTTAGAGATAAGATTGGAGAATTGTCAAGATGGACACACATGGTTCTTACTGAAATTGAGGTGGTGGCAAGAGAGAAACTGTGACTGCAAATCTTTTATACACTGAAGATCAATGAGTTCCATCAGTAATTGTAATGGTACTTCTTCACAGTTAACATTAAAAAATGAAGAAAAAATTTAGAAAGCTACCTGAAAGGCTGCATGTGGTCTCTGGGCTATGGGTTGGGAACCACTGCTTGTGATATTTCCCTACTTATGAAAGTTGATATTATTGGAATATCAACAATTATATAAGCTATATGCTCAAAGACAGTTAATGAATAGAATATATAACACTTTGAATATCTGTAAAGTACTAGAGAAAATCTAGAAAAATATGCATTTTATAGGATCAAGCAGCAGTGATTGGTTCTATCTTTTACTAGCACCAAGCAAACATCCTCTTCAAAAGAGGTACACAGCAAAGACAAAATTCTTGCTTGACCAACTCACTGTGACTCAGTTACAGGAAAATAAGCCAGTGCTGCTATAAACCAAGTGAAAAGTAGAATGAGAATTAGATCATTGGAACATAGAGAGCAAAACTTAGAAGGAAGAAAACAAGTTCTATTGGATGTTGTTAATGAGAGAGAAGGAGAACAACTTCTGCTTTAGAAGTAGAGTTTTAACAAGTTAGGAAGACGAGACTTACAGCCAGAGAAGAACCAAGTCATGTCATTAGAGAAGGAAGCAAGTCTAAACTGCATCCAGTGGTGAATCTCTACTTCTGGAGCTCTGGGGAATGTAGAGTCAAAATCCACACTGACTCAGAGTGGTAGTATCTACCGAAATTATCTGCTTGAGAATAATGTTTAAAATTATTTTGAACTGTATTAACATACTGGCTTTTAAAACATTGATAGTGCTACTAAATATGAAGTATTTTCCTGTTTAAACTCATTAAAGATTCATAGTTGTGCTGTATGTAATTGTTAAATTAATTTTGGCATGAAATAACCTGACAAGGGTTAACATGCCATAAAACAAAGCAACCAAGCACCCATTAAAATATCAAGGAATTTTGTTATGCATGTGAATATTGTAAAGGTCTCAAGATATTTGATTTGAAAATAAAGTTCAATGTGATTTGCATGTTTCTGAATTTTAAATAGATTGATACACACATGGTATGTTACTATGAAATTTGATTTGATTGATATTTTTTAATGTCTCAAATTCAGATCTCGATTCAGTATAATCCAATAAGTAATTTTATGGAGAAAAAAGAACAAAACAAAAAACAAATTATACACATATATACTCAGACTATTATGGGATACAGGTTGTATGTTCTTTGCTAATCTCATGAATAAAACCAAATGGATTGCCAAGCAGACAACCAGAAAAGGTTGGTAGAACATAGATATCCTCATTATTATTACTTTTTTAATCATCACCTCAAATTTCATGCATCTATAATTTTATTAACTGATGTATGTAGATTAGTGAAGAAAATGGTTTCGCACATAAAAAAAAAAGGCAAGAAGCAGATTATATCCTGCAAAAATTATAACTGATGCAGATTATGCAGATGATCTAGCATGATTTGCAAATACACCTGCTCAAGCCAAGTCTCTGCTTCATTGCCAGGAGCTGACAGCAAGAGACATTGGTTTCTTTATGCACTCAAATAAAACAGTTTTATTTCATAAAATGACAAACCTCTGAAATTAGTAGACTAGTTTATATACCTTGTTAGCAATATCTCATCAACTGAAAGTGATGTCAACATGTGTATTGGTAAAGTGCTGACTACTATTGACAGCTTAACAACCAATATGGAAATCTGATCTCTTTGACAAAGTAAAATCAGAATTCTTCTTTATTGTAGCCATGTCAGTACAGTTGCACCACTTGGACAAGGAAACGCCTGGAGAAAAAGCTAAATTCTGCAGGCTATTTTGAACTAATCCTGGAAGCAACATCCCGCAAAACAGCAGCTGTACAGCCATTCATCTCCCATTCTGCAGACAATCCAAGTAAGATGAGGAGATGATTTTGGCCAAGTAAGGAAAAATTCATAAGCAATTTTTTCCTATGGATTCCTACACATGGATACACCAGTGTTGGCCAACCAGCAAAATCTTATACTCATTAGCTCTATGCAGATACTGGATGCCATCTAGAGGACTTATGAAGAGTCATGGCCTATAGGAACTGATGGCGAGAGAGCCAAGGGAATCTGTGCTGTTAGCATGCCTTATTGATCTCTGATAGTTACAAGGTTGTGATTTTTGTACCATCTAGTTACTCAGAAAGTTAGTGACTAGGACAACACTTAACGAAAGCTAGAGGGTACATTGTCTGAATACGTCAATATAAAATAATTCAGACAACTTGAAACTCAATAACATTTAAATTAAGCTAATATTTTTCTTGAGACTAAATATATTTCTAGATAAAATTAAATAAACACAATTGGTTTCATGAAGAACTAAATAATCAAATCTATATTAACGATTTTTGGCAGTGCTTTTGATATAGAAAAATATTCATCAAAATGGCTTTCAGAAGACACATTCTATCATGTTTGCTGTCTTTTACGACTGAAAGAAATAACACATCAAATACTCTTAGTAAATTTTGAAAAAAATTATTTTTAATCTTAATTAACTCTTTGATTTCAAAAATACTTGAAACATAAAATGGAGCCGAAAAGTAGTCAGATTCATTAGTATCATTATTTTCAATGACTGCTTGGCTATCAGTGAACTAATTGGTTACAGTTGACAGACTCGAAATAAAAATTAATTTTCAGTTTTCTTAAAATGAGAAAAAAGCTTTTAATTGACTATTTATTATTTTTTCATATTTTTAAGTAATAGAAACAAGTATTTTTGCATATCTTTTTTAAAACTTATACATAATGTTTTATATGGCTTCACATGTTTCTTATTTTATCACTCATTTGATTTAATTAGCTCTATACTCATCCTCAGTCCTTTAAATAAGATTTTAATTCAAAGTTTACAGTAACAATAACTGGTTTAACTCATAGCCCTTATCATATATCTATCCCAGCATACGTTCTGGGTGAAGTATCAATGACAAGAGTTTAGTGAATCTATGACCATCGACGTCACCAGATATACGTGCTGGGAGACTTAGCAAAGGCTAGCATAATTCACATTGCTCCTAGTGATTCAATGTCCAGCATTGTCCAGCTACCCCTTCCCTAAATCTCCCTATAAAAAAGAACTTGTGCCAAATCCTACCTAGTGGGAGGTAGAGATAAATATCCTTATTATATATCTATCCACATATCAATATAATTTTAGTATATGTATCATTAAATTTGTTCCTGTGTGCGTGTATATATATATATATGTGTGGAACTCTTTGGGTAATATTTATCATGGTAGGAAATGGAATCAGCAGCTTGAGTTCGAATCCTGGACAAAGCAGGTTTTGTTTTTATTTGTGCTAATGTCCTAGAGATAGACATGAATACTTGTCTTCTCTCTCTAGATATGCAAATGTTGCATACCATAGCAATAATGATATCAATAACAACAGTACATATAATACATATACAAATACTAATACAATACAGGTGGACTCTGTTGTTCAGGTACGAATGGTTTATTAGTTTCTGACTTCGGTTCTTCAACACGAGGAGATAGACACGATTCTTAAAAGTCTTTCGTAATCATATTATGCTAACCCCACCCCCAATGTTCGGTCAATCTCATGGTGTTTAAGATCTCAATTCATCTCTGCCGGTAGAGATCCGAAAAACTCAACTCTTCAACTCAATGGCTGAATACCCAACTACTCGACTCCATGGTCCAACCTCAACTTTCAACTGATTCTTTTTCAAAATCCTCAAATTCTCAGGTCCATCTCTTCTGGGCATGATGTCATCCGCACTCCAGTCCCATTTCCTATCTTGGGATTATTATGACAATGGTGATTGTCATATCTTTTCCGCGCAAGCGTAAAACTGTACCCAATGACTATGCACCTGAACTCTTAACCTGAATAGTTCAAAGCCCAACCAAACTGAATGATAAAATATAATTAACGAAAAATGATTAATATAAAAAAAATCATTCCTTAATCATATAATGCAAAGATTGGGTTATGTAGCCTTAGTGAGGCAAACTGTCTCACAGAAGGAAAATTCTAATTCTAAACTAGGTGTACTCTATTTAAAAATTTGACTGTGTATCACATCCTGCTAGTGATGGAGAGGGACAGGTCAAAGTGCACTAACTGCTCATATGGAAAGCTATGGTGACCATGTGCATGATATGCAAATTTTTAGTGTAAAGTTGATGTATATAAATATATATCTGAATGTATGCACTGATAGTAAATATATATGCTAGCACTCATGCACAATGATGAGAAAACAATAAGAACATCAGTTTTCTTTTCAAACACCTAACAAAATTAATCCAAAGAGAAATAAGCTATTAAACAGTTTAACATTATAATAAAATAAACCTGTTTGTTTCTTTCTTGATGATAACTGCAGAATTGTTGAATGTGTGAGAATTAAAAGAACATTTTTTTTAAATACAGACAATTTTTATGCTCCCTTGAACAACCCTCATGTTCCCTTGTAAAAAAAAAAATAGAATAAAAAGAGGATTAAGATAGGAAGGTATTTCTTGTCCATAATGTTCAATAGCATTTCTTGAAAAAATAAAATTTCATTAGTATCTATAAATGGTGTACTTATTTTTGAACTACTGCTTATTAATATTTTTGGTTAAGAGAGTTTCAATTTTGAAAAGTTGGTTAATAAATAATACCTAATAATATCTGTTTTGTATTATGTTCCACAAGAAATAATAGAATTATATATTTTGTTGAAAACAAAAACATAACTTTTTATCAAAGAATATGAATCTACTTATTTATTATCAATGAGATGTGTGTACATATATATATATATATAAAAGATGTGTGTGTATATATATATATATATATATAGGCATAATGGTTAGTGTTTGCATATGGCCCAAGAGACCTGGGTTCAATCCCAGGTTGAGTCATACCAAAGACTCAAAAAATGGTACTTGATGTCTCCTTGCTTAACATTCAGCATTATAAGACAAGGATCAAGGATAAGGTGGGTCAATCCAGAGACAGGAGTAGTGCTCTCCCCTTCACCTTGGTGTAGTAGCTATCAAAAAGGGAGCCTTTGGATCACCCTTGACTATGGTCGCCAGCTTTACTTATATATACAAATGCACTTAGTGTCTCCTGCTGTTAGATAATGATGAATAATACCGAATAATATCTTATTTGTATAATATTCTACTGCAAATAATAAAATTCTGTTATTTTTGATGCAGAAGAAAATTATTTTTTTATAAAATGTATTGTAGGAATCTACTCATTTATTGGTATATATATATATATATATATATATATATATATATAGCTGGTTTTAAAAATCAAGATTATTTTTTTTACTTTCAGAAATATGTTGAGAACTAATAGCTGAAAAGATAAGACTGCTTTATTGTAATTTGGCTGGCCAACTAAAACTATATGATTTGAACTGAAATGACCTCCATAACCTCAGAAGAATCTTTTGGCAAATTAGCAGAATTAATCTTTTCTCAATATGCTTCTAAGCAGCTCTTATCAGCTTAATACTTTTTACTCTATGTCCATGGCCAGAGGTGGCTCTCAGGAAAATTATCCTGAAAAAATTAAAATAAGATATGGTATAAAAGTTGAATATTCTTTTTAATATCTACACTCTTTTAAAGTGTTAAATTTGGCTTTTTTTCAGTGCACTTAATATATCTACCAAAATACTTTATGGGAGGAAATTTGACTTGTATATCTAAAAGCATATGAATTCTGCAAAATCTCTGTCACATATTACGTTGGATGGTATATATATTTACCCAACCATTCCACCATGAGCAGAATGCAACACAAGGTCAATTTTTAAGCAGAGCATAGCTGGTTTGAATTGTACCGTTTCATTGCCATTACTCCCTGGTCCACTCTGGCCCAAATTGCTAGTACCTGTTTATGTTCCATCTATGTGTCTAATCAATCTGTTGGAAAATTATTCATATTCAAGAAGAAGACTTGATACCATATAACTGTAAATTATTAGTATTAAGAATAGTTACTTGAAGCTATAATTGTTTTCTAAGGATGAAACCATACAACTGTTAGAAAAAATGACTATTATTGAATAAAAAATAATTAACATGATTCCCTAAATTCCAGCATAAAGTAATTCTAGACAGGTTGACGAACCACTAAAATCAATAAATTTCAGGTTTAGCATTACATTATAAAAGGATTTTTTAAAGTAATTAGCAAATAGCGAGCAACAGTTAAGCCAAAATAAGAATTATAGCTTGGAACATGTTATTAGAAATGGATTATCTCTCTTTGAATTTTGGTAATCAAGCATCCTCCTACCTAATGTTCTGGTAACCATGAGACTTTTGCATCATAATG
The DNA here is from genome assembly GCA_963585895.1 of Sepioteuthis lessoniana. Classification (NCBI taxonomy): domain Eukaryota; kingdom Metazoa; phylum Mollusca; class Cephalopoda; order Myopsida; family Loliginidae; genus Sepioteuthis; species Sepioteuthis lessoniana. The sequence goes on along the minus strand of OY757904.1, from coordinate 130,911,815 downwards.
TTGAAAATTTATCGGATAATCTTGAAAATCAAATAAGATTCATTTTCCTTCTCCTGTAGATGAATTGTTACATACAAACAGTTTGTGTATACATTTGTGTTATTGCAAAATCCATGATGAATAAATGGGACAAGTATCAGCTTCCTTAATTCAGTTTCTAATCTATTCGATTCCATTCATCTGATTTCCTCCAAGAAGTGCAGTGATGCTATTCTTTTTGTAGATATACCACATAGCTTACATAAATTTCACAATATCAGCAGTGAACTTAACACAATAGGTGTCAGAGATTAAATATCTGCTCATAAATTTTAAACTCATACAAGCTTGGTGATATAAAATATACCTATATGTGGGCATTTGCTGTCAAACCCAATAATATAAATCATAAGTTCATTAGAATAAACAAAGTTTTACTTCTGTGCACAAAATTTATTTAATATATGCTGAGATTCTGTTGACATGTGAAAGGGAATGACAGATGTCCATGCAATTTGAATAACTGAAGGAAAAGAGATTGTAAAAAGACAAATAAGGAGAAAAGATAATAAGAAAATTAGAAGATGTGAAGGTTAGAAATAGAAGTATAAAAAATGTAGAAAATGTGAAGGTTGGAAAGAGAGGTATAAAGAAGTGTACAAAATGTGAAAGTTGGGAAAGGATATAAAGAGAATGTAGAAAATGTAAAATGTTGGAGAGTAGCTGACAATATGAAAAAATGTAAAAAAAATATGAAGGCTGGAAAGAGACATAAAGAAATGTACAAAATGAGAAGATAAGAGAAATAATGCGAATATGGAAAATATGAATGGTTGAGAAATTGGAGGGAAGGCAAAAATTGTTTTGGAAAGAGAGATATAAAAAATGTAGAAAATGTGAAGTTTGCTAAGTTGGAGAAAATGTAAAGCAACTGGGAAATTTTGGAAAAAAATGGATAATAGATATAAAGAGTGAAAATAAATGTTATGGTTGGAAAGTGGGAGAGAATGTTAGAAAATGTGAAGGTAGGAAAATAATTGATTAAATACAGTATCAAAAACAGTTTGTTTTTTTTTTAATAAAAAAAGATGTAAACATTTACAGTCAGTTCATATAAATACAATGAAATCATTATATCAGTTATGAATGCTTACTAGGATTGATAAATTATGAAGAAATTATCAGGCATGATATTAATCCTATCCATTTTGATTATGTGTGAAAATTATAAAATGTCTTATTAACTGGTAGAATTAACAAAATATGACTTTCACACAATCATGAACTGTTTTTTTTTTTTTTTAATGCGAGTCTATTTTTTAATCTGTTTATTTTAATCTCTACATGTCTGTTTTCCATTTTGCATCAGCCCAGTTGACTGGGTATGTAGAATATACTGATGGATATGGCTCTGAAACATCTGATGGTGAGGTTCCAGTCCAGGACTTTTATGGAATATGGAGTACCCCTTCATTGTTATTACTCCCAGGTTCACTCTAATCTTAATCATTCACTACAATTGAAACCATTTAACTGTGTGCAAATAGAACTATTAGTGTTGGACGGTAATTCTTGAAACCATTCGTGTTCAAACAAATGAGCTCTGCCCCATTTAAAAAATATTATTTACAAACTATTCACTTTAAAAACATAATATATGTATAAACAAGATTTGGGGTTAAAGAGCCATCAAGGGTTAATATGCTATTAAACCAAATAACCCGAGTTAAAAATTTTTTTATATTCAATGGTGTAAAAAAAATCACAACTTTCAGTTTGGTTTCTTTGTTGAATGGCATATTAAACTTCACAGGTTTTTTTTTTAATGTAGAAAAAGAGCAGTGATACAATTTAACCCATAGCTGGGATTGATAAGGAGGTTCCCAAGAGTATTGATCAAAAAATGAATGAAATAGAACCACTGGATTTTGAATATAATGTAGTCCAGCATGTTAGCCCCTACGCCATGGCGACTCCCTCTCACAACTTTTTTGCCATCCTGTAAATGTGTGTGTAAAAAATGTTATACATTAAAAAAACTCAAGCTAAAATATAATATTGCAAAATAGCTGATAAAACCGAGAAAGTAGACATTTTTTGTTCATCAAAATATTTTTTTAAAGTTTGAAAGTGAACTATTCATTTGAAACAGCCAACTATATCTAAATCAGTTTTCCAAAACATAAGATACCTTGATAGTAATTGCAATATAATGTTTTTTTTGGGGGTTTTTTTATCATTAAGGGTTTTTGTACTATTAAATTTATCTTTATTGTTATTTCCACAACGCTTTGGCCAATATATCCTCCGGCCTTCTTCAGATGTTTGTCAAACTCAGGAACTTACACAGAACTTCGAATTACATCGTTTATTGAATCCATGGGTCTTGCCTGTTCTGATTCCGTTAGCCATAACTGGGTACAAGTGTTAAGTATTCCTGTATTGTTGCTCGCCTGTAGTCAGGATTGAACCTGCAACCACAAGATGATCGTCTCCTTAGAAGCTTAACGAACCAACGCCTATAACTGTTACACTATATGTCCTGCTTATATAATGCTTAAATACTTTTTAAAACAGTGTATTATTAATATGAAAAAGCAAAATAATATATATTTACCGAAAAGGTTAATAAGTATAGAGATACTCTATTATTCCAGATACTGAAAATAAAGAAAATATTGTTATTCTGTCATGTTTCTAGGATGGTGAAGTAAATGGTTAGCATGAGATATCACATCAGTTTATCAATGAAAAATATATCAAAAATATAAAACAGTGATGTATCACCTATGTTAACAAGGTTAGAAATGCACATACACCCAAAATTTATATGATTTTACACATAGATAAAAAAAAGAAAGGCATAAATAAAAATTCCTTAGAAGTTTTCATGAATATACACAAACATGCTGTAGACTTGAAAGGTAATGGATTCCATATAATCATTTTAAATGTATTTTTGCTAAAATTTTCTTACCTCATCTAATATAAGAAACAAATCTATGTATATGTAGAAATGAAACAAATACAAGAGAAAATAAACATCTCCTAATGTTTCCTCTTATAAATTTAAAATATTATTGCTACGAAGACAATGAGTATATCTAAAATGGCAGTGTATCTAGTGTTTGAAGAAAAAACTATATTATATTTGCTTTTGTAGCCTTAATAGTAAAACAAGTGTCACATAAAGACAATCTCTGGAAGATTAGAGACATGAGTTGAAAAGCTTTTTCTTTATTTTTGCACCACACTTCTTTCTCATAATGGAATAAAGACTTGGGAGTTGAGATAAGAAACAACTAAAATTAAGATGAAAGAATTACTTGTCAAAAATTTAAAAAAGCAAAAAAAAGGTATAGTACTAGTCCGAGAATAAATTACATAACTGCCAGAAAAATTAAAATTATTATTTCAAAGACTAAGGAGGTGCCTGTGGTGTAATGGTTATCGTCGTAGGAAATGGACATGGCAACACGAGTTCAAATCCTAGACGAGACTGATTGCATTTCACATAGCACTAATACCCTTGGGAAAGGTATGAATCCAATTATTCTCCCTCCAGCTATGGGTAAATAGTAGGGCAGACTAGGTTCTTCAGCCTTGGTGAGGCAACTAGTCTAGGAGTAGGAAAACTGAATTCAAACCTGTTAAACTCCGCTTAAATATTGACCTTGTGTCATATCCTGCCCGAGCGGAGGGTTTGGTAAATACGATTATTTCAAAGAGTATAACGTTTATTACTCTCTCAAAAATAAGCACAAAATATGAAAATCAGAAGTAGATTTGTACATAGACATACTCACATTTCACAATCAGGATTAAAATTTAATGTTAAAAAGGTTTTTAATTCATGAAATCTTTACATTGCTTTCCACAAAATTGCAAAACAATATCACAATATATATCAAAAATAAAATAAGATCATAATAAAAGTAAAGTAGGCAACTGTAGTCAAAAGTGATCAGAAGGCTCCCTTTTCAATAGCTACTACACTGAGGTTTAGAGCACTACCCCTTTCCCTGGATTACTCTACTTTACGCTTGATATGTTCCTAATAATGCTGAGTGTTAAGCAAGGAGGTATCAAGTACCATTTTTTGAGTCTTTGTATGACTCAACCTGGGATTGAACCCTTGTCTCCCCAGCTATTGGCAAACAACCCACTAACCCAATAGGCCGGTATAAGATGATAATAAAAAAAATGACTCAGAGTTGTTGATTCTCAGCTGAGCTTGTATTCAACACATGAAACTTTGAGTTGTGAGTTTTTATAATGCTATATTATCATCTTATTTTATACTTGATATATATATATATATATATATATATATAGAGAGAGAGATGATTGTTTTAATTAGAAAACATTAAGAGAGTCTCCTACATTGTAAATGTATTTGGAAAATGTTCTACAGTGTAACCCGGATATAACAGAAATTTTTTATTGTCCCAAATTAGAGCCTGTGTTACTAAAACAAAATAACCAAACCCGGATATAAGAGACTTATTATCCGGTCCGACAGCTCTCTTATATCCGGGTTACACTCTACTGTGTTAGTATTTTTTTGTTATTGTTAAATGATGTTTTGTGTGTTGAACTCTTGTTACCAGGAGCCTTCTGTTACTCTTAAATATACTTTTCTGTGTTTCCATTATATATATATATATATATATATATATATATATTTTTAAATAAATTGACAATATTTCCCATTGTCAAGGACACTCCCCAAAATTGACAAATCAACCTTTGAAAAACACACACACACACACACACACACACACACACACAGAGAAAAAAATCCTGAGTAAATAAAAATGTTAACCATATAAGGAAACTGGGAAAATTCTTTTAAACTTATTTTTTAGAAATAAGTATCTTTGATTATATAAAGAAATGGTATATATTTACCCAACCCCTCCATATGAGCAGGATGTGACACAAGGTCAAGTTTTAAGCTGAGTTTAACCGGTCTGAATTCAGATTTTTCAATCTACTTGAGAGGTTGCCATACAAAGGTTAAAGAGCCCAGTTTGCCCTACTATTTACCCATAGCTGGAGAAAGAATAGTTAGATTCTTAATATTCCCAAGGGTATTAGCGCTATGTGAAATGCTAACAGCCTTAACTGGGTGTTGAACTCAGCTTGCCAATTCCATTGCCAGTGACATTAAGCATTACATTATAAACACCTCCTAAAAAATAACATTGGTATATATGTAGAATTATATGATTTCTATAACCAAATTAATCTGTATATTTATTCAAGAGAATAAGTAGCAAGTATACTTTGGCTCAGTTTCAGAATTTTTTTTCTCATCAAACTAAATTCTAGGATTAAACAACAGTTGTTGTAGCACCAAGTTGGCTTGCAGCATGTATCTGATCGACAAGTTCCAAAAAAATAAATGTTGAAAGAAAAAAGAAAAAAGCCAGAAGTAGGCCAAGTAGTTATATATTAAAGTAAATTGAAAACTACCATTAAATCAATTGTATACAGCAGAAAGAGCAAGAACCCAAATCACAGAATAAATATATAGGTTGGCAGGTGGAAAAGACATTTAAAAGAAATGACCAGAGAAAATTTAGGATAGAGAAAGAAAGAAATATCTTTATGATGACTGTGTCATAGCTGGTCTGAAAAAAATGACAAGGAACCTGATATAAAAAATTAATAATCCCGGAAACGAACATTCTGAAATCATGACCGGCAGAAATTGCAAAAAATAGTTTTAATATTTTTTCATGCAGCCCTTTGATAGGAGTATGCAATAGGATTAAGCCTATTATGCAAATAGAATATATATGTATATATTAGAAAGGTAGACACCAATCAAACAAAAATAAACATTGAAAGAACTCAAGAAAGCCAATGAATTCTTTGTAAGGCAAGCAGTATAGGAGAAGGAAAACTCTGAATTCAAACTGGCTTTACTTTACTGAAATATTTTCAAAGAGGTGAAACGAATGAATGCAACTCATCTAAACTCCTTTGATAAAAGTAGCAATAGAAGAAGGACAAGCTGGCAACATTTTGGTGCTGGGAAAGTAGCTGAAGTTATAGAAATCAATCCCCTTCTTGTATGCTTTTAGTTGTGTCCCTGAACTGTTAAACATAAAAAGTAAGGAATATATTCAATGGACTAATTGGAAAAGAATGAATGGCTGTTCTAGCATAATATTTAATAATGTATTTACTTTGCTCAAGCAAAATTTGAATAAAGTAAACACTATTAAAATCTGCACAATGTTGGTAACAATTCTGCATGGAATTTCTTCCATCATTATAAAAACAGATTTGTCTCTTGTTCTGCGTTATAGTACACTGACCAATATGAAGGCACAAAAATATGTGGTGACATATCTCCAGAAAATAGCACCAATGGCAAGCACTGGATTTGTGACCCCATCTTAGACATCTGACATCCATTTATTTTTGATAAATTTTCCGTAAAGTCAGCTCAAAAATACAAAGTAATTTTATTCATCTTTTAAGTTGGTTGATGGAGTTTTATGACATATGAATCCTTTCATGTTGTTTAATGATAAATCCTGTTTATCCATATATGTACATATATATATATATATATATTGTAATGCTCATAAGTACATAATTTGTTGAAGAAAAAGACAACTTAATAAAATGCATTCCAATTGAAATTGATACATTAAAGAGAAATAAGACAATGAAGATTGTTACAATCCATAACACTACAATCTTGCCTAGAACAATAATAGAGTTGCTTTGAACCAAGAGTGTACCACCAAAGTTTTGAGTGAAATCTTTCTTTCCTCAAATAGCATGCCACTTCTATTTATACTATCTGGAGGTTTGCCATTTTCATTTACAGTGTTCAGATGCTCGTGTCTCACTTTATTTATATATAACAAACATATATGTATTATATATATATGATTAGTAAGCAAATAATTTGTTAGTCATATTTTAAATCATCCAGAGCTCATTTGTTAGTACACAGTTAAATGGTTTCAAGTATTGCTAACACAAACAATTAACATCAGTCATTTGTTTGCACACAGTTGAATGATTAAGCAGTTCTATTTGACCCATAGATTGGACCCTAACAGGTACAACACCTCTGGATCAGAGTGGACCTAGTAGTAATGGCAGTGAACAGGTACTCCATATTATGTAATATATTAATGTGACCTGCGGGTGTGAATACGGCAGGTGTTGTTGACAGATAGATTAATAAGACCGGTGTGATCGCCGAAATGTCATCATGTCCACAGGTGCTGTGTATTAGAGGATGTTGACATAGCTACATCTGCTCAAGGATAATATCAACAAGGTGATTGCCGAAATGTCACCATGCCCACAGTTGCTGTGAATACGGTGGATGTTGAAAACAGATGCATCCGAAAATCACCTGAACGGTGGGCATGGTTGAATTCGGTGATAGTGGCAGATGTGTACGCCCACAGAACCGGGCTTGGGAAAGTAGCCAATGGGAAGCAGACAACATAACCAATGGAAAGCAAAGAAGTGAGATGTGGGCATAACCATGGTTAACGAAAAAGAGGAATTGCTGCAGGTCACGTGAGAGTTGTAGACTATGTAAGTTCCCGAATTTTGGCTAAAGTCACTTGTTCACTGGCTCTTCCATCTCCCGACAGCTCCTCCGTGTGCGTGAACTCTCTGTGATTGCTTTTCTGCTCCACACAAGTATCATCGCCAAAAATAAAAATATAATCTTATATTTTTGTATACATACGTGTTCCTCATTGTTAATAACGATACAGTATACTATACAACAATTATCCAAAGTTCCAGAACTGGAGCCTCAAAATCAGATAGTTTAGTGTCATGTCTTGGACACTTTTTGATGGGGGAGTCTTACCCCTCTGCTGAGATGCAGTTGGCTTATTTTACAGCCCCAAATGACTTGATAAATAAAAGCCTTATTGAAAATTATAATTCTTGACTACTTCCCAAGTTTACACAGATTATTTGTCCTACTGCCACTGTTGCCTACTTGCTATACAATACATGCACCACTGCGTATATATATCTGAGGGTACCTCATTTGGAGTAATGGTTAGCAAGTTAGATAAACAAATCATTGTTAGTGAGTATGAATCTCACTGAGTGCCCTGTACTTGGGTTGATTGCCAGGATAAAAGGTCTGCCCACTCCTGCAAATAACTCACTTTTTAATGAATGAGATGTGAACTATTTTTTTATGCTAATTCTAGCTAATTACCACCCTCAGTCTTTACTTGCAGTCCCTCCCAGATTTAATAGATGCCCCCACCCCTACTTGCAATATCCTGGTGCCATGCCTGCATGCTATACTTCTGGCCTTATCCCCAAATTGACTCTGTAAATGAGGTTTTCAGTCTCCTTACATAAGAGCTTTTTATATTATGAAAAAGGTATATAACTAAAACAAGGACTTGAATGCAAACAAACCTTGAATAACATCTACTTTAAGAATCTTTACATGAATATATAGTTTGTTTGGTTAATTTGTTTAATGACATGTGAACTCTTTATGGATTATTTAATGCCAAAACTGAATTCATTGTAAATGCTTAATTATAATAGAGAAAGGTTTGGTTTATTCTATTTTCAATGTTTGACTGCATTTTCTTTTTAAATTGTACATTTATTTGTTAATAATCATTAGTTTCTACAGTTATATTAACAATTCTGATCTAATACAAATAATTTGCATACCCTTGTATTGTTTCGAGGGTTCCTATTTAAGACTAATAATTCATTCACTATTATATGGTTTCAAGTAATTCTTCATATCTAATAATGATATAAGTTTAATAATAATAATCATTTGTTTGCACACAGTTATATGGTTCCAAGAATTTTTTTACAATACTGATAATTTTCAAACAGATCTATTTGACTCATAGATGTGATCCTAAAAGGTACTATTAGTATGGGTTAGAGAGGAACTGGAGCCTCATCACCTAATAGAATTTTGTGTTATAGCCTGGGATGCACCTTTTGTTTAATTGGGGTCTTACCCACTTTGTACATGATGCTCTTAGCATGTTATTAGGCTAACTGGCAAAACAGCATGAATATATGAATTCATATAAATTTGTATGAAGTTTAGTGCACCTATTTAAGTATTTATATATCACATATATTATTAAACAAATTCAGTCATCTGTCCGTAATATATATATATAAGTCAGTTAGCTGACCATAGTCAAGGGTGAACCAAAGGTTCCATTATAATAGCTTCTATACTGAGGTGTAGGACAGGGTACTACTCTTTTCCCTGAATTACTCTACTTTACCCTTGATATGTTCCTTATAATGCTGAGTGTTAAGCAATGAGGCATCAGTTACAATTTTTTGAGTTTTTGGTATGACTTGACCTGGGATTGAACTCTGGTTTCCCAAGACATTGGCGAACACACTAACCATTATGCAAATTGGTCATAATGTAGTATATGTACATCATTATCATGACGTGCTGCTAGCACGGATCTCCCTGACCCTCTCTCGCCATCTGTCTCTATCGTTCATCACTACTAGGAGGTCTTCCAGGCTACATCTTATGTAGGCACAGAGCTGTTGTATATAGGTTATAGCTGGTTGTCCAACCTTTGCTCATCTATGTGCAGGGTTCCACAGGAGTACATCGCTTATGAGTTTGTCCTTTCTTCTCCAGCAGTGTCCCGCATGTCTGGTTTGTCTAATTTGGATAGTTTTTATGATGGGTGGTAGGTGGCCGTACAATTGCTGTTTTGTAGGGTGTTGCCTCCAGGACTTATTTATATGGCTTGCAGAAAATAAGGGTCTCTTGATAAATAAGGTAAATTTTGCTAAAGGAGTTGACAAATGGAAGCACTGTTTGTCATTGTACTTTTTTTCAAGGAAATTAATACTGATTGATCCCTTCATGACTTTTCTTACTGACCTCTAAACCAGGAACTTTTTGCTTACTGAAGAGCCTGTATGTTTCCACTCTGAAGTGTCTTTCCAATTCAGGCTCATTGTAAACATTTTTTGACTAAAACATGCTTCTCCGTAGACGTCACACATTTTTTTCTAAATTTCTTGTGGTTTTCATTTCTCAATCATCAAAAATTATATGACAGATCTCTGTTCCTGACTGTGGCATTGTTTGATTTGTTGTGCTTTCAAATAGCCTCAAAACAGATATTTTTGCTTGATTAAAATTATTTCCATCATAAACCAATTACAAACAATGCAGAGATTCCTTCTCTGGAAAAAAATTCTTAAATTATTTTATTTTTTTTTTTTTAAATTCCCCTTATTTATTTAATGTAGTATATTTAGTGAAAGTTATGAGATGTTTTATAATTTGCAATGGTTTTTTAAAGTAATGACCCAAACAAGTTATAGTAATAAATAAGAAATTGTAAATTGAATTAAATGGATTTTGTTATTGATCTTTAGTTCTGCACTATATGTAAATACGTATCTTCAGAATATTGGATAAACTTCAGCATAATAGAAAGACATATAATTTTAAGTATTCATCTATTATTTATGTATATATATGTACAGAATGATAGCACAAAATATTGGGTTATACAAAGATGCTACATCAGTTGACAAAATTAGGCCAGCAATTTCATTATCTAAGCCCAATAAACAAATTTCTTCAGGCATTTATTTGTGTAGATTGATCATTATTTTTGATATCTTAAAATTTGTTTTTCTATCGGAGAGAGGAAAAAAAAACAACAAAGAGAACTGCAAAAGACACTGACACATCTCAAACAGTTTTAGGAAAAAGAAAAATTACTCATAAGTTTAAAAATAAAAAGGAACAATTTGATTGACAGTTCCATCTCTGGTATTTTGTATTTTATGTACACAATCATACATACACATTGTTATCCTATCAGTTTAACTAGATTCTTCAAAGTGAATAAATAAATTCAGGTAAATATATACATGTGTATGTGTTTGAATGGACTTATGTATGTGTGAACAAAGTAGGTATACTTTTGTGCAGCCTTTGCTGATGTAACTCTATAGGTAAATAGGTGTATTTGTTTATACAAATATTTAGATTTGGCATATGCAGATACATATATGTTTACATTTGTATATGGTTATATGAATTTTCTATGTGAGAGTATATATATATATATATATATATATATATGGTTATACTTAGATTTCTAAATATATGTATACTTATGATTTGTGTGTGTATATATATATATATATGTATAGAGAGAGAGAGATTTATTTATTTATAGATATATATATTGCATGTGTGTATGTAAACATATATATATATAGATGATATATATATATATCACCGGCTCATTGGCCTAGTGGGTAGAGTGTTTGCCAATGGTCTGGGAGACCTCGGTTCTCTCACAGGTCGCGTCATACCTAAGACTTTAAAAATAGTTCTTGATATCCTCTAGCTTAACACTCAGCAATATAAGTTACATATCAAGGGTAAAGTGGAGCAATCCAGGGAATGGAGTAGCGCCCTCCACTACACCTCGGTGTAGTAGCTATTGAAAAGGGAGCCTTCTGGTTGCCCTTGACTAAGGTCACCAACTTTACTTACTACTATATATATATATATATATATATATATATATATATATATATTTTTTTTTTACTATATATATACAGCATCTGTGTGTGTGAGAATATATATATAAATAAATATCACTCTGTGTATATATATATATATATATATGTAATTATGTATGTGTGTGTAAATATATATGCACACACGTACATAATTACATATATGTGTGTGTATATATATATATATATAGAGAGAGAGATAAATATGCATTTATATGTATGTAAATATGTGTATGTTTGTAAATATATGTGTGTGTATGTATATGTATATAAATATATTTATATATATATAAGTAAACATAGATAGATAGATATAGATAGATAGATAGATATGTGTATATATGTATTTGAATATATACATATAGAGTGAGAGAGGGAGATGTTATATATGTATCTAAATATAGATATTTGCATATATGTATTCAAGTTTATATAGATAGATTGATAGATATGTGTATATTTTTATACAAATATATATCTCTGTGTGAAATGTGTGTGTGTCAGTATGTATATATATATATATATATATATATACATACACACACAAGATGTGATGTTAAAATTGTCATATCAGTTGGCCAAAAATAAAGATAATATTGACATCACTTTATTTGATACATTAATGAAAATTGCATGAAAATATCTCAAAATACTCTAGATTAAATCAATTCATAGAAATCACCATCAGCTTCAATCATGGCTTCCAGGGAATTTTAGGATCTCTTGTTAGCTTTTTTGATGGTCTTATAGATTAAATTAGTCAACGCTGCTGTTATCTTTGCCTTCAGTTCTTTGTTGTTGCATAGAGTTTTGTTGGTCTCTCACTCGACCATGTCCCACGTCAAGGGAATTCCTCTCTGGGGAGTTAGGCAGCCAAACAATAGGAGTGTCATGACTGATATTTTCTTGACAACTAATACTGTCTTCTCCTGCTTGCGTGGCATGGTGCTGAGTTCTGTTGTCAAATGTTGGGGCTTACAGTATTCACCATCTCAATCATGTTCAACCCTACTTTCTCCAGACACTTGATATAGACTTCTGAGTTCAATCTGTAGTCAGGTGAAAAGATAAATGGAGATATAACATCACATCTGATGACCACTGCAAACACCATGATGCTCTGTCAGCTGTGAATGGAATGGTAACATAGTGCATATTATTACCCAATGGCATCATACAGCTGTTTCATTTCTTTCATGAATAGCATATCAACCTTCATAGGTTATTTAATACCAAAACCATCTTTGAGGAAGAACAGCAGTGATGCTATTTAACCCATAACAGAAGGAATAAGGGGATTCACACCTTTCAAAAGTATTAGTTGCCCAGTCACTTGCCCTGACTACATCTCTGCAGAGAGGTAAGAATGAGTGTCTTTGATATGACACTAAGCTGATGGTGAGGTTCCAGTATTGCTGGAGCTTTGGGGAATGCAGAGTACCTCTTCATTGCCATCACTCCCAGGTCCACTCTGGCCTGGAGTGGTAGCATCTGAGTCCTATCTATGGGTCGAATAGAACTAATCTGCATAATCATGCTAAAATGTATTGTTTGAAATAGAACTGTTTTTGACATTGAAACTACTACGCTAAACTGAATTGTTTAAAATAGAACAGTTTTGACTCTTAACTGAGTGTAAACAAAAACTATACTTATACTAAACTAAATTATTTGAATTAGAACTGTTTGATTAAACTGAGTAGCTTGAAATAGAAATGTTTTTTGACAATTAAACTGTATTCTTAAGCTGAACTGAATTGTTTGATAAAGAACTGTTTATTTGTATAAAAATAGATTTGGTATTAAATAACCTATGAGGGTTGATATGTCATAAAACTCAAATAAACAAACAAACCAAACACCATGTTTACTCGGAGTTTTTTTTCTTCAGTATCAGTACATCTTGTGAGGACAGAACAACTCACTTGGGTCATTATCTCTGTAATAGTACAGGTCTCTCAGTGTCTTAAAAATAATACGTATATATATATACTTATAATAACACATGTAGGTTGGTATGCCATTAAATAACAAATATTTATATATATATATATATATATATATATATATATATATATATATATAAATATTTGTCATTTAATGGCATACCAACCTACATGTGTTATTTAATAACAAAGCCATCCATCTAGAAGAACAGTAGCAGTACTAGTTAACTCATAGATGGGAGGATAAGGTGGTGCATACCTTTCCCAAGGGTATTTGTCCAAAAATGAATATAATAGCATGACTGGAGTTAGAACTTGTGTACTACACTTCCACAGTCCAGCGCTTTAACCATTACACCACAAGGACACCCCCGATATATGTGTTTGTGTGTGTGTTTACCAACCCTCTCCACATAAGCAGGATATGACTCAAGGTCAATTTTTTACGTGGAGTTTAACTTGTTTGAATTCAGTTTTCCTTTTCCTTAACTGCTTGCCTAAACAAGGTTAAGGAACTCAGTCTACCCTACTATTTTATGTATATTTTCATGATATATGAACATTGTTGCTAAATACCTAAGAAACATATCATCCTTCATAATAATACTGGCAAAGAAATACTAATTATTTTTAGGTAATTCCCTATGGTATAGTAACTAATTTGCTGGACTGCAACATCATACATAGTTAGCAAGTTTGAACTGTAGTCATTCTATTACATTCATTTACAAACTGATACCCTTGGGAAAGGTATGAACCTCTTTATCTGCCAGCTATGGTTTAATTAGTACCACTACTGTCCTTCTACAAGTATGGCTTGGGTATTGAATATCCCATGAAGGCTGATATGCCATTAAATAAAGAAACCACACAAATCAAAATTATTTTCCCAATTTTGTATTATGAAAAATTTTCTAAGAAGAATAGTCATTTACAGTGTGAAGACCTAACAGAAACATCTGCTGTCTTCGTTTTCCTTCTTTGTAATGTCATCTCAATGAAAAATAATGCTGCTAACGGGGTTAAACACAAAGATTTGCATAGACAGAAAACAGTAAACATCATAACAAACAAAAACAGTTTGTCCTTTAGGCAACTGAGGAATAGGATATTTTTACAAGCAGTCTAACCAATAGGGTTTCATAGCTGTTTTTGTTTTCTTTTTGTCTTTTGTTTGTTTTTTGTTTTTATATTTATTTTTTGTCAGGAGGTGGGGAAATCTAAACAATACATATAAAAAAAAAGGCCTTAGAAATACTACACAATTCTTATAAAAATAAACAAATAAAAAATTCAAGAAGTAAAAGCAAGTTGTGAAGGCATAAGAATGTACTTATGTTAGAATATGCTTATTTTGTTTTTCTTTTGTTTTTAGAGAACCAGTAGTTTTTATCATTTGGTGTATTTTTAAGATACTGAATTTATTCGGAGTAATATCATCTTCAATATTTTTATTTCAGGTATTTCAATTTACTTAGACTTTTCATTAATCCATCACCTGAAAGTTAATGGTCTGTTTGCAAGAGCTGTAAACATTTTGTGGATAAACATACTTTTATTTAATTAAATTCCAATTTAAGCAAAATAGGTCTGCCTACATTTTTGGAAGAAAGCACAAGACAGTGTTGAATTGTCCTATCTTCTGGTACATAGGTAGGTTGTCAATTACTTAGCTTTGTCCAAGGTCATACGTATGGGTATGCCACTAAACTGCACTTGATGCTGGGTCTCCAGTGCTGGAGATGTTGGGAGTATCTTTTCATTGCCATTACTTTCAGGTCCACTTTTACGAAGAGTGATAGAATTTGGGAGGAACCCATCCGTGGGTCAAAGAGAACTGTTTAAAAATCATTCATATTTGAATATTTGCAAAAAAACTAAGAAAAAAAATCTCAATATGAATATACAGTGAATGCAATTCCTTAACCTCAAGGCATAAAATAACTCTGGACGAGTTGACAATGCTGTAAAAATCAATCAAATCATAAGTAATGGGGTGCTTCATGAGAATTGAACTCACTAACAATGGCCTGCTAGTCAACCTAGCAAACCATTACACCATGTAAGTGTCTGTATATAGGTAGGTAAATGAATATTTGAAACTATAAAGGAGTTAATGTCATTTAGCACTTCATTAAAAACTTTGCATGCAGTATTTTTTTTATCATATATATATGTGTGTGTGTCACAGTAGCAATTGTGAGATTGGAGTGTCTTGAATGGCGTAAGAGCTTCCAAGACTGGCTCCTAAACAATTACTTGTAAGTTTGACTCTCACTTGCTACGAAGTTTAGTGAAATAACTTGGGCATCTTGTGATGTAATGATTATCAAGCTTAGCTAATGACTATTCCTAGTGTGTATGCATGTGTGTATATATATATATATATATATATGTGTGTGTGTGTGTGTTTGTGTGCGTATATCTGTGGAGATGTACTTATATATTTCTCTCTCATATATAATGTGCGTATATATATATATATATATATATATATATATATATATATATATATATATATATATGAGTGCTTCTGTTTCATTGATGCATATAGACAAACATCTGTAAGGAGATCAATTCATAAATTATTCAATATCAATGTATTTTATAATCAATTATTAAAGAGATTTTGTTCCTCTTTAAATATTGGTAAAAATTGTCAAAGGAATAATAAAAAGTGGATTTACACCACTTGCTATTATCATTATTTAAAATATATTGGTTTTCCTTTGACAATATTATTGCAAACTCATAATATAATAACATGAAGCCAATTTTTAATGCAGTAATTGAATTGAAGAAAAATTACACATATTCACACTCCTTTATATAATAAATATTTTCCCATTCACAACTTACATTTGTACAAATCTATACCACTGTTCTTGTCAATAGCCAAATAAGTCATGCCATATGTTTATTTCAACCTCACCCATATGTTTCAGTCAGGTAGTTGTATATTGTGTCTTTTGTCTATATATGTTTTTGTAAAAAGATGTTTGTATTGAGTTATTCTTAGAAAAAAATGGGATTGGTAAGCTTGAGTTCAAATTCCAGTCAAGTCTGTTTGTATTCACTCCATCCAAATACCCTTGGGAAAGGCATGAATCCATCTCATCTCTTTTCAGCTATAGGTAAATAATTTGGGTAAACAAACCTGCCAAGGTTTAGTGGGTAAACAAGTCTTGAAGATGGAAAACTCTGAATTTCAACATGTTGAAGTGTAAGACTAATCATTTTCACTTTCTTGCACAGATTATTTGATTGATTGATTTTAATGGCATGTCAACTAGTCTCGAGTTATTTTAAACCTCAGGCTTAGAGAATCATGTTCATTGTGTGTTCATATGTATATATTTTTGTATAGTTGTTTCTAAAGAGGTTGTTTTTTTTTTTTTGCACACAGTTCTTTTGAATGATTTTTAAAATGATCTATTTGATGCATAGATAAGACCCTTTTCAGGTACTACCTCTCTGGGTAAAAGCAAACCTAGGTGTAATGGCATTGAAGGGGTACACTAAACTCCCCAGTCCTCCTGAACTGGAGCGTTACCATCATACCCAGGACATACTTTTTTTTATTGAGGTGGGTAGTCTTACCTCTCTGCAGGTGAGTCAGGTACATCTTTTTCAAATTATTTGTATTTGATAGAAATACTTGATACCATACAACTGTGTGCAAATCAGTTGTTTTAAGAATCAATACTTGAAGCTATACAGATTAACTAAGAATTATTATAAGCTCCTTGAAACCATATAAAACTGAACAAACAATGACTATTATTAAAAGAAATAATTAGGTGAAACCATATAATTTGGTGCAAATTATTGATATTAGATAAGAATACTTGGTATAGAATAACTATGCAAACAAATGATTATAGACAAAAAAAAATGCAATGGAACATTGAAAATATAGTTATGATTATCGTCAAACAATTATAAATAAAATTTTGGCTGTAAATAACCCATGAGGAGTTGATATGTCATTAAACAAATAAACCAAAGCAATATATTCTTATCAACTAAAGCACTACAATGTGTTAGATATCTTCACTATTGAGACATTAAATAAAAAGTAAGTCTGTTAGTTTTATAGTCTTTGACACATAAGCATTATCAATCCTTAATTTTTTTAATCAAAGTTTCCAATCTAAACAATGATTGAAAAAAAAAAATTCCTGCTATTTTTTTTACCAAGAAAAACTGTATTAAGTATCAATCAAGGTTAACTTTGAGAGACAAAAGAAGCTTTTAAGAAATACCTCTTTTTGATAGTTTTAAGTTTGAGGGAAAGTTAATTAAGATGTCTGTATTTAATGAAGGTGTCTGTACTGCAGAAGCTTTTAAATCTAATGAAATGTAATGGAAAATTCATTTGATGTGACTGAAAAAATATCTTATTTTATTTCCTTTTATATGGCTGGGAATATTATTTCAAGTACATGTATAGTTAGGTAAGTTATCAATATAAAATCTTTAAAAATTGATACAATATGTGCATAAAGATATTTAATTTTTTTAAAATTCAGTTTGGAACAAATCTATCAAAAATTTACACATTAACATCTATGTAATATCAAACCAGTGAGTCATGATAAAAAGAAACAAAGTAAATTTAGTAATACAATAATAGAATTGAAAATCTGTAATGTAAAAAAAAAAAATTTAAGGACATATTATTTTTATGAGTTGAAGCTATTTCATAAGCTTTGTTAAGTTTGGCCCACTATAAAGGATTTTACAAACATTCATAAACTTATTGAACAAATCTAAACTAGTCAAGTCTGCTTGACAATCTTTGCCCTAGGTATGAAAGTAAGCTGCAACTAGGCTCCAGCTCTGGGAATTATGGAGTTCTTCTTTATTGTCATTATTCCCAGATCCACTCTGTCGGGGCTTTATTTGTGAATTAGGTGGATCTGAGATAAGATTGTTAGTATTAGATAAAAAACATGATACCATATAACTTAAGTAAATTATTTATATTATCTATATTTAGTTACTTAAAACAAAAATTAGTTATTAATGATTCTTAGTTACTTAAAGCCATCAAGCCATTTGAAAATGAATAATTTATATTAAATAAAAATGGTAAATGTAAGTAAGTTGGTCAACTGTAGTCGAGGGTGACCTGAAGGCTCCCTTTTTAATAGCTATTACAATGAGGTGTAGGGGAGAGCATTACTTCTTTTCCTCGATCAGTACCTTATAATGCTGAGGGTTAAGCAAGGAGGCATCAAGTACCATTTTTTGAGTCGACCTGTGATTGAACACTACTCTCCCTGGCCATTAGTGAACAATCATTAGTATTTGATAGTTTATATCAAACTGTGTGCAAGCAAATGATTACAAAGTGCAATTAAAAATGCAATGAGCATTGAAAATATTGTTATTATTACAATTAGTCATTTAAAAATGAATAAAATTTCAGTATTAAATAACCCATGAAGCATTGATATGCCATTAAGCAAATAAACCTGACCCAAACTAGTCAAACTTGAACTTGATATTTCTTTTTTAAATTCCAGTATCTTTTCTTTTGCTTGGTTTCGAAAAATTTTCAAGCATATATTATTTGTTTTTATCTAGTAAATTTTATATTTATTTAATTTTTATTCTTTTTTTTTTTCAGTTTAAGATATCATTTTATATTTTATAACTGCCGCCTAAGGTTGAGTTAAAGTTGACAGAAAAGAATTATACTTTGTATTCTGAATATAAATTATTTTTTGGTAGACTGAAATTCTACTTTTCATTTAGCGAATGTTCAGAACTTTTTATTTAATTCTATTTTATATATGAAGTCTTGTCAATCATTACGAAATTTTAGTTTTATATATTTTGCTTTTCTTATTGTATTTGCTCTTATGGCTTAGATGGAAAAGAAACTATTATAAAAAAAAAAAAAAAGCTGGCTTCCCCAAGGCTACTGGGAGCAGAAGATTGGGTCTCACTGAGAGTTTATAGTTGATTATTGTCTTTACTATGTGCTGTTCTTCGCTGCCATAGAAATAATAACAAGAGTTATAATAAAAGCAATTAAAATTAAGATAAAGCTGAAGAATTCTAGTAAAATTCGATGATGATGATTAGATCTGTTTGACACAATTTTAACTTGTTTAAAAAATTTCTTACATGAAAATTATCCATAAATTATGCTTACAATTTTCTTTTTTATGAAGTTGTTTTAATAATAAAGAGATGGAAAAAGACCTTCCAAATAATGAAAAACTATTTGTTGAATATATTACTTTGTTTTTTCTGTTTTCAGTCAGCAATTGATAAAATATTAAATTAAATCAAATATAATAAAAAAGAATTCCCCATAGAATATGACAAGGAAAACTTGATTAAATTCATTATTAACTCACCATGATACAATATGGATTTCCCATACCTTTTTAGACTAAATTTATAAACAGTAATATTCTTTGGCTGAGATAAGCTTTTGCTTTCTTCTCCATAGAATTGTTTTATTAAATCTTATAAATTGGTAACATTTTTGTCTTCTACAGAAATGCATCAAACAACGGACAATTATAAAATATCAGTTTTTATTGTCTATGAAAATCTTATAGTTGAGATTAAAGTATAGTATCTGTTCATTTCCCTCAACTATTTTCTTTGGATACAAATAGAAAAAAAATACTTGTCCCTTGAGATCCTTGTCTAGCGGCAGCACCTCCACCATTGCACCAAGAGGTGGGGATGGAGTAGTCTGTCACCTGGATGACATTTGCTGCAACTTTAAGAAAATTTTCCCTTTACATATGTGCAGAGGCGTTTTCATTCATCTGATTATATGTTGCATACTTTCAACCAAGCAGATATAGTTAGATATTGGTTTTAGAAGATCAAGATATTTCTTTTCATTAGAATAATGCATATTTTTAAGTAGGTGTATTTAACAAAACCCTCCATCACCAGCAGGATGTAAGACAAAGTCATTTTTAAGTGAAGTACAGCTGGTTTGAATTGTTTTCCTTCTCTTATACTGGTTGCCTAACTCATTTTAAAGAGTAATGTCTGCCCTACTATTTACTCTTAGCTGTGGAGAGAACAGATGGATTGATGTCTTTTCCTAAGGGCATTAGAGCAAAGTAAAATACAATCAACCTCATCAAAGATTTGAATAAAGGTTACGAATTCCATTTTTGATGATAATAACTAAGTTTGCCTTAAATATTTCAAGAGTGCGATCATTCGTATATGGGGCTCATTTACTTTCATAAGATTTACTGCAGTTCATATAACACTTCATACTAACCTGTCATATTTGTTACGGTGTGTTCTTTCTCTACCTACAAACAATGTAGCATTCAGTTCAACAGCTGTATGAAAATAGATGATGTTTTTCTTATTCAGCAACAAAATTTATTTAATAACTAACTTGATTCATTTTTATGAAGTAATTCTTTGAAAATGTGTAGCCTCTTCACATACTTTCATGCTGTTGTCTTCTTTTTTTTGAGATTGGAATAATAAAAAAAAAAAAAGAACTTTACCGGATGCAGACAAACAGACAAAAGTTTCAGTTCCATCAAAGAAATATGAATTTTTGGCTGACATGGAACAGTTACAATGATGGGTGTGGCTTTGTACTGGAATAGATTCAAGTTAATTCATGAGTGGGATAAATTTACACAGACACGGCCAAATCACTCAAAATGTACAAATGATATTTAAAAATTAATCTTCAGTCTTTGTTTTTTAGAAATGAATAGCTAAAATCTCAGCTTTTGAAAACCTCTTAATTCACTATTATTGAGGTTTTTATTATTTAATAAACCAATCAGTAGAATTAAGTGCTAATATGTCCTACAGTCAAAACCTCTATTGTAATTCTGTCTCATATCAGCTTTATCAGTGGACCTTAGAATATGTTGAGTATAATCCCAGCAGAGGAGTAAGACACCACCAAAAAAACGTGTCTGGGATATGGCACAAAACTGCGTCTGATAATGATGCTTGAGTTCTGGAGAACTCCTTCATTGCCATTACTCCAAGTTCCAATCTGACCTGGTGAAGAAGTACCTGGTTGGGTTCTATCTATTAGTCAAATAGATCTGTTTGCAAATTATTTGTATTCAATTGGATTGCTTACAAAAAAAAGACTCTTAAGAAACAACTGGACAAAAATGTGAATATGAACATATAATAAACTTGATCAATGTTGATATCATTAAAATCAATTTCTCTAATAATTGGGAAGTCAATAATTTTATTTAATAATAAACTATATTGATGATATGATTCTATGACTAATTTAATCAGATAATGTACATATTTTTAAACATCATTAAGGAAGGCCTACAGCACAGATTTCTTTGTCTCTGTCTTGCCATCCATCCCTATCAGTCATCATTTTTAGCAAGACCTCTTGACAGCTTCCAGTATCCACACAGAACTGACAAATGTAAATTTTTGCTAGTTACCCAACATTGGTGTGTCTTGATGTAGGAGTCCATCTAACTTTGCTTATGAATTTTTCTTTACTTCTTCAGCAAATCTTGCTTGTCTTACTTGGATAGTTTGTGTGATGGGAGGTCAGAGGCCATACAGATACAGTTTTTTAGGGTGCTGCTTCCAGGTTTTGTTGAAAACAGTATGCAGCATTTATTTCCCATCTCAAGAAGTGTTCTTATGCAAAGCATTTGGTTTTCCTGAGGAAATATGAGAATGGAGCAGAAGTTCAAAGTTTAACACAATTATTAGTTGAATTTCGATCTGAAATTTTCACATCATAGCTACATGAACAGTAAAGTCAGCCAAGATAAATTGATCCTAAAGAATTCAGATGCTCAAGTATTAGATTATTATAATAATCTGCAACTTGGAAAGTAAGAGTTGATTATCCATTTTGAATAAACTAGCTGGAATATTGTTTAAATTAACTTAGGAGATTCTGGAGGAATTGTTACCCAATTCTCTGAAACTGTCTTTCCACCATGTCTAAATAGTTTAATTTATATTTGAGTCAAAATTACTGGCCAATGGCAAGAAGTAGAATTAGTTATTCAGAAAGAGTTACACATCTGGTTCTAATAATATTTAACATTGGGGAATAATGCAGGAACCAGTTAAGCCATTGTGTGGTTGTACAAGGGCAAAGAAAGCAAACTGACACAGTGGGAGTTGAGGCATATCTCTCTGCTGTTACCCTTCTTCTCACTTCTTTCTTGGACTGCGGAGAAAGCACTAGGAGGTAAAAGTTTTCTAGCATGGAACATTTTCAGCTTATCATAGCAAGTGACATTTACCTTAACTGATATCTGTCTACCAGAATGATAGTAAAAAGCAGTCCAGCCCTTCCTCTCCTCTCTTTCTCTTATCAGTCAGTCCATTACTCACTCACTAATCATTGCATTTATCTTGGAATAGTAATTGCTACAGTTAATCTGAACATGTGATCTCATTGAGGTGTTAAATGTTTGGATATATTATTACTTATATATTCTTTCTTCTCTTCAACTTAATAACTTTATTGGCAATGAAATGAAAAAAAGAAAGAAATAGACAAGTAAAATAGAAAGAAAAATCCTGACAGAAGGCTTACATCAATTTCTAGCTGCTTTCTTTTTTCATAAGAAACCACCACTGTCTCAAATTAAAATTGATTAATTAACTCTTAATTATTTTTTTCTCATACAATTTATCAGCCTAATGGAAAGCATATATTTTTATTTTTATTTTCAAATGAATTTAATTAGTTTTGTTTTGTTGGAGCTCTTTTGAGATTTGTCAGAAAAGTATGTTCACACCTTGTAATATTAAAGAATAAAACTCAACAAAACAGTTTATATGAATGTAGATTTGATAAGATGAACCATTTTGCAATTTATTGTGTTTATTCTTATTTCTATTTTTTGGTAAATGTACAAGAGCAAGACCTATCATAGAAACATGTAAAATATTCTGGTTAAATGTTTCTAAGATTCCTAATTAAATACTATCTTACTAGCAAAGTTAAATGTAGAAATGAATGGATCTCTTAAATGCACTGGTAATAAAAAGGATTATGTAAAAAAAAAAAGTAAAATAAATGCATTTGTTCATAAGTTTGTAGCCACATGGTTATAAACTTACTGATATAGTTCCCCCCCCCCACATATATATAGAAGGAGGTGCCCATGGTGTAATGGTTATCATTGTAGGAAATGGACACGGCGACAGAGTTCATATCATGGACCAGGATAATTGCATTTCACATAGCACTAATACTCTTGGGAAAGGTATGAATCCAATTATTCTCCCTCCAGCTATGGGTAAATAGTAGGGCAGCCTTGATGAGGCAACTCGTCTAGGAGAAGGAAAACTCTGAATTCAAACCTGTTAAACTCCGCTTAAAAATTGACCTCTTGTCATATCCTGCCCGAGCGGAGGGGTTGGGTAAATATGTATAGAAGGTGTGCTTAGCATAATGGTTATTGTAAGAGGAAATGAAATTGGTGATGCATCCAAATCTATGGGGTATAAGAGCTTTGGGCATGTTAGGAAAGATTATTAAGTTGGTCACTTACTTTTTCTTCTTGTCTTGATTCACTTATCTTTAGTTGGTTGTTCTGACTGAAAAAGAATGAATGACAGAAAAGAGACTGGGATATATAAGATACAAGAAGTTATTGTTGTCTTGTAGGTCTTTTGTGTTGGTGAATGGTTGGGTTCTAATGAGATTTTTATGAGTTTCATATCTGACTCCTTTTTCTTCTTCTTGCCCCATTAATTTGTTTTCTCTGTCTGTGGAAGGCTGCCAGAGAATAAAGGACAGAAGGAAGGGGACAAGGATACATTTTAACTTGAACTTTATTTTTGGATTTAACAACTATTCTGTGGTGTGGAACATTTTTCTGTACCAGAAGAAAGTCAGACAAGGTTTTGAAATGTATAAGTAATTTTTGATCGGTTGTGAGTTTAAAGTTTATTGTATGTCCAGTCAGTGTTTTCAGCAGAAGCTGCTGCTGACGGCAGTGTCAACCTATTGCTACTCAGGAGACATATATCCTTCACCAGTAGCTGAGAAAAAAGACATCTGTCCAGGAACAGAGGTGAATACTTTGTGGGATAATTTCTCTTTCTGTGCCAGGAAGTATCTCTTTTTTTTCTTTTAGGCATACGCCATTCTTGCTTCCTGAAAAATTGGTGATGCCCTGGAAAACTGCTACTTTTGAATTTATTTTCTTTTTTTTTTCTAGTCCCCAAAACAATAAACTAGCTGTCCTGCCGGTCGAGGTGTCTATAAGAATCTGAGAAAGAGTTTCTCTTTTGACAATAGGAAGCCCATATTTTCAGGAATATTTAAATTGACTTTTCTGTTAGAGGCTTCCTGATGATTTTCTGTCAGAGGCTTGCTGGATGGGTTTTTTATCAATCATTCAATCCCCTTGAATTTTTGGTAAGGCTGTTTATATTTCACTTTGTGCTTATGCCCTTGGAAAAGGCATGAATCCATCTCTTCTCCCTCTTTCATCTATGACTAAATAGTAGGGCTGCCTGAGTACCTGTCTAAGAGTAAAACTATTAATCTAAACCTGCTTAACTCTACTTAAAAACCGACCTTGTGTTACTTCCCACCTGTGGTAGAGGGGTCTAGTGAACACACATATCCATATCTATCTATCTATCCATCCACAGACAGACTGTTTCATTGTATTACAACTTATCAGTGTGGCTAGACATGCGAGATGCTTGAAGATAGGATCAAAACCTGGCTGATTTTACTTCAGCTAGATATTCTATTGCACAGCCACCAGCAAACTCAGCATAAGCAAAGGGATTTTAATGCATATGTATCATTCTTTTTTTTTTTTTTTTTTTTTTTTTACATATATAGGGCTTTATAAATATACATAGAGAAGAATGGCTCAGTATTTCCATAACCTGACATAGTTACTAGCGGAATGTTAATCTGAAATTCTCACTATATTTTTTTTAACTCTATAATTAATGGGGAAGAATTAAGTGAAGTATCTCATCAATAGAGGAGATGAAGTTAAAAATTATATATTACTGATGTTCCTATGCATAATAAGTATGTAATATTAATAGGTGAATCAGTATGTCTAGAATCTATTATTTACTGAATTTTTATTTTTGTGATTAGATTCAACATCGAGTTATGTGCATGTGCAAAGAAAAGGGATTATGATGAAAACAAATATTTTTTGTATAAAAAATATTTTCTTATGACAAAGTGGACTTACTTATATCTTTCTGAATTCTTTATTGGGAAAAGAAAAATACATACAACATCGAGCAAATAATATTGATGCAACATCCTAGAAATAAAAAATATATATTTAAAAAATGCTCATTTTACAAAGTAAATGGTTTATTGGAATAATTTTGTTTAAAATTCTCAGAATATCTAAGAAAGAACAAAAATAGGGATCCCAAACTAAAATATTCTTTTAATAAAGAAATATTTATATTTCAAAATATAATGAATGTATTTAATACACAAAATGGATATAATTTTCAGTGTTGTGTTTTTTTTTTGTTTTTTTTTTTAAACATTCTCTGGATAAAAAGAAAATGGGGTTGAAGATGGCCAATTAAATGATGGTTAAAACCAGGCTGAATTACACTTACTCCTCAGACTTGGCAGCATCCGGTCATTATCTTTTTAATGGCAAAAATTTCTTCTGGGCATGGAAAACGACAGAACAAATTTACGTTCTTTGAGAGAAAAAAATTCTTTAAGTCAAAACAAATTGAATATTCTGAAGACCATTTGCAGAACTGAACATTTTATAATGAAATGGAAATATACTTTACCTTTGTATTTTTATAATATTTTTTTTTAAATAGAACTTTTTTTATACAACTTAATTTCTGTATCATAAATATCAACATATATTTCCGTTGTGTTACTAAAAGTATTCAATTAATTGCTTAGAAAAGTGTGTTTTTCTTCAAGTAAGTTTTAGCAGAGCAAATGTTTCAAATTCCTGTAAAAAGAAAAATTCAGCCACCACAAGGTGCTAACAGTGAAAAGTAGTATTGACCTATATTCACCAGACAAGTAGTATATACTTATCTGCTAAGAAAAACCTGATTTAATGAAGAGATACATTTTTGGAATTATCTATTTTTAATGGGTATTGTGGTCTATACATTTTTCTAAATAGACAATTGTTGAAACATAAAAATCTTCTTTTTTTTATCACAAGACACCAAATCAAAACTGTCACATAAAAATGTAGAAAACTATACTGTTTAATATTCTAAAATCGTAGCATTTTGGTTATTGATTTTATTCATTAACTTGTTTCTGGTTGTATATCATTTTTTTTCTATATTAGAACAAGACAAAATCCATTTCCATTTTTTTTGTAAAAAAATGGGGAAAAAAAATTCAAGGTTATTTATTATATATGTCTAAACCAATTTGTATCTTTGTTAAATGGAATAAATTTAAATGGATCATTTTATAAATTTTTTCTCTTTTGTTATAACAGCAAATGAACATCTTTTACAATTATTTTTACATTGATGGTTTTGGAAGCAATCATTTTAACATTTTAAATAACACAATGGATAATTGATATTAATATTAATGGCATATCAACCTTTGTAGGCTATTTAATACCAAATCCATTTTTATACAAATAGTTCTATTTCAAACAATTCAGTCTCGCATAAGTACACAGTTTAATTGTCAACAACATTTCTATTTCAAGCCATTCAGTTTAGTCAAACAGTTCTAATTCAAACAATTCAGTTTAATATAAGTATAGTTTTTGTTGACACACAGTTAAATTTCAAAACAGTTCTATTGCAAGTAATTCAGTTTAACATAAGTACAGTTTTGTTCTATTTGACCCATTGATAGGACCCTATTAGGTGCTACCACCCTGGGCTAGAGTGGATCTGGGAGTGATGGTAATGAAGAGGTACTACGCATTCCCTAAAGCTTCAGCATTATTCGAACCTCACCATCAGATCATTTAGTGTCATATTCAGGACACTTGTTGTGGCAGGGTCTTACCCTTCAGCAGAGGTGCAGTCGGTGTATTCTACAGCCCCAATCAGTTGGGCAATACACAGTTAAATCTAAAAACAGTTTTATTTCAGATAGTTCAGTTTAGTATAAGTATGCAGTTTAGATGTCAAAACAGTTCTATTTTAAACAGTTCAGTTCAGCATAAATACACAGTTTAAATGCAGAAACAGTAGACTCTAGAAATGACTTTTTAGTTCTATTTGACCCATAGATAGGACCCTATCAGTCGCTACCACCCGGGCCAGAGTGGACCTGGGAGCAATGGCAGTAAAGGGGTACCCCGCATTCCCCAAAGCTCTAGCATTTCTGTAACATCACCATCAGATTGTTTACTGTCATATCTAGGACACTCGTTGGGGAGGTCTTACCCCTCTGCATAGATGCAGTCGGTGAATTCTACATCTCCAATGGACTGGGCAATTTTTTTTGTCAAGTTGATTCTGAATGTTTAGATTTTAATCAAATTTAGATAAAATGTTAGAAAAAAAACCCAACTATTCTTCATGATTTGCTGTATCAAAGAAATGACATTAAAGCAACACTATCCATTTCTTATTCTGTTTATTTTGCTAAAAGAATTGATATCTAATTTAGTTGGTCAGAACATTGCTAACTTTTAATGTAGACTGTAAAAAAGTTTAATTTATGATTTTCTATTTTTTTTTCTTGAATTTTTATATTTACCATTATGTCTATTGGTGAAGAGTTGTTACTGTCACTGCTATGTTGACAGAACTTGAAATACACTGACTGTATATCATGCAGGTGGGGTAAGACCATCTTTGGAAGGGGTGTCCTGTGTATGACAAGAAACTGCATCTAATTATGAGGCCCCAGTTCTAGAGATCTGGGGAGTGTGGAATGCAAATTCATTTTCATAACTCCTAGGTCCAGCAGAGTAGTAGTACCTGTTGGAATCGCATCTATGAGTCAGATCTATTTAAAAATTATTCATATTTGATTGGACCATGGAAAAAAGCCCCTCTTAAGAAACAACTGCACAAAAGAATGAAAGTACAATGAACAAAATTCCTGAACCTGAAGGTATAAAATAACCCAAAACAGGTTGACATGCCATTAAAATCAATCATTTGTTATTGCCATGACACTGCTTGGATATATGCATATGATTGCATTGGGTTTTTTCTATTATAATCATGTTCTCTCAATCCTATGACCGACTCATCTCTTTCCTCTTCCTGATTTAGAAATGAGAATTGTCCTCTTAAATTCTCTATTGATCCGAGTTCAGTCTGCCTTACTATTTTACCCATAAGTTTTTGGGTATGTTTTTAGATAGATTTATACTTTTCTCAAGATCATTAATGTGAAGTGAGTGCGGGGATCCTTAGCTAGAATTTGAACCTCATTCACTGATTACATATTCTGTGACTAAAACAGTGGTACTACTTACCCTTCTGTTTGTTATAATAGCAAAGGTAAACTTAGAATGATGTAAATAAAATATATATTTTCTAAATCATGTAATTGAATAAGAAATTTTATAACATATAGATTAAATATATTCAATGTTTATTAAAATATTTCATAATGGTAATTTAATCTTTTTTAAAACTTAAAATCACATTTTCACCAAATAAGAATAACTAACAATTAAAAGTATGCATCAAAATGATTAAACCAAAGAAATTATCAAAACCAAAATTAAAGAGAAAGTGTAAAAAAAAAGAAGAAAGGAAGAATTAGGAAATTATACAAGAAATAAAAGTGAAGTGAAAAGGTTTGGATCATCATTAAAATGATAATAATAATCCCAACCTTTTCAATCATAGAAATATAAAATGAAGCATTTTTTAAAACTATTTCAGAAAGCCAGAAATGTTTTCTAGATATTTAAGTTTAATTCTCATATCAAAGTATAACACTTTCAAGAAAAATTAATCATTGAATACAAAAGATAAATTTTTACTTGTAAAATCAATGACAGCAGAGAAAATAAAGCAGATAATGCTTTAAGATCAGGGAAAGAATTCGAAAAACTCCCAAATATTATATGTATGCAAATTTCACAGTACTTTCTTTGAAATTTTTTGACTAAAGATTGATCTTATGCATCATATATATATATCTACTTTTTTTTCACATATGAAACTCTGGAAATATTTTTTAGCCAATTTTCGAAAAAAAAAATGTGAGGCCTTGTATATCATCAAATATAGCATATTAAAAAAGTCGGTACCATATTTACTCATATATCATGCGACGTTTTGATACTGAGACTTTTGCTTAATATTAGTGGGTTGTAGCATACACAAGACAGAAGCATTGCGTGTGAACATTGCTGATCAACTGATATGCCTACAATTTCCAGCTGCAAAAGGTCACAAATACGTCTTAGATAGTTGCATGATATGCAACATTGTAAAGTTTAGATTTCATTTTTATTACAAATGGTAGTCATACATTGTAAAAATAAAGTAAATATACTTTTCAGTACTTAAATTTACCCAACCCCTCTGCACAAGCAGGATGTGACACAAGGTCAATTTTTAAGTAGAGTTTAGTAGGTTTGAATTCCGAGTTTTTCATCTCTTAGATTGGTTGTCACACCAAGGTGAAATGGATCATTGTGTTCTACTATTTATCTATAGCTGGAGGGAGGATAGTTAGATTCATACCTTTCCTATGGGTATTTGTGTTATGTGAAATGTACACAGCCTCATCCAGAATTTGAATTCTTATTGCTCAGTCCATATCCTATGAATTTATATTTTTCAATATATTTGATTTCTGGAAATTGTTGTCTTGGAGAAAACGGTTTTAATTATATAGGCCAAATTTTGACCAGGAATAGAATAAAATCGAATAGGAAATAATTTATGGTCAATTTTGATGGAAAATATGGTGTCATCAAATATGGGATATAAAAAAGTCAGTACTTTGTAAAATTTACATTTCATTGGAAAACTAAATGAATTGAATAAAACTGTTCTAGAGAAACTATAAATAATCATAATCCTTGGATTTTGGTGCCATGTTTTTTGCCTGTCCCATGGTCATGCGAAAATACCAAAATCTTTTCTTGTCCATTTCATCATTGTCCTTGAACCGTGAGGATGTGCTTTTCTAATCTCTGTTTGTTGAACAGTTAAGAAACTTCACCTCATTAGTGAAATGTAAAGCTCACATGGCTAAACAATGGAAGGTTTGCAAGACTTGTACCATTTTTGTATCCCTTTCATTTACTGCTTGTTCAGAGATCACTATGTGCACATTTTATTTGTTGATAAACATTTGTGTATTTTTGTTGATACTTCTTGTATTTTTATCATGTATGTTTTAAATGTTCCAATATGTGTAAATTAAATTATTTTATCTTTTGTCTGTTCAGGGTTAGTGTATCTCTGGATATACTAATGCTAGTATTGGACCTTGGTGAGTTGGGGGTGCAACTAGATATCCTTCCTACTACAAACCAATCCAATACTGCATTACACATGTCCATATTTTTGCAGTTTTTTATTAATTTTGTTTTGAAACAAAATACATTGTAACTAAAGTTGGCGACCTTCGTCGAAGGTGACCCAAAGGCTCCTTTGTCAATAGCTACTACACCAAAGTGTAGGGGAGGGCACTACTCCTTTCCCTGGATTGATCCACTTTACCCTTGATTCCTACCTTATAATGCTAAGTGTTAAGCAAGACAGCATCAAGTACCATTTTTAAGTCTTTGGTATGATTCGACCTGGGATTGAACCCTGGTCTCCTGGACCATTGGCGAACACTCTACTCATTAGGCCAATTGTAAAAAAACTATCAAGCAGCAAACTTTTGCTCACACTCAGTAATATCATTTCTTTAGCCTTTTTCATAAACAAGATTCTTTTACTGTATGTCATAAAGTTAAATACTATATAATGATACATGATATGTTTTTTTTTTTTTCCATTTTGAAATAAATGATAATTGAAAATTTGCACTATTATGGAAAAAAATTGTTTATTGCAAATGCCATAGAAATAAGATTTTTTAAAAAAATTGGTAGATAGTTCCAAAGAGTAGAGACAGACAAAGCAACAGAAAATGAAAGAAGGTGAATGGAACCGAATGAAAAGGTTTTGAAATTAATGAGCTGACCAGTGCAAAGAATCTCCATCAAAGTAAAGTTGCGTGTTGAAGACACAGTTTCCAAATCCATACTTTGGAATTTAAAAGAAGAATGAATAGAAATATCTTCCAAAACATTCCAAAGATATTTTCCTCTCTTTTATTCTTCATTTTCTGTGATTGTTTTCTTTTACTCTACTAAAAAATTCAAGCTAAATTATTTATAAAGAATATCAGATTTTTTCTTTTCCTTATAACTTAAGGAGAAAAAGCAAGTTAGACATCAAAATAAATAAGAATGTCACATTGCCTAGCAACTACGAATAACTGTTTCCGTTGAAAGCAGTAATTCCCAAAGGAAGTTCAAAGTTCCCTTTAAGGAATATGGAGAATTTTGAGAAGCAAAATTATATCACAGGATACTCTTGAGGGTTTTTACGAGTACAAAGATTTTATTTTTTCTAAGAAATATTAGGTTTAATCTTGAATAATTTTCTTGATATAAAAATTTCCTTATTACTTGGGTGAGTCAAAAGTTTAGCAATATTTTGGTATGTTCTAGTTTGCAGCATGTATATCACATGACCAAAGCAGTTCCAACCATGGAAGGTACCTACTGTAATGATTACTATCAGAGTACTTGGTACACAAGTTGTGCATTGTTTCAATCTATGTGAGATTTGAAAGCTGCACAGATGACTATACAATGTTGAGTAACTTGGGAACTTACAGTTTACAAGTTTTAGCTGGACCATAATGCCATAGAAGCAAGAAAAAACATTTGTGGTGCACATCACAGTTGATCACAGTATAGTAACCTGATGGTTCAAGAAATTCTGCTCAGTCTGCAAGAACTTTAATGATCAGGTAACGTCACTTAGGCCTATAGCAGTGCTTACCAAAAGTGGTCATGCTTTTTTAAGGTGGTAGTAAGAGTTTGTGTGGTAGATGGTGAATGAAATTATATTAAAGGGGGAACATTGATTGCCTTAATTGATTTCTAAGCAAAATTATATCACATAGACCTTCAAGTAGGATTTTGAGCAATAAGAAAATAAAATGATTTTATCATTTCAAAAGGATTTATGTATTTGCTACTGCTACACTGTATAAAATGAATGTACTTTTCAATGTATATCAGTTTCCTGGTCTGTGTTTGCAAATCAGAGAAATATTTTAATGGTTCTGTGAATTCTTAATTGTGGTTAAACTAATATTATACATATTTGTCCACCCTCTCCACTCAGGCAGGATATGACACAAGGTCAATTTTTTAAGCAGAGATTAACAGGTTTGAATTCAGAGTTTACCTTCGCTTAGACTAGTTGCCTCACTAAGGCTGAAGAACCTTGTCTGCCCTAATATTTACCCATAGCTGGAGGGAGAATAAATTGGATTCATACCTTTCCCAAGAGTATTAGTGCTATGTGAAATGCAATCATTACACCATGGGCACTAATATTATAGTTTGAAAATGTTGCTAATGTAAGAGAAAGTTTTATTATGAGTTATGCTCTTTGATTAAATTACCTAAACTAAGTTTGAAAATCATGTGGTGTGCAATAAGATGGACAAAATGATAATGACAAAATCAATTGATCTGCACAATACAAATAACACACAAAATAAGTTGATATTTGTGGTTTACCTATTAGGTGTATATGTGACATTTCAGAGAAAAATAGTTAATTTAGGTGTGAATTGTGGCAGAGGGGAGCTTGGCAGCTTTTTATTTGGTGAACCAAGAAAAGAAAAGAAAGGAAAAGAAAGGGTCATTCTTGGAAACTTTTAACCAAGAATAGAAGCCAAATGAAGGGAGTTTAGTATAGCCACTTATAACTTCCTTAATCAAAGTTTGGACAAAATATTCCTAAACTTACTTCTCATCATCAGGTATAGAGTCCAAATTAATAGGTATTATATTCTAGCTTGACCTAATGAATAGAGTGTTCGCCAATGGTCCAGGAGACTTGGGTTCATACCAAAGACTCAAAAAATGGTACTTGATACCACCTTGCTTAACACTCACCATTATAAGGTAAGGATCAAGGTTAAAGTAGAGCAATCTAGGGAATGAAGCAGCGCCCTCCCCTACACCTTGGTGTAGTAGCTCTCAAAAAGGGAGCCTCTGGGTCACCCTCAACTAAGGTTGCCAACTTTACTTTACTTTATTTTGAATTTAATTACAACTATTATTACATAAAGAATATTCAAGTTTTAGGTTGACCATTACGCCCCAAAACATTTACAATCTAATTCCTTTTAATCATGAAAATTCAAACATGTGCAAGAGTTTTCAAAAATGTGAATTGCTAGATTGCTTATATAAGCAATTTGTTGAAAGTGGTGAGAGCTTGTTATATTTTTGGGTGAGCTCTTAGCAGAATTGGTCAACTGTCATTTGGTTTCCTGATCCTAGACAGGGTGCCTAACTAAGGATGAAGAACCAAGTATTTTTACCTATTGTTGGAGGTGTAAAAGAGAAAGATTCATGCCTTTCCTAAGTGCAAGGTAAAACACAACCAGTCTTAATCTGGATTTGAACTTGGTTCATGGAGTCCAATTCCAACAATAATCACCATTATGCCATGGAAAGCTCCATGGGAGTAGAAGTTGTAATTAATTAAGGTTTTTTCTTTAAAATGACACAAGGTCATATGAATGGGTCACCCAGTAAGACTTGAACTCATTTTGTTGATTAGCTAGTCTAGCTTGCGAACCATTACAGCATGAGAGGTGTCCCCATGCGGGTAGAAGTAATTAGTCAGTAGTAATTTACTTATCTTTTTGCTTAGATGTGGCACAAGACCAAATGAATAGGGCACTCAATGAGACTCAAACTCATTCATGAAGGTTTGCTAATCTAGTTTGCTAACTATTACACTACCTAAGGCACCCTCAAGTAATTAGTCAGTAAATAACAACAAAATATTGACGTTCCTGTTATATCTGCCTCACCTTGTATTTCAAGTAGTGAATAAGACATTAAAGTAGAATTTGACTAACACTACATAAGGGAATAGTAAATTATGAGTAAATAAAAGGTATCAGTAAAAATTTTCCTTATAAAAAAAATGATCTAATTTTAAATGCTGGTCATGTGAGTGGCATTGTGGTTTTCATTTACAAAATAGGATCTGTGAGGTGAGTTCAGTTTTTGACACAAGTTGATTGCATTCACTTCTTTGGAAAGGCATGAACCCACTCCTTCCCTAACTACGGATAAAATAGCAAAAAAGATTGGGTTTTTCAACCTTCATAAGGCAACCATTCTAAGAAAAGAAAAACTAAATTCAAACAATGTAGATGGCAATGAGAAGGGGCTTCACTACTTTCTTGAAAACAGTCATGGAATTTATTTACACAACCCTTCAACACAAGGAGGATACAAAACAAGGTCATTTCTTAGGCTGAGTTTAACAGGTTGAAATTGAGAGTTTTCCTTCTCCTAAACTGGTTACCACAAGGTTAAAGAGTATGGTCTGCTGTACTCTTTACCTATAGCTGGAGAGAGAATAGTTGGATGAATACCTTTCCGAAAGCTATAGGCACTATGTGAAATGCAAACAGTCTTGTTCAGTTATTGAACTTAGGTCTCTGTGTTCATTTCCTATGATGATAACCATTACACTATGAGCCCCACTTTAAAAACAGTCTTGGTAATGTAATGTTTACTGATAAAGGAAGTTATGGAGAGTCATGATAGCTTGTCCTTGAAAAGACAGTGTACTTTTTATCCCAGTCTTAAATACATTAAAAATAAATCAAGAATCTAAGAAGTCTAACTTTCTTTTCCTCAAGCAGGACTAATTATGCATGATGCCATCCATTCTTTTCTTTTTCCTTGAGTTAAAATGTCATTTAGATTGTTTTCGATGTTTCCAGTTACTTAGAAAATAAAAAAGAATGAAAGTAATCCTTACTAAATAAAAATGAAAGTGATGAAAAAATAATCTTCTTCACAAAAGTGTTAAAAAAAATGAATATAAAAGGAAAAAAAAATTCCTAAGAAACACTGTTCTCATGAAAAGGCTTTGTTCTACCACTATTTAGCAAGATTTGCCATTATCTGATCAGTGCACCAGATAGTGTTTCTAAGGAAAAGAAATCAGGAAAGGTGTGGAAAAGAAGCATCAAAGACTCAGAAATATAATTTCTTCATCAAAAGGCTTTCTGTATAATTCTCAGACTCTGTGTTTTTCTCTTGTTCAATCACTCTCACTCCAAAGATGAACAGGTGCATGTGGATAGATGTATTCCTGGAGAAATGTATATATATAGGTGTATATATGTATATACATGCATAAGCTAACATGTTCACCTTTATGTTATTTGGATACACACACACATATATATATATATATATATATATATATATATTCAAGCAAGTTTTGTGAAAGACAATGGAACACTGTTTATTATTTTTAATTCCTTTCAAGTCTCTTTGTTATTTTTTTGTGTCGGGATCTAGATGGTAAAGGAATTGTCCCATATCTTCTGCCCAAGCTCTTTCAACCAGACATTTAGTCATCATTTGTGGTAGTGTAGTTTTGGGTTAACGGTTTGAGTTTTAACTGTTATAATTATTTGTAGCATTTTGTTTTAAAGTTGTGATTTGGAAAGTTTTCAGCATTTTGTTTTAAAACATTTGGTTGGAAAAAGGTTTACTGATAGAGTTAGTGATTTTTAGTATTTGTAAACCTTTTTCCAACCGATCATTTGAAAACAAAATGCTGAAAACATTCCAACTGACAACTTCAAAAATGCTGCAAA
This sequence comes from Sepioteuthis lessoniana, assembly GCA_963585895.1. NCBI lineage: Eukaryota > Metazoa > Mollusca > Cephalopoda > Myopsida > Loliginidae > Sepioteuthis > Sepioteuthis lessoniana. The sequence goes on along the minus strand of OY757904.1, from coordinate 130,875,467 downwards.
TAATTAAAACAGTAAAAACTCAAAGTGTCTACTCAAAACTACACTATCCCTGATGACGACCAGAAATCTGGTCGAAAGAGCTTGGGCAGAAGATATGGGATAATTCCTTCACCATCTAGATCTTGATAGAAGAAAAATAACTAGGAGACTTGAAAAAATAAATGATATGATATTAAACTGCACCCTGTAATAGGACTCCTGTTCTAGAGCCCTGAAGTTAGCCCTTCATTTTACTTACAGGTCTGCTTTGATCCAGAGTGGTAGTATCTGTTAGGCTTGTATCTATAGGTCAACTTGAACTTTTTTAAAAATTATTAATATTAGATAAGAATACTTGAAACCATATAATTGTGTACAAATAATTTGTATTAGATTAGAATAATTACTCAAAACCATATAAAAGCTTGTAAATTATTAGTGTTATAATTAATTGAAGATAGATGATTGTTAACAAATTATTATTATTACATAAAAAGTTAATTGGAACCATATAACTTTGCACATCAACAGTATTGGATAAGAATACTTAAAACCGTATAAGTTAAAAAAGTCGGCGACATTAGTTGAGGGTGACCCGAAGGCTCCCTTTTCAATAGCTACTACACAGTGATATAGGGGAGGGCGCTACTCCTTTTCCAGGATTGCTCCACTTTACCCTTGATCCATACCTTATAATGGTGAGTGTTAAGCAAGGCAGCATCAAGTACCATTTTTTGAGTCTTTGGCACAACTCGACCTGAGATTGACCCTCGGTCTTGTGGACCATTGGCAAAAACTCTACTCATTAGACCAATGGCCCAAAACCATATAACTGTGTGGTAATTATTTGTATTTGATAGAAATATTTAAAATCATATAACTGTGGAGGTACCTGTAGTGTAATGGTTATTATGATAGGAAATGGACATGGCGACACGAGTTCAAATCCTAGACGGGACTGATTGCATTTCACATAGCACTAATACTCTTGGGAAAGGTATGAATCCAATTATTCTCACTCCAACTATGGGTAAATAGTAGGGCAGACTGGGATCTTCAGCCTTGGAGAGGCAACTAGTCTAGGAGAAGGAAAACTCTGAATTCAAACCTGTTAAACTCCGCTTAAAAATTGACCTTGTGTCATATCCTGCCCGGGCAGAGGGGTTGGTAAATATGGAAATCATATAACTGTGTTGAAAAAAAAAAGATTATTGTTTAATAGGAAGTTACGAGAAATGTATATGGAGGTGATTGTTGTGTAATGGTTATCGTCGTAAAAGATGAACGCTGTAACCAGAATTCAAATCCTGAATGAGGAAGTTTGCATTTCACAAAGCACTAATAATCTTGGGAAAGATATGAATCCAACTATTCTCTCCAGATATCAGAAAACAGATGATCATACTGGGTTCTTTAATCCTGGTATGGCGACTAGTTTAGGAGAAGGGAATCTCCGAATTTAAACTCTACTTAAAAATTGACCTTGTGTCACACATTGCCTGTATAGAGAGATTGGGTAAATACATACTTGAAAACATATTTATGTATCAATGATTAGTATTAAGAATACTTACTAGTAGCTATAATTGTTTCCAGATAATTTTCATTAATTATATGAATCCATATAATTGCTTTAAAAATACTGATCTTGTACATCAAATAACCCTACAAGGCTTGGCATGTCATAAAACATACCAACTAACCAACCTAAATGTGTTCAAATATGAATGGATTTAACCATGTATATAAATAGCAAATATGAGATTATACAGATGCCTGAATGAGTATATGTTTGGTTTGGAAGATAGAACACTGGTAAATATATATCTTGATAGGTTTGTGAAAATCTATTAATTTGAATTTATATATTAGGTTTATCTGGAATGTACCCAGACATTTTAGATAGCTTGAGAATTAGCTGTGTAGACTAAGTATAACTTGGCAACTAATTACAGGGGAGATTACTGCACATGCATTAACACTTTCTAGTTTGGATACTCAGATAGTAGTGTGATGTTATTAAATTAACTTTCAGACTAATACTCTTGGTTGGTTGTTTGGGTTTTATGGCATATTAACCACTATTGGCTTGCTCTGTCCCCACAAGATGTACTGATATTGAAGAAAAACAAACACAGAGTAAACATGATGTTTTATGGCATATCAACCCTCATAGGTTATTTTATGCCAAATCCATTTCTCTATAAAAAATCAGTTCTTTTTCAAAAAATTCAGTTTAGCATAAGTATACAGTTTAATTGTCAAAAACAATTCTGTTTCAAGCTATTCAGTTTAGTCAAACAGTTCTAATTCAACCAACTCAGTTTTGTATAAGTATATATTTTGTTTACACACAGTTGAATGTCAAAACTGTTCTATTTCAAACAATCCAGTTTAACGTAAGTACAGTTGCAATGTCAAAAATAGTTCCATTTCAAAATAATTCAGTACACAGTTTAAATATCAATAGCATAAATATGCATTTCAGCTCCATTTGACCCATAAATAGGACCCTATCAGGTGCTACCACTCTGGGCCAGGGTGGACTTGGGAGTGATGGCAATGAAGGGGTACTCCGCATCCCCCAAAGTATTACTAGAACCTCACCATCTGATTGTTTAGAGTTATATTCAGGACGCTCATTGGTGGGGTCTTACCCCTCTGCAGAGATGCAGTCAGTGTATTCTACAGCCCCAGCTGACTGGGCAACTAATACTCTTGGAAAGGTATGAACCCCCTTATTTTCCCTGTTATGGGTTAAATAGCATCACTGCTGTTCTTCCTCAAGGATGGCTTTGACATTAAATAACTCATGAAAGTTGATATGCGATTAATCAGAGAAATGAAAACAGCAGTATGATGCCATTGGGTAATAATATGCACTATGTGACCATCTCATTCACTTTGACTGGAAGCTATAATTCTTTATATTTGGCAAAGAGAGTTTTTTTTGCAAAATACTTTATCACCCAGGTCTATCTGCTGCTACTCATTTACAATACACGTTTGACTCCCTGTAACTATTGGCGATTACCAAGCTTGAAATCTCTATTTAAATGCTACTGATCAGATTAAGAAGAATGTAGCAAGATAGCTGATAGTGATCCCAAAAGAGAACATTGCAGATTTTGAAAAGCGGAAGAGATGTTTTAAGGTCTCTGCACCAAATGAGAGGAATTTGAAGGGTGCTAAGGTGTCATTGCCCATGATAGAGTATTTTAAAAAAAATTTTCATATTTTTTTATTCTCCATAGATTGAGAAATTAGAATTTTTTTTTTTTCACAATTTTTTAATTTGCCTTAGAATTTGGAATTTTAAAAAAATTGGTTACAGCATTATATTTGACTGTTTTTATCTTGGTTATTTTAAAGCAAAAATCTTTCGTCTGTAATACTGATAAATTTTGACATAACTGATTACAAAGTTAGTGTTTATGGGAGCTAAAATATCTTTGTTGTTTTAGTATCAAATAATTATATAATATTCAAATATGATATGTTAACTTCATTTCCAGAAAATATATTTCAAACTGTATTAAAAAAAGACAGCTCTATAATGTGACATGAATATTATATATCTTTTTAGGAAGAGATTAAAAGTAATAAAATATTAAGTGTTGGACAATTAGAGCAGTAAAAATTTTAGTGAGTATTTTAGATTATAAACCAAATAATATAATGATTCATAGGAGAAATTAAAACCCAAAAGACAAATTTTATTGAACAAAAAAATTGTACTTCAGTTATTAGCATATGAATAAGCAAAAAAAAATTAAAACAATTATGAAAACACAATAGCAATAATTCAGATACTTAAAAAAAAACAAGATCAAAAATTTAATAAGAGGAAATAAAATAGACAATATTAAGTGGATTTTGAAAAATAGATAAAAATGTAAAATTTGTCATGATAAAAAGTTGTTGTAAAATTTGGTAAAGAATTTGTAATAAAATAGTAAATAAAAGTAAATCAATAAAATCAAATAAAACTTTACCAAATGTAAAAAAAATAATGAATAATTGATTAAAAAGTGCAATAAAAATGAGAAAAGTGAATGACGAGAAAAAAATTGAACAAAAGAAATGAAAAAATAGAAATAAAATGAAATCATCATAGTAAAAATGAAACCAAAATATAGACTTATATTATCTGTATGTGTATATGTATAAATCTATATATATATATATATATGTGTGTGTGTGTGCTGACTATAGGAAGTTGTTATAAGTTAGAACAATAAATAAGTAAAATTTAGTGACTAGAATTAGATAAGACAATAAAAGGAAAATAATTTTGAAAATACAACAGTAATAATTCATATACTTAAAAAAAATCCAATAAAATCAAAACTTTAATAAAAGAAATAAAAGGCAATATTAAGTGAATATTGAAGATTTGATAAAAACGTAGCAAGAAAATTAAATTCTTATTGTAAAAATAGAACCAAAATATAAATTCAACATACATGTGTGAGTGTGTAATATGTCCATAAAATGATGTAACAGGTTATAACAGAAAATATACAACTTCACTAGACATACTAAAAATTTAAAAAGTTTCACAGATGCAATTCATCATTTTTTTCTTTATATATAAAGCAATTTTCTGACAAATATGAAATTTGCTAACTTGAAAAATACTCTAAAAATTACCATGTTGAGTCAAATTTAAAAGATTGCTCTTGAACAGAGACTAAGGTAGCAACATTTTGAAGCACTCAGAAAACCTGAAGATTTTTTTGTCTCAGGAAAGATAAATTGTATCAAACTTCCTTTTTTTTCCTACCTATCTAGAATGTAAGCAAACAAAGAAAAAAAAAATTGAAGATTACATCCTCAGATTTCTTTAAGATACAAAAGTACTGTATGTCATGTTTAATAGAAAAGACTAATGCACTTATAAAATGCATTAATAATTAATATGTCCTCATCTTTTTAGTTGTATTTTTCCAGAATTTTGACCAATCCAGTCTTTTTTTTCCCAGTACAGAGCCTTTGTTGTTGTTCATTCAACTTATAATCTTGTTTGACATCTTTGTCACATTAGCTTTCTTGTTGATTGGCTGGGTCTCACAATGCTGGTTTTTAATGCTATGATGATTATAGTCTTGCCATTTTTTTTTACTTGGTAGGTAGACATGATACTTTTATATATGTTATTTTAAGTTCATTTCAAAAGATGTATTTTTTTCTTCTCTTAGTATATGAATAAGAAAGAAGACACCATAAAAACATATTCTAGACCATAAACTAAATTATAAGCAAAACCAATGAATAACAGACTTTGCATGTAACAAAAAAGAAATACCTCAAGGTCAGTAAATTGGCCAGCCTAAATGTTAAATAAGGAATGTATATATTGTAAAAAACGCACCTAAAAAGAAAAATACAAATACCAGCTAAATATGTTAGCTATAAAACTGATCTCTTCTCAGGTATAATTACAAATAAGACTGTTTTTGTTGATCAAGTTGACAGACAAAAGAATACACAAAAAAAGTGTCTTTAAAAAGTGACTAGTGTTATAAGATATTTTGGACTATCAATTATGATTTATTATTTTAGAAGATGGTGTTTACAGCTATCAATTATGATTTACCATCTCAGATTAGTACAAAAAGTCCCCAATTGATTCAGCACTTCATTTGTTATACCTGCATGCTCTTTTTGAAATTTTGTCCAGAAAAGCGGTAATTTTCATGTTATTTGTATCAAAATCATGGTTGAATTTTAGTATGCATTCAATATTATTTACTTTTTTAGTTTAATCTCATAAAAATCAAAGTAGAAGTAAAACATTTGGTAATAGAATCGTATAGAGAAGGTAGAAACACAATTTGGGTATGATTAGAAAAATTAAAAAAGAATCTTTTTCTTTAGGTACAAATAATTCTAAAAAAATAACTTAGAACTGAAATGAAAATGGATGAATTAGGGTATTGTTTAAGTCCTTACCTCCCACATTCACAAATGCAAAATGTATTTGTACAATCAGGCATGCAAGCTGAAAAGCCTACAGTGCATCATTTGCCTAATGAAACTGTAAGTAAATAAAGTTGGCGACCATAGTCGAGGGCGACCAGAAGGCTCCCTTTTCGATAACTATTACACCGAGGGTTAGGGGAGGGCACTACTCCTTTCCCTAGATTGCTCCACTTTAACCTCAATACTTACCTTATATTGCTGAGTGTTAAGCAAGGAGGGATCAAGTATCAGTTTTAATGTCTTTGGTATGACACGACCTGGGATTGAACCCATTGGCGAACACTCTACCCACTAGGCCAACAGTAGGAACAACATTATACTTGAAATTATAGATTATACAATTGCAGTTCCATTGAAAACAGATGCAAAAGAATCTTTACCACTGGTTTTTTTTGCAGTACAGTATTGGTAGGTAAGAGATTAAAAATACAACAAAAACTTGGCGAAAAAATTGTTTGAATGATATATTGAAATATAAAAGACTTCATTCTGTGCAAGAAAGTTTGTGAATTTTGCTGCATGATAAAACTCGTCTTCATGAAGCAAACTTAATGCGACAAATAATCATAAACTAAGAATACAAAACGCATTTGCATGTACTCCTCTGTTGGCAGGGTTTAGAATATGCTGGCTGTATCCTCTGCAAAGAGGTAAGACATCCCCAAAAAGGGATGTTCTGGATATGATACTAAATGGCATCTTGTAATGAGTCTTCAGTTCTAAACCTCTGCGGAGTATAGAGTCATTCATTCATTGCCATTACTCCCATGTCTACACTGACCTGGAATGATTGGATCTGTTAGGCTCCCATTTGTGGGTCAAATAGATCAATTTGGGATTTATTAGAAGTATTTGATACTATATAACTAAAAAATTATATGGATTGAAAATAGATACTTGAAGCTATAATTGTTTACAAAAGTTTATTATTATTTACTTGAAATTATATAACAGTCTTTAAAAGAATTCTTAAGAATCAAATCAACAAAAGTTGTAAATATAAACATAATGAGCACAATTCTCTAACTGCTAGGCATAACATAATTCTAAACTGATTGACATACGAGGATCATTAAATAAGTTTCCAGACTTTTTTCGTATGGGCACTTTTATTGATAGTACACACATGGAACTCTAGTCCCCTTCGAAGTAATCTCCTCCAGCTGCAATGCACGTATTGCACCATTCCAATAATTTCTGGAAGGCCCCATGGAAATTCTCTTGTGTGAGCGTGTCAATGACCTTCATCACAGCCTCTTTCATCTCCTCAATTGACTCATAATGACAGCCTCTGAGCTTAGGGAATAACCAAAAGTCACAGGGAGCAAGGTCTGAATTATAGGAAGTGTGAGGAACTGTCTTGATGCCCATCTTGGTCAAATAGTCTGTGACAAGGATGGAGTTTTGGACTGGTGCATTGTCCTGGGGGAAATGTCACTGACCCGATTTCAAGAGTGTTGGCCTCTTCTGATGGAATCTCTTCCTGAACTCTCTTAAAACCTCAACATAGTAACCCTAACCCAAACTCTTTGGCCACTAAACTCTGGTGTATTGACTTCCTTACTCCTCACACACCTCTCATCATCCCTCACAGACTCCCTGCCTTCCTTGAATCTCTTATACCACTCAAAAACTGATGCTCGATTCATGCAAGATGCTCCAAAAGCAGTCTGAAGCATTCCATATGTTTCTGTGGCATTTTTTCTAAGTTTAAAACAGAATTTTATTGCATAAGTGTCCTCATGTCCAGATTGTATTTTTGAAAATCAACAGCTGTGACAATCAGGCTTTAGTAGGGTGTATTCCAATTCCTGCTATAGCTGTTCATTTGAACCTGATATCATAAAAATTGGTCAGTCATCTCATAAGGTGTATAGCAATAACATAGTGAATTTTAAAGAGTCTACGACAATTTTAAATGCCAATACAAAAAAAGTCTGGAAACTTATTGAAGGCATCACATACCATTAGAATTAATCAATCAGCTTTTTACTTGTTGCATTCTGTAGGCCATCTCTTGTCTAGCTCTGTGCAATACATTTTGTTTGGTCAACACATAAAGAGAACCCTCAAAGAATAAACTGAACCCAAACTGGAAGCCTTCTTTTATTTTGGAATCAACATTTCAGGTAAAAACTGCTGTTTGATGAAGAAAGCTATAAAAATACTTTGATAACTAAATAATGGTGCTAAGAATTCTTATGAATAAAATACTTTAAAATGCTTTTGACTTGTGCATTCACTAAATAGATCACCTGCATTTCTCATTCTCAATTATAATTATAGCTGTAAAATGCTTTGTAAATATTCAATGGTTCATTCTTTTTTAACTTCTTAGAAACTTGTATAAATGCAAATTAGAATTTTTCTTACTTGAATACTTTCTGAGAAGAGTGAAAATAAAACTTACAAAAGAAAAATAAATTAATGAATTACCAAAAAAATAATAAATAACTCAAACAAAGTTTAATTACTTTAAAAATAGAATTCAGAAGATAAAAATTAAAAATAAATTTTTTTAAATCACAAAAGTGAAAAAAATTTTTTTTATAAAGAATAGTATTATTTGTATGTATACATATACATATCTTTAAGTATATACAAACGTAAGTTCTTAGATATAAAGAAAAAGCAGGAAATAAGGACAAAAAGAAAAATACGACAAAAATTAGCATGAATGAATTTCTCTGAGAGTAGAAAGCAATTATAATAAAAAAATAACAAAGATAATTAGTACCTTGCAATTGCATGACACTAATTACATTTGCTTTGTTAATGCTAAAGATGTTTTACATTAAATGAACAAAAGCTAAAAATATCAAAACTTGAAATAAAAGTTTAAGCAGACAAAAGAGTATTATTTAAAACATTTTATGACCATTATTGCTTAATCCTTTGTAATGTTTTTTTTTTTTACCAAAATAAAAAGCTTATTTTCATGTGTGTGTTTTTTTTATAACAAAGCCAATGTTTGCTTGTAAGTAAATTTAGCATTAAGTTCACTATTTATTCTTTTTGTTTTATCAATTTGCCGTACATGATTTATTATAGTGATGTCAACATTGGAAAAAAACCCAATGACTACCCTAACAATAGATTTGTAAAGGTAGTGTTCACAAGATAAATGCAGTCAGTTACTGCTGATTAAAAACTGCTGAAGTAAGAGATTTTAAAAGTAATATTTATAGACACATTTTTAGATTATATGATTATATTTACTTCAAATCAACATAAAAAAAAATTTTGCCTAATGGTTGCTGATTGGTTGGTTGTGCTCTATGGCATACGCTTCTAGGTTATTTAATGCCAAATTCTGTTAATATATATATATTAAATATATGATCGGTAAACAAATAGCTTGTAGGTGGTATTTTTAAATGAGCCAGAGCTCATTTGTTTGCACACGGTTAAATGGTTCCAACAGTTGCTATGTAGTGCTAATAATTCAATTTAACACCAGAAAGTGGTTTGCATACAGTTAAATGGTTTCAAGTTTAGAAAATGATTACATATTTCTGTTTGATCTGTAAATGAAACTCTAACAGGTACTATCACTCCAGGTCAGAGTGGACCTGGGAGTATTAGTAATGAAGGAGTACTCTACATTTCCTAAACTCCAGGGCTAGAACCTCATCATCAGATAATTGAGTGTCACTTACAGAACATTCTTTGTTGGGGTGGGGATCTGACCCCTCCATAGATATGCAGTCGGTGTAATATACAGCTCCAACTGATTGGGCTCTAATGGTTGTTAGTTTGGTTGGGGTGGTTTGTATCCACTTAAGACTATTGTTTCTGAAAAAGATGTGGATCCACCTCTACCAGCATAGAATCTTTATAAAAATGTCTCATTGCTGGCATATAACAATAGTGGACAGAAAAGATGACTCAATAGTGTGAATCAAATGCTGTTATGCCCATGATCAACCTTGATAGCAACTTATTAAAATGGATGTATTGATTAATCATAACAACTGCAATAACAATAATTCATGTAGCGTAGTTAGGTACAAAACACTTTAAGAAAATGTTTGATGGGAACTATACTACATGCTGTCTAGAACAAATCCTGGAAAACAACACTCCACAAAACAGCAGCTGTATGGCCATCTACCTTCGAAGTAATATGAACAAGACATGTATGGTACTGCTGGAGAAGAAATGACAAACTCATTAGCAATAATCTCTTGCACTTGGACGCACCAGTATTGGCCAACCAGCAAAAACTTAGACATACCAGCTCTATATGCAGCCGAGATGACCTACCAGCTCCAACTGCCCTTAGGTAAAATGCTTTCCAAATTTCCTGATTAATGGTATCATTGAAAATAGTTATGTTGGGTGAATGAAAGAAGGATTCCTCAAGCTCTGATATAGAGCAATTAAAGACTATAAAACTAATTTCAATGTTTAGGACTTGGGTTGCTTTCAAATCAGCTCAAATAATTTTAATATAGTGGGTCATCGGGTACCGTACTGGAGTCCTTCATGGCTTTTATCTGGATAGTGGGGGTTATTTGACTGTGGTTGCTAGACCTTTAGCAGCAGCTGCCATGAAAGAACTTGCTGAAACTATGCAGATCTTAATCTCCATCTGCAGAATCCCCTCCTTAACTCTACCTAATCTCATCAGCATTATTCTGAGTTCACTACAGGATTTAAATCTTTGGTTGATCCATGACAAGTCGGTAAGGAGTTTGAATTTGGAGTTTGAATATTTTGTAAATTAAGAGTATTAGATATCAATACTAGAAGCCATAATGTGTGCAAATAATTTATTTATATTGTATACTTTTGTGTATACTGTGTATAATGCATAGCTCCAATTACAAATGAAAATTTCAAGAAAGTTTTCTTGTATACCATGCAGTTTCCATCTAAGATAAAATATTGCCAGATATGAAGAAAAATGAGATACTTTTAGATGAAAAAAGACTTGTGGTATAAACAGCAAGTATTTATAATAATTATCATCATTAAATAGGAATAGTTACTTGAAAGCATCTAACTGGTTGAAAAAATACTGATTTCAGCATTAAATAACTCAAGTTGACATGTTGTAAAACTAACCAGCAAAATTTAATCTTTAAATGGAAATAAATGTTCCCATTCAGGTTTCTCTTATTTGCCAATTTTACAAAGATTTGTTGTTTTTTTTTACATTAAAACCTGAATGCTTGCAGATAGCATAAGAAGAAATTTTAGGTGGTATTAGGTCTATTTTCCACTTTATTCTATGATCCTAACTCTTGGACGAATCTAACATATTATTATATTTAGTCAGGGACAAAATCAATATAATTGACAAAGAACATTCACTCAGAAAATAGAGATACTCAAGAATGTATATAATCAATTAGTATATTAGTAAGCTAAGCGTAGACACTGTCACCATATGAAGCCATTAAAAATTTTAAATAGATGTAGCATAATTAAAAAAGAAGCAAAAAGGTGAGTGACATATTTCCGAATTCTCCATAGTCCATATAAAAGAGTTAAATGATCAATAGATTCTGCATCAGACAAAATTCTATCAAAAGAGAAGTCCAGAAAATGAACAATGAAAATTAAAGGAATAAAAACAAGAAAGAATACAAGGATAGTATAATAAATATGAATATTATTAAATGGAATCAAGTAAATAAAACAACAAAGTTATAGATGTTAGAAATTTTGAACTTAAAAACATAACTCAGCTTTAGTGCATAACTGTAAATCTGCCATTTTCGATAACACCTTAATATTTGTTGACCTCAATAATAAATCAGCTCAAAAGTCTTCACAGATATTAATCTTTAAATTATCAGCCAAAGCTCAAGAAAGAATATTGATACTTCCTCAAGTGTAGAAAGAATTTGAAAATGCCTGTAAAGTCTTGAAAATATTCAAATAAATTTTGATTTTAAATAGTAAATAACAATGAAATATAATAAGTAGAAATGTATTGATGTTTCTCTTGTAGGGAGACAATAAATGTCTCATGCTTTTTGAACATGTCATTGTCATCTGTGAATCCCAGAATCCTTCTTGTTCCTTTTTATCCCTGTTCTTTGAATGATATAGACATGGGCTTCAGCTCTCAGTTCTTTGAACACTTAAGATGTGCCCTTTCATCTCTGTGCCTCTAACTGTGGAGACTTTGTCTCTAACCTCAGTGATGGATGTTGCCTCTCACCTCGTCACTGAAATGTAAAATCTACAAGGATAAACTACTGATAACATTTTTTTGTACCCCTTTCAAACACTGTTTGTTCATGGAATGATATCTATGCATTTTATTTTTTGGGACACGTCTCTATATTCTTATTAGTACTTTTTGTATGTATATTGTGAATCTATTAAATGTTTCTATATGTGTAAATGAGCTTATCTTGTCTTTCTTTCTGTTTATTTAGTCTTAGTGTATCATTGGATATACCAATGTTAATATTGGAGCTTGTTGAGTGGGAACATGACTAAATACCCTCTCTTGAGCCAAATACCCTAATGTAACTGAACAATTAGTCCAAACCTTAAATCTGACGTTTAATAATACAAAAAAAATTTAGAATTGTAGCTCTTAACTTTATATTATATATTCAGGCTACCATCTTTATATTAAATTCAAATTGTGTTTCGCTGATAACTGACAATACTAGTACATTTTATATCAGTAACTATAAAAATTGGTAACCATAACAGTATTCTTAATTTGCTTTCTTTAATTATTTTCTGAAATCCTAAGATGAGTCATTAATATATTTTGATGATTTTATTTTTTAAATTAATGTTCAAATTAACATAGTTACTTTTTTACTTTTTCCATTTTTTTTTAAATCTTGAAACAGCTTCATAAAGTCCTTTTTTTCTTTTTTTCAGGTAAGTTCTTTCTGTCTTGGAAAAATTTGCAGGCTGTCTTTATCAAAAGTAAGTGGCTTCATGTTGGAAAAAATCCAATATAGATATATGTGTATCTATCTATGTATATATATATGTGTGTGTGTGTGTGTGTGTGTGTGTGTATGAATTTTTATGATCATGATTATGTATGAATATGTGTATGCAATTAGATAATTCTGTGTGTGCAAATGTGTATGGGGATATATGAATGTACAAGGCCATCATATCCATATGACTATGTCAGACAATTGCATTGGTATGGTAGGCAGTGTCTCATCTGACTAAAACTATAAAGATTAATTATTAAATTTAAGATGTAAATAATTCTCAAATTTTTGTTGTCTGTAATATCATGCACCATATTCAATTTATAATTCAGTAAATGATTATTATTTTCATCTTAGATAATTCTCTTGTGTTTTTCAACCTCAGTATGCATCATAATGTCTCCTTCATATACTATGGTTTCTGCTCCAAACCATATTGCATAAAAGTCCACAACAACAGCATATATTTTGCCATCACTTTAACTATCAAAAACAACTACCTGCCTATTCTAAGTAACTACTGATGGTACATATCTAGACGTGGGTACCTAAGAAAGTGTGCAAGATACTTGAGTGAACAAAGCATTACAAAAATTGATAGTAATTTCAAGCTAATCAAAACGTTCAAAATTCAATTAGAAAATAGAAAAACAGTGGATGATGAAAAATATTTCTGCAGAATTCTGTAAAGAACTTTTAATATTATCAATAAGAGTGACTATTAATTTTGACAATAATTTTTCTATATGAATTTTTAATTGTGGTTTTAATCATAACTTCCGATCACACGGAAAAGTTTCATCTTTAACTAGCAGAAGAACTTGGTATTGCCTGGGATGAAAATAAGCTAAAGCATATTTTATCAAACTAAGATGAAGTCTTTTTGCTTTTTTTACAAATGACTCCTGTCTCATTAATTTTCTTAAAAAAAAAACTAAGTACATCAGCATGTATTAGTGGGAAAGAGGAGGACTCCTGCAGATAGAAATTTTATTTGCTTCGTCGACAAATTAGATTTTCCTTATCAGTCTTAATCAAAAATGTTCAAGGCATCTCCAGGTGCAGGGGTTCCATTACTCTCCTCTCCCTGTATCTCCCCTTATGAAGAAGTCAAAGGAGTTCACATGTCAATTTTTATAAAAATCTGTGAATTACCTGAGAAGTTAGTTGGTGTAATGATTTCTGATTGATTTTTCTTTCAGCTCCTCTGCAACCCTGTGTGTAAAGTGTGGGGTACTTCTACCTATGACAATCTAATATGCTGTTTTGAGGAATTTGACCTTCATGACAAATTTTAAGCTATGATGTTCTTCCAGGCACCACTGGGTATAAAAAAAATTAAAAGACAGTAACTATGATACCAAGAAGTATTGAGAATTGAATAAAGGATGAGTTTAAAGGTGGGAATTGGGTTTCTGCCAACCAATAGCTTTATCTTGCTTTCAGTAGCTTGTATGTCTAAGTAGGTTTCCTCAAGATAAAGGTGTAACAGACCTTGGTACTTGTATATATTATTGCCCGTGTTTGCAGCTGGTGGTCTGGAGCAGTGGATCAAGTCGGATTTCTTTACAAGCTGCCTTCTTCCTTTTCGACCCAAGTGAGAATGGTTGGAGCTTGTAAAATTGAATTATAAGATTTTGTCTGCAAGTACACGAGGTCGATCAGTTCAAAAAAAGATTATGCTTTTTGATGCCATGCCAAAGGATTGACCCTTTACTGGGCTAGATTTCGTTTATATCCTGTTGGTGCTGTGGTAGAAGATCAACTCATCAGAGTGTTGCTACATGTGATTCAATGCGTTGGGTATCTTCGGAGACTGCATGATTGGTACAATGTCCAGGACTGAATGCTACCGGGTTATAAAGGGAATGTGTTCAAATCTTGCCATGAGCTAATATCCTTTATAATCAAGGTGAAAAATGAAAATAAAAAAAAGAGTTAAAATGGAATAAAATGCTAATTAGAATTCATGGTTTAAAAATGCTTCATCTAAAAATAAATGAATAATAATACGAGTTGGTTAATTTTCTGTAGTTTGAGCTATAGAAACTTTTGTTTTTATGATTATTTTGTAAAACTTATATGTGAAAGTAGAATTGTTTCTTTTGTTGTAAAACAAGAGAATATTCTTACTTGAGATTTGAGATTTTTTTAAAAAACTGACACAATGTTAGAAAGAAAAAAATCTATTTATTAATCTAAGCAAACTAGATAACTGTACAAAATATGAAAAAAGGACTTTCGTATACTACTAATGAAAAAAATAATCCTAAACTTCTGTTAGAAAGATAAATAAGAAAAATAAATCTGTCAATCAAAAGAATAACTTTTTTTGATCATAATAAAATGTTTAAATTGCAAAAGTTATTTCAGCAGTTATTTTTCTTTTTAGACTATTTTCTATATCTGTTAGACATTTGTTTTTCTAAATTTACAGATTCATAGTAAGTCACAAATTATCAACTAGTTTAATGTATCTTCATCATCATCCCTTGACTGTTTCTTGCCCTATCAATCATCACTCTTGGTAAATTCTCTAGGCAGCATCCAGTGTCTGCACAGTGCTGATGAATGTTTTTTGCTAGTTGGCCAACATTTATGTGTCCTTACGTAGGAGTCCATTGGAAAAGGTCCCTTATGAATTTGTTCTTAGTTTTCCTGGAGTGCCAAGCATGTTTTACTCATCTTAACTGCTCAAATTCTAAGCTGTACATAGTTAGTACTAATGTATGGTTGTATCATGTTAACTCAAATGAAAAACTTGGAGAAAAAGCTAGATGGAAACTATATTGTTTTGAACAAATCCTAAGAGCATCACCCTATAAAACTGCTGCTGCACAGCCACTTATCTCCCATCTTACAAAATAAACAATTAGAATTTCTTGCCATCATCTGGAAAAAAAGAATTACACTCTAAGTCAAATCTTGTTATAACTCATCAACTCTTTATCATTGCAGTCAAAAAATAAAATGGGCCGTAGGCTGTTCAAGGTCATTGTCTGACTGGCAGACATAGTGGTGAGCAATCACATGACAAGGAATTAAGCCTTTTTTAGCCAGTTAGAAGGCATCACCGACAGAGGATGTGGAAGTTTTCTTGATTCTGTCAAAAGCATTTAAATAATGCACTATATTCCACAATGAGCAGTTCTTATTCTTTGACCTCCTGCACATCTTCTTCAGTCAGTAGTTCCCTCACTTGACTCAATGGCCAGACACAGATAAAACTCAGACCGTATGATTTTTATACCAAGGCATGTTATCTTACATAAGCACAAAAGATAGACCTGTCAAGTTATCCATGAATACTTGCTGAGAAATGAAATATCATAGAATGGATATTCAACAATTTCTAAACAAGCATAAGAAAAAGAAACCCTCTTTTACATTTCTTTATATATATATATATATATATTTAACCTCATTTGTTGATTCTGTTGTTTTTTACCATTTCTTCCACAACTGCGATTAAGAGTTAGTATGACATTCCTGTTCAGGTCTGTTTCCCCTCTTCCACTCTCTCCTTTTCTGTAGCCAATAAACTAAAAGGAAATTTGAATTTTCATTAAATTTTCATTAAATTTTCATCATACAATGAAAAAAATCCTCACTTACTTCCCTTTATTGACAATCCAAGCTGTTATTTAAAAGCTTAAGTCATTGTCAGTTTTAAGGTAGAAAATGACTTTATTTGAATCAATAGATATTTAATTCAACCAAATTATATATATATATATATATATATATATATATATATATATATATATGAGGATGGGGTAAAGAGGGTATCTTGTTCAGCCCTTGAACTTTTCAGCTGACCTTTATATATGTAGTCCTGACATTGTTTCTACTGATAGTTCATCATTTCTTTTTCATGAAGACAAAATTGTTAAAACACTTGAAATTCACATGATCTGCAAAGTAATTTACTCAGAATGTCCTTAAAATGCAGATGAAAACTTTAACTTATGTTATTACATTTAGTATTTGTAGTTGATTCTTGCGGAAGCATTTAGAGCTAGTTGAACTGTTGAAAAAAAAAGTGCTGTTTTACATGATATATGAAACAGTGACTCATTAACAGTGTTTAATTTGAAGAATCGAAAGATAGAAATATTTGTGTTGAACAAAGATAATGATTCCATGAACCAAATTAGCTTAAGAATAACTATGAGAAATGGGGAAAATATCAGATTCAGTTAATTAGAAAAAATCATTAATTCAAATTAATTTCCCAAAAGAATATAAGTTTTTGATCAACAGAACAAGTACTAAAAATCACTAAGTTCAGGTATGAGAGATTACCTGTTTCACAAGTATCAAACTATTGAGAAATACTGTACATGGTATATTTGGTAGAAAAAGAGACATATACCAGATCTTGATTTGGTCTACTCATGTAGTGTGCCTTGTGCTCAAATAGTCTAGTGGAGCCCATTGCACTACAGGTCAACAGTTGGTTTGAATTTAGAGTTTTCTTTCTCTAAGAGCTTTTCTCATACCATGGCTGAAGAGTACAGTCTGCCCTACTATTTAGCTATTGTTGGAGGGGGAATAGTTGGATTCATACCTTTCCCAAGACTGTTTGCATTTCCCATTGCACTAATAGTGCAATGTGAAGTGCAAACATCCTATGACAATGGCTGATATGCTATAGGCACCTTCTTAGGTAGAAAGTGGTTAAAGAAAAGAAAATGTATATTTATTAAAAATGCCTGTCTGTTTAACTTGTGTTAAACAGTTGAGAAATATTCTACAAAACATATTCGATAAGAAATAGTTGAAATAGGTAATGTATATTTTTAAAAATGCCTCATTGTATGTTGTAAAAATTAATTTTGTGAAATAAATTGCAGTTTTTGCAAGTGGAACTGATACAATTTTTTTAACCTGAGATAGAGGTGCACTTACCATTCTGGTTATTATCATAGGAGATTGAATTAATGATCAAAGTTCAAATCATGGACAAGGCTGTTTGTATTTCCCTTCATGTTAATACTCTTAGGAAAGGCACCAATCCATATGTTCTCTCTCCTAGTAAGAGTAAATAAAAGAACTGACTAGGTTGGTTTAGCAACTATTATAGGAGAATGAAAACTTGATCTGAACCAATTTATCTTCTCTTATAGATTGACATTGTGTCTCATCCTGGCAATGGCTGAGGGGTTGGGTAATTGCATAAAAACTTTTTTATCATTCCTTGCAGTAATTATAACTTACTAATAGATAGCATGACATTAGTTTCTCTCAGAAACTGCACTGCACTGTTGGTAGGGCTTAGAATATGCTGACAGTATCCAATTCAGAGGGGTAAGACTCTCCACAAAGAGGTGTTATTGGTATGACATTAAGATGCATTTGATGATAGGCTTCAGTTCTGGGGATTTGGGGATTGTAAAGTTCCCTTTTATTGCTATTACTACCAGGTTCACTCTAACATAGTATAGTAATACCTGTTATTGTCCAGTCTTTGGGTCAAACAGGTCTGTTTAAAAATCATTCATGTTCAATAAGATAGTGTGCAAAAAGAAAAAAATCTAAATACACAACTACACAAAAAATATATGAACATATGATGAAAGAAATGCCCTAACGGCTAGACAAAATAACACTCTATAGGTTGACATATTGTTAAAATCAATCACTCAAAAATTACAATTGTTGAATAAATATTACTCTGTATTTTACTGAAAAACATTTAATAAAGTCAAATTATAACTAGTTGTCTGAATTTCCAACATAAAGTTTGATGATTTTTATCATTCATGAATTTTAGACTATTGTCTTGGTCTTTATTGTTATATTCGCAATGTTTTGGCCGATGTGTCCTTCAGAGGATAAAACATTGCAAATATAACAATAAAGATGAAAAAAATAGTCCAAAAACCCTGTATGATAAAAGGAATTATAACTAATATATGTATATATGTATCTTTTTTTTTCATTAGAGTATGTAAAGAGTTTCAGTTATGTATAACAAATCTTTTTCTGTGCAGCCAGAATTCCTATTTATCAATTCAAGAATTCTCTCAAAAAACTGTTTATAAAAAGTTATCATTTTATTCTGAGATGACAGATGAAATTAGTGATAATATTAATATCTTTGTCAGACATGACCTGAAACTTAATGAAAGGTTTAATTTACATAGATTAATGTGAATGAGATTGTATCTATTTAATTAATACCTGATAGAAAAGTTATCATAAAACTAATCATCTTTAATAATTCTTAATTCATTATTAGAGGCAAAAAAATATTCCTTTGATTCTTTTGTCAAGACAATGTATTTGACGAATTTTAATGTTAAGTACAAAATCATTTTGATAAAAATAATGATCGAGTGAATTCATTTCAGTAAGAGCAGAGACAGCCATATCAAAGATTTCTCCATCATAAATTTGATGGCAAAAAGCAAGTGATTATATCTGGAAATCGGAATGCTGAGAGATTTATTGAGTTATATTATGAAACTGCAAGAGGTCATCTTTTATTTCTGAATTAAATTCAGAAAAAAGAAAAGAAAGATCTTTGTAGTTTTATCTTTAAAAATGTCTGGTTCCAGTGGTCTGTCTCCCTATGTTGCACCTCCCTACTGCACTTAAAACAGTTGGTTCACAGTTAATCCTTAATTATTCAAAACAGGAGTGCCTGAAGAACTATACATCTTTTGTATCTACCCACACATCTACATGAGGATCCCCACTTTAAACTGGACTTTTATAGTGGTGTTATGGAGAATTGTTTTTAAAAGATGATATAAACAAAAATAGAAACTAAATTAACCTCCTTTTTGTGTATGGTCAGTGAAACTGTATATTCTATTGATGTTAATGTTTGTTTTTTATATTGGCTCTTTCCACTTATTTGAAAAATTAGTATGTTATTTTCTGAACAAATCGGAAAAATTACTGGACTAAATATAAAGTTTTATATTTTTTATTCTAAAGGATATATGTAATTTTAACTTTCTAAATATCTTAAAATAAACTTCTCTCTTTCTTATATATGCACACACACAACATATTTCTTAGATAAAATAAGATGATAAGAATTCTACAAGATGAAAACTCACGACTGAAAGTTTCCTGCAGTTGATTTTGTTAGATTCCACTGAAGATGTGAAATTGGTTTATAGCAGAAGATATTTTAATCTTGCAGAAATATTTCTTTTGAGAATATTCAAAATGTTATCAAATCGAACAGTGCTCCAGGCTCGAACAAAGTTCTGTCATCAAAGCTTGAATGACTGAGAAGTGTGAACTATGTTAAATTTACAAAAGAATGTGTAACATATATGAACAAACAGGTTTTAATCAAGAAAATGTTTACAAATGAATTAAACAAGGGTTTGCCACCATGAGCCTGAATTGAAAAGACAGTCTGGGCGGTGGAAATACACTAATTTTTTGGTAAAGAAAACATTCTGTGTACATCAGTCAGCAAAGATGGTCATGCTGCAAAGCTTCTGAGACATAAAATGACTCATCACTATTGATTTCCTTGAAATAGGTGCAACTGTAAACAGGACTTCTTATGACCTACTCTTTTGGCTAAATTCTGGGGACTCCCTTTGGCATAATGGCTTAAGTGCTGGACTGCAGCCTCAAAGTTTGTGGGTTTGAACTTCAGTCACACTTTTAATTTCACTTTTGGACTAATGCCCTTGGGAGAGGTATGAACCCCCTTATCACTCTCCCTATGGGTTAAATATTATCACTGTTCTTCTTCTACAAAGATGGTTTTGGCATTGAATAACCCATGAAGGCTGATATGCCATTAAATAAAGAAATCAAACTGAACAAAAATCCACCTTATTTATTAAATGACCCTCATATAATTTTTATAATTCTGCATGTAAGAATCTAGAAAAAAAAAGAAAAAAAAACATGAGTTGCAAGTTTTTTATTATCATATTTCATACTTGAAATATATTTCAGTATTGCTCTGCCTTTTCACTCATTGAGCACTGTAAAGAGTTTACAGATAAAAAAACTTTTAGCATTTGATTTTAATCATAACTCTGTGTGTATGTATATAGATATATATATGTGTGTGTGTGTGTCTGATATTACAAATGGTTTCTTTTGGTATTAATAGAATAGACTCAGAAAAAATTCAATATTTAAGATGGAAAGCTGAGAAACAGATTTCTTATGCTGCTCAAAGTTTAGATTTTTCTGTTATTTTCATGCAATGCTGGAACTAGAAATAAAAGATTCATTATATCAAAACTTACTATAAATAATTTGTCTAAATTTTTCTAGTTAGTGGTATGCTTATATTTAATAATCATCACTGGACATTGGCATAATGTTTAGAGTGTTCGCCAATCGCCCGGGAGACCTAGGTTCAATCCCAGGTCGAGTCATACCAAAGACTCCAAAAAATGGTACTTGATGCTACCTTGCTTAACACTCAGCATTATAAGGTAAGGATCATGGGTAAAGTGGAGCAATCTAGGGAAAGGAATAGCACCCTCCCCTACACCTTGGTGTAGTAGCTATCAGAAAAGGAGCCTTCGGGTCATTCTTGACTATGGTCACCAACTTTACTTAATTTTGGCTTACCTAGATAAACTATTATCTACCACAAGGCTTAAATAGAGAGGAGGATATTAGATACTATAAAATACAGAAGTTTCTCTCATGAACTTTACATAGTTTCTTGTCTTTTACATAAAATAAAGAACTATAAGAAGGCTGTTTTTGGTGGAAAATAAGACTCATTTTTCTCCGTAAAAATTACATTATCATTATACATTATCATATATACATTATAATTTTACATTATTGTTAAGCAAAGAAGCATCAAGTACCATTTTTAAAGTCTTTGGGATGACGTGACCTGGGATTGAACCCATGTCTCCCGGACCATTTGCAAAGTGGGTAGAGTGTTCGCCAATGGCCTGGGAAACATGGGTTCAATCCCAAGTTGCGTCATAACCAAAGACTTTAAAAATGGTACTTGATGCTTCCTTGCTTAACACTCAGCAATATAAGGTACATATCAAGAGTAAAGTGGAGCAATCCAAGGAATGGACTAGTGCCCTTCCTCTACACCTCGGTGTAGTAGCTATTGAAAACGGAGCCTTCTGGTCGCCCTTACTTTTTTTATAATTAATGCATAAAGAAAAACTTTTTTGAACTTGGTCAAATATAGAACATAGATGAAGTTCCAGTAATATTCAATGTACAATCCAACAATTTTTTTCTTATTATTCCCTGCTGAAATGAGGAATCCTTTTCATCCAGGGGTCTTAGATTCCATCGAACGCAATAGTTTTTACTGTCTATTTAAAGTAGTCACTTGCCTACTATTTCCACACTGGCTCCTGAAGATAAGCTACAAAATTCCTTACTATGTAAATCTTGTGGTAGGAACAAAATTTGAATATTGTTTTTAAGAGCATGTGCATAATGAAATATTTTGAAAACAATTAAATTATTTTAAAATCTTTAAAAAAATATTTGTTTTGGTCATTTCTCTTTCATGCAAATGCTACATTGGTCACATATACGAATAAACCAGCATATTCCCTTACATATCCACACAAATACTTCCAGCCATACAGCAGCACCGATCAATCAAAACTCATTCTCTGCCTTGGCTCGTTATCTATTAGACACGTATAAGCCTACAATGTTTACCATCCTCACAAATTCATATAAAGAATTTTAGTTATCAATATTGGAAGCCTTGCTTATAACAAGACATAAACCTGAGTTGTGTATCCAAAAACAGTTTTATTCACCATTACTTTTCAATAACCCCATTGGACCACATGAAGAAAACATTATTACCTGTGCCAACTCTTCTGGCTTACTGTGATTTTTTTTTTTCGTCTGTTTTCTTCTTTCTTCCAGGTATTTTTGCTGGACAATATCCCATTTAGCTTCCTCCAATGTAAACTTTATTGTCACTTCTCCTCAGAGAAGTGACAGAAACAAAGGGGTGCCTTTTTAGGATTTAAAGATCTTTTAATCATTTTGAAAATATTTTATTAAGCACATAGTTTTAAAAACTATCTTTACTATGTTCAATTTTGTAAATGTATATTGGCATGATATAGAAACTGGAGTGGTAATACCTGTAAGGATCCTCTCTATGGGTGAAATAGATCTGTTTAAAGATTATTTATATTCTATGGGAAATTGTGAAAAAAAACTTTTTAGAAACAACTATACAAAAATGTACATATGAATATATAATAAACACAATTCCCAAAGATCTTGGTTTAAAATAAGCTTGGATAGGCTTACATGCTGTTAAAATCAGTCTATTTGGTTGTTATAATTAGTATAGTACAGTATCTCATTCAATTATAATTGAATATACTGAAACAGTGATGTAATTTTCTTAGATTGTGATGTTCTGGCCGTGAATTTTTTATTACTGTTTTCGATTTTTATACAATTCCTGATATAAGAAAATATCATTACTATTGGTTTTTACAACTGGTTCGTTTTGCATTATATCATATCATATCATTGGCCTCTGGGTAGAGTGTTCGCCAATGGTCTGGGAGACCTGGGTTCAGTCCCCGGTCGCATCATACCAAAGACTTGAAAAATGGTACTTGATCCCTCCTTGCTTAACACTCAGCATTATAAGGTACATATCAAGGGAAAAGAGGAGCAATCCAGGGAAGGGAGTAGCTCCCTCCCCTATACCTTGGTGTAGTAGCTATTGTAGTCTTCTGGTTGCCAACTTTACTTACTTTAATTATTACTACTGGTTAACTTGGTGCTTATGCTCTTGGGAAAGGCATGAGTCAATCATTTCACCTAAGTAAATAGTACGGTAGACTGAACACTTTAGCATTAGTTAGACAACCAATCTAAAAATAAGCAAAGTCTGAATGAAAACCAACTGTACTCTGCTTAAAAATTGACCTTGTGTCACATCCTGTTTATATTAGAGGTGTTCGGTAAATACATACTCCTCTTAAAAATTGACCTTGTGTCACATCCTACTCAAGGTGGAGGGGTCAGATAAATACATACTATTGATTTTAAGTCTTTTGCATTGATTTTTTTATTGTAATTTGATAAAAAAATTACTTCTATACATCACACTACATTAGGTTTTAGTCATGGTTAGCTTAGTGTTGGACATCATATCAGTTGGTTAGCCATCCTCAAGATTTTCAGCCTCTTCTGCTAAACATATTCCACATGTTCTTAAGTAGAAAGCAGGTCACAGAGCCTGAAAAACATCTGACACCTCTCTATACATCTATCCATCTTCAGTTCAGCACTTATCAAAATGATAGACACTTGATTTTCTAAAAGGAACCTTTTGCTTCTCATAAGAACATACCCCCAAGGAGAAGAACCAGTGAAGTGCATAATACAAGAAATGTTCTGGAGACATTTTTAAAGTAGAAGATATTCATGCAAATAATGTGATCTCATCTTTGACTTGATGCTTTAAACTTCTTTGGGTCAGCTCGGAAAAAATCATATCTTTCGCACATAGACATGCACACATACACACATATTTGTGAGTGTGCAAGGTAAAATTGTATTTTTTCTGTGTTCAAATGATAATACAATTTATAGATTTTTTTTTTGTTAAACTTTTTATCTCTATGAATAAGCAAAACTTCTAAATCTTTTTAATTACTAAAACACGAAAAATATTTGAATGAATTTTATCTTCTAACCATTTTTTTACTAGTTCCTTCTTGAAGGAAACTAGTTTAGGAGAATTAGTAAAAAATATAGTGTCGATTACTTTATATACTGTGCATGTATGTGTACTATGCACCCCCAATTTCAGACAAATATTTCAAGAAGAAACCAAATTCTCTTGTACACCATGTTCTACTTCCCATCTGAGATAAGATATGTGGAAAAATGAGAAAAATAGAGTGTTTGTTGGATGAAAAAAGTGTGCATTACACACAGCAGGAAACTAATTGTTTACAAATGATACTATTATTAAATAGGAATGGTTTCTTGAAAACATATAAAAACATGGGAAAAGACTGAGTTTAGCATTAAATAACCCAACACAAGTTGGCATGCTGAAAAAGCAACCAACAACCAAAATTTGTGATATGAATAGAACTTAATGATCACATTCAGTCTTCTCTAATTAGACAAAGTAATGAGATTTTGATTTTACACTGAAACTTGAATCTTTGCAGATAGTATAAGAATAAATTTTAGGATATATTAGGTTTATCTTCCACTTTATTCTATGATCCTAACAATGGGACATCATCATATTTAGTCTGGGATAAAATATGATTGACAAAGGACATTCACTTAGAAAATAGATAAACTAAAGAATGTATATTATTATTTTATGAGTAACCATGCATATAAATTGTTGGCATTTAAACTCATTAAAATAGTACTTTCTGTCTGAGATAAAAGTTTGCCAGATATGATGAAAAAGGCAAAAAAAAGAGGTACATTTTCGATGAAAAATGTGCATGGTATACACAAGTGTCTACAATAGTAATAACACCTCATTACAGAAATTCAATGAAAATTTCTTACCCGAATACAAAACTGATATGATACAAGAAAAGAGAGAGCAGAGTTCTTAGTTAAGTTAATCCTAGACAAGGCTGCTTGCATTTAACTCTTTGCCAATATCCTCCAGAAAGGTGTAAATTCCTTTCTTCTCCCAGCACCACTAACAGCTATGGGTAAATAATAGAGAAGGCTGAGTTCTTTCATCTAGGTATGGCAATAATATTAGAAGTAAAACTCTGAATTCAAACTAACTGTGCTTGCTTTAAAAAACTGGCCTTGTATTACACAATCCCATTGGTGGAGGGGTTGGGTAAATAAATACTTAAGTTTATGCAAATGTCTAAACATCTGCTTACTATAGATGTCTTAAATCAATTTCAGCCTGTTTATCAGCCCAATGGCTCAGTGGTTGACATGTTGGCCTGCAACATAGTAAGCAAGTTTGAATTTCAGTTGGACTATTATGTTATTTTTCAAACATACCATTGGTAAGGTATGGATGTCATGATCCCTCTTGCTTTGGTTAAATTGTACCACTAATATTCTTCTGGAAAGATTGTTTTGGCATTGAATAACTGAAGGTTGATATGCCATTAAACAAAGAAACCATACCTAAACATTCTCAAATCTTGCCTTGAGGTGGATTTTCTACTTAGGAAACAAGAAAAAGTCAGACACAGCTTAATCTGCTGAATATGGAGATGGTTACAACTTGTACAATTTTGTGTTTCACCAAAAAATAGTTGTTTTAAAAAAATATCAAAAGTGGCTTTATAACTTTTTCTAACTGACATTAACTCATCTAAATAAGATATTACTTTATTGTATAAGTACTATATTGAGTTCTATAAACTTTTATTGTAATCTCTTTATTCATATCGGTATATATCTTGGTTGTGTGGCTGTCGCCACATCATCAGTTAGTGAATCTTTAAATCAACCATTTAAAAATGAGCGTTTGAGCTAAGATTGCCAAACTTGATGGCCTTGTTTTTTGTTTTTTTAACAAATCTCATAACATTTCTGCCTAAGAGATTGTGTTTAGAGACTAATTGAAATGTGCTATGATTCATGCTATTAATATAATCATCATATAAACATCAATATTTATTGTCAACAACAATGCTTTAGATTTATCATTATTGATATTTAGTTTTCCACCTTTATTGGCAATGTGACTGCCTCCACTTTCACTTGCTACTAATCTACCACTAAAAATAATTCTGATAGTAAAAATAACATTTTTGTTATTGTTAATGTTTTTGTTTATGAAAACTCTCATTCATTATATCCACTGGTAACGGTTCTTCGTTTTACTTGAAAGTTTCACTTTTTGTTGTTTTTTTTTTCATACAAGAGGAAAACTTTTATAGAATTCACATTTGGTTGTTTATTTGTCGATGTTGTTTTTTTTTGTAAATTTTTTCCTATGATATTCATTATAATTAAAAGAAAATCCATTAATATTTGCTTTGATGGTGTTGTCATGGTAACATTGTGTGCATATAACAGAAGTTTTATTTTTCTTTGCTTTTTTGAAATAGAATTTTGAAAAAAAAAATGTCTTCCTTGCTTCTTAAAATTGATTTCATTTGAAGCCAACCTAACAAAATGGATATTTGAAGCAGGAAAAAGTGAGACAGTCCCATATGAAGTTGTTTTCATCCTTAAAAAAATAAATTTATTTATTGATCACAAAATTAATTAGATTATCTAATAGCAATTTTTCAATTGGCCTCATACGTTATGATCTTGGATGTGTTCATTTCGTGACTTTTACAAGTCTTTTTGAGGATGTAGAAAATGTGTTGGCAAAAATTTTCATGAATAATATGAAATAGTTACTTACATAATAACCAGTGTTACTTTTTCTCTTTCTATCTATGTTCATTCATCTGCACATGTTATTGCAGTATCTCTTTGATTTGCTTAGGATTTAAGTGTGTGTATTTACCCAACCCCTCTCCCATGGATAGGATGTGACACAAGGTAGATTTTTTCAACAGAGTAAAGTTGGCTTAAATTCAGTGTTTGCCTTCTCTTTGACTGGTTGTTGTACCAAAGCAAAATAACACTGTCTGATTTACTATTTACCAATTGCTGGTTGAGAGAAGCAGATGGCTTTATGCTTTTTCCAAAGGCATTCACATGAAGTGAAGTATAAACAGCCTCATCCAGGATTTGAACTCTGGTCACTGATTTCTCCTTTTATGATGATTACTGCTATGCTAAGTATAACTCCCTGGCTCAAAGTGTAGTTTTCTGGAACTCTTTTGTAGATTCAAGTGTAGAATATATACTGATGGAAATCTAATATATTGAATGAAAATATTTTTAAAATCAATAAAAGCATACGTATATTTCTGTCCGTGTTTTCTTATCTTTAAGACAGCATTAAATTTTAGACTTTTTGAAAGGAAAACAGTTTTTCTACTGTATATTTTTTATTTTAGAGATTTTAAAATAACTGTGATTTTTATGAGCACAGATACAATACTTTGATCTTTAGCAGAGAGTCAGGAATCAACATTTTCATTATAGGAGTCCCCATGGTGCAGTGGTTAACATGCTGGACTGGAATATTATAATACACTCTAATTATTTACACATTCATCAGAAAATTCAATCTGATCCAAAACAGAAATTCTGATGAATGTGTAAAAAATTTTATCATTTGCTAAAGTGAATTACACTAACAAAATTAAAATCATTCTCTCTCTGTCATATATATATATATTCGTATAGTTGTGGTAATGAGATCATATATGTGTATACATTGTCTCATGGCTGTCAAGTAAATATGAAATGACATGTTTAAAATCTTCCCTATTGAGAATAATCAAAGAAGATGAAAAAGATAGGCGATGAACATGTATATATGGATATTCAGTGGGTCCTTAACCTCTGTTAGATTGTTTCTTTATTTTTCTTTTTATTCTCCTCCTTTGGCCTGGGGATGTTTAAAGACACCAAAATGCAATAGTGGAAGTCATCTTCAGTTGAGTGTTAGTTCCATCCAATTTCACATAATTTCTGTACTGGCTAGTAATGATTTGAGTGGCACATGCCAAACGCATGGGCAAGACTGTCTGAATTGGCATTCAGGATTTGAATGGAACATGTAAACAAAATTGATGCTAGGTGCCAACTAAGTTAGTTGGAAAGATGAACTAATGACAGCAAATTTTAAAGAAAATTGTCTTCCGCCAAAAGGAGATATTTTGTTCCTCTGGTGATTAAAAACAGGATTTATCACTGCATATATTCCCACTCTGAACTCATAACATAAAGCAAAAGTGTCAACTAGAGGATAATACTTATGTAAGATTATTGACAAGGATGAAAACTGATTTATCATAATGAAGAAAAAAATGAATATTCATATTTCTACAGCTAATGGACAGGTATTCATTCCTCAGATGATATTGGATCACCATATCTGAAGAGCAGCTGAAAATCATAGAAATCTATGAAGAGAGAATTTCAAATCCTGAGTTCTACCAGACCAAAATGAGTCTGAAGAAATCCCATATTTGAATATCTGATCCTCACCACAGACTGCTAAAGAAACCCTTAACAGAACCATCACTCGTGACATGGCAAAACTGAGTGGAAATTGAAGCACACTATAGATAGAATAATCAACTACTGTTGAACTGTCCAATATAAAGATACATATTTACATTTAAAAAAAGAAAAGAAATGAGGAGGATATAAAAGATATGGATGAAAGTTGAAATGTGAATAAAAAAGGGAAACAGAAAATGAAGGAAAAAAGTGAGAACATTTGGAAAGAAACACTTTGTCTTTATCATTTTCTTTTTTTTAGAATAGACTTTCAAGGATAAGTCATTTGAATTAATATCCCAACTCTTTTCCCAGCTCTCGACTCACAATAAATTTTTCTATGTTCATTCACCATGACACGAATACATCGCAAGTCACTTTTCTTGTTTGATTCTGAATATTTTTGTGTAAATAGCTATGTATATTGTTGTTCTTTCTTTTGTTTTGTTCACTGTAGAATAAAAGATTTATTCCTTTAAAATCTACCTTGTCATTTTGTTTTCAGTCTCAGTGCCTACTCATTTCTCAAGTGGACAGAAGGTTCCTTGATTAACAACCTCAGAAGATAGAAATATCTTCTGAAATAATCATTCTTTCTTTTTTTATGTGTTGCACTCTAAGAGAGTGGCCCCCTCTTCATACGCAGGTTGTGATAAAAGGTCAATTTTTAAGTGGAGTTTAACAGGTTTGAATTCAGAGTTTTCTTTCTCCTAGATTAGTTACCAAACCCAAGCTGAAGAACCCAGTCTACCTTTCTATTTACTCATAACTGGGGGGAGAGTAATGGGTTTCATGCCTTTTTGTGAATTAGTGCTATGTGAAATGCAATCAACCTTATCCAGGATTTGAATTTTCATCGCTGTGTCTATTTCCTACCATCATAACCATTACTCTACATCTCCATTAACACTAACAACTAAAATTGCTAATCTCAGGATTTTCTGATGGTGTGAAACTCCAAGAAGCATTTTTACTAGATAATATGAAGAGATTCAATTGCTCTATCACTTCATATTAAGCAATTTTAGTTCTTAAATACTGCTGGTCAGTTAGTTTAATGTTTTAATTGACAGTATTATATAAACATATATATGAGCTATTTCTATTGATTCTGACAGCATGCCCTGCTGGTAGGGCTTAGAATATTCCATCTCCCCAGTAGAGGGGTGAGATCTCTCAAATAAAGGGGTGTCCTGGCTATCATATAAAACTGCATCTTGTGATGAGTATCCAGGTCTGGAGATAGGGAAAGTACTAGAGTACCTCTTCATTGCCAGTATTCTCAAGTCCACTCTGGTAGTATCTGTTAGGGTACTATCCAGTTTAAAAACTCAATAGCAGTAGTATTTTAACTTTTTTAAGGCGTGTGCAGTGCGGTTTTGCATGCTGGGCAAACTTTTTCACTGCAGGATTGCCTGCCGGAATAATAGTTTCTGTAGGGTTGCTTGGGAAAGCAAGTATGATGTTGGAAGACCCAAAACTTGTAAGGACCCAAAGAACATCACTGACGAGGTGATCTTGCACACTCTTTGAGTGTGTGACTACAATACATCTGTTTTCAAATAATTATGTAAGTATTTGGTAGGAATATTTGATATTATATAACTTTGTGTAAAAAATGTATAAATGTTCAATGTGCACAGTTCCCTAACTTCTCGGCACAAAATAAACCCAGACAAGCTGACATGACATTAAAATCAATCCATCAGTCAAACTGAGATCATGAAAGAGAAGACAATTTGGAAAAATCAGAATGACAAGTTTTGATCGTGATATGATCACACAAGAACACAACCAAAATATGTCAGTCTGATTTTTCTAAGTTGTCTTATTATTTTTCATATATATATACATATAGGCACACAACACCAATTCTTGCTTGAAAAATAATTGTTTGGAAATAATCAGATTTCCCATTCCTAAACTTTCAGTGATATCTTCCTTTAAAATGTAATAATCAAGGCTGTTAAAAACTGCTTTTCATCCAGTTTTATTTGCAACCATTTTGCTTCCCTTGAAAAAAACCTAGCCTCCTAATCTGATCAACTAAATAGTCATGAAAACATGAAAATAGAAAAACAATAACTTTAAAAAGATTGGAATGCTCATCAGTCATGTTAGAAAGCATAGTGGTTATGTTACTGTATTTCCTCATCTGAGAATAAGAGGATAAAGATATTTCACAAAAGAAAAAGACAAAAAAAAGGGATTAGTCTGCAAATAGGAGCTTTAGTTCTCTAGAATTATGAGGCTCTTAATCTCAATTGACTAAATAATCTTTATATTCTACAGCAAATCTTTATTGACAGATTCCCTTTTGATGTACTTCTTACAAAAGATAAACTCCTCATGGATCTATCAGACAAATTAGACTTAGATTTGCCATTGTGACTTTGGTAATTACCAAAACTCTGCTAAACTATGGTTATAAGAATATTAGAAGTAGTGTTAATACGTGCAGTATGTTAAGTTATTGTGTGGTGTTGAATCATACCAAAGGCCCGGGAGACTGGGTTCAATCCCAAATACTCAAAAAATGGTACTTGATGCCACCTTGCTTAACACTCAGCTTATAAAGTAAGGATCAAGAGTAAAGTGGCACAATCCAGAGAATGGAGTAGAGTCCTCCCCTACACCACAGTGTTGTAGCTATTGAAAAAGGAGCCTTTGAGTCACCCTCGACTAAGGTCGCCAACCTTACTTACTTATATATATATGAGAAACAAATACAGAATCATCTCTTGAAAACTGGTCCCTAATGTTGATAATAGTGTAAGTCTTGGACTGGAGATGGTAAGTTCATTGAAGTGAACTAGTTTTATCAGCTAATGTTGAAATTAAATCTTTGTTGGGTATCACCTACCTTTTCAGCATAATGAGCTGTTCCATCTGCCATATATGGCAGTACCAGAGATCAGTCTGGGAATAAGCCTACGAGTCAGACCAGAAGAGCCGTTCCTATTGTTGAAGTATATCATTACTCTATCACTAATCCTATGTTCTTATTACTAACAGTCTCTCTCTTGTAAATACTCTTTCCTGTAAATATAACTATTTTCCTCACATATCGTGGTTTGTCTTATTATTATTACTACTTGTGTTCACTAATGAGAACACAGCAATCTTAAAACATATGAGGGATGCCAATTTGGAAAATCAGAAAAAAGTTTTGATTGTGATTGGATAATTTGAGACCATTACTAATAATTTATTAAGAATTATTTAAGAAACTAGTATAGTGCCATCTCTTTAAAATTGGTCATTTGTATTGATAATATTGTTTCAGAACAAACTATGTAGAATGTTATTTTAATTTCTCAGCTGAAATTCACATTCACACTTGGTAACTTGATGATGTCATCTCATCAAGTAATTCAAATCTTATATCCTTGCATTAACTATTAATTGCTAACCTCTTGTATATTGACTGGACAGTTTTGAAAACGGAAAAAGAAAACAAAGAAAATTATGAGCTAACATTTTTATCTAGCATTCCTATTTATATTTGATGGAAAACTAATAAAGCTTAGTTTTGGTTTTTGTTTTTGTTTGGTTTCTTTGTTCAATGGCATATCAACCTTTGTGAGTTATTTAATGCCAAAGCCATCCTTCTAGAAGAACAGCAAGGTGATAAAGCTTGGTATAATTGTAAAGCACTACTGAGCACTCTGGCTAAGAGGTAATAATACCTTAACCTTAAAACTAGATTGCTAAATTCAGATATGGTTTGGAATATATTTGCCACTAACCCAGAGCACCCTTGCAATACCTTACAATACCATTTGACTTTGTTGGATTTCCATCAGAATACAAGATGAAAATGCAGCCTTATAAAATAATTTTTGTTGTATGGAAAATTTTCTTGTCAATATATATGAGCCCAGAACTCAAGAGTTAATTCATTAATGTAAGATTTGAATTGACAAGATAATTATATGAAGACACTGAATGTGATTGTAAACTTCATGAGGGAAGTCAAGACAATATTTTATAGAGTTTAATCTGAAACAACTATTTTCCAAACTACTGATAAAAGAATCCTGTTTCCTTTACTAAAATCTGCTTATAATTGTGGAATGTTAAAGTTCCTGGAAAATCCACATCATGGTATGGAAACCAAACCTGCAACAGTCTTTTCAAATTGTTATAAGTCTTTTATAATGTAATCAAAACTATCTCAGAAGTTTAAAGAATATGAGTATATATATCTATATAATGTGTGCAAGTATTTACTTATGTAACCGGGCTATTGGCCTAATGGTTAGAGTGTTTGCCAATGGTCCGGGAGACTGGGTTTCAATTCTAGGTCGAGTCATACCAAAGACTCAAAAAATGGTACTTGATGCAACCCTGCTTAACACTCAGAACTGTAAGGTAAAGACTCAAGGGTAAAGTAGAGTCGCACCTTACTCTACACTTTGGTATAGTAGCTATTGAAAAGGGAGCCTTCAGGTCACCTTCAACTAAGGTTGCCAACTTTACTTTTATTTAATCATATTTACTTTTGAAAAATGAGTCAAGATTGGTGCTTCTCCATCGCTGACATGAACAGCTTCAGGTTTTCTGGCATAAACAGATAATAAAAAAATAAATGATTTCATTAATTATTTAAAAAAAAATGTACAGAATTCAGTTTTAACAAATTTTTGTTTATAAATTTTACTGGAAATATATTGCTTCTCCATTATTTTATTGTTGCTTTTGAAATTAAGGACCTTAATTTTCATGCTAATATGATGTCTTCTTTTAAATGTTATCGTTGATTATTGTTATAGTGTATGGTAACATCTGCAGTTGTTTTTTGTCAATATCAACAAAAAACTTCAAAAAAAGCTAATATTTATTTTAATTTTGATATTTTTTGTACCAAAAGAGGAATCTTAAAGGTCAAGTTTTTCAATTCATTAATGATAAATGTGGAATCATTTCACTGTGTTTAATTTTAACTTCATTTGTAGTACAACAACAAAGGCTTGTATCCTGAAATAAGGACATTTCAAAGGAGACATTTGATTTATAAGGTCATAAAAATTAAGGTCTTTTCTAATTAAAACTGAAAATGCAATAAAAATAAATACGATATGTTTTCAGCTTAATCATGAACATAAAAATAAAATTGGCTAACATAGCAAATGTCCACGATTTAATAAATTTCTGATATAAAAACAAAAGAAAAACAGTTATAATATGGGAGTTACTCAATAGATCTGGTGAATTTTGTGATATATTGACTCACATTTCATCCATGTGTCCTGGAAAAAAGTTTGCTTTTTTTTTTCAATATAATCTTCATGCTTTAAAACACATTCTGCCCATGTAAAAAACAAGCATTTGTACTACTTTTGAAATGAAATCTTAGGCTTGAGTTTTTAGCTATTTGCTCATGGTGTTCTTCACTTTATCATCACTTGAAAACTGTTCCATACAAATTCTTTGTGGGGAGGGGGCAAACAGGAGGAAATCAGAGGGACCAGATCTACACTGTAAGGATGATGTGGCAGCTGTTCCAAACCAAACTGACTGATGGTTTCTGCTGCTTTGCATTGTCCTGGTGAAACCCAGTGACAATTGATCTTAGAAAAGGCAAGGTGATCATGCGCAGTTTTGTGTGCTGTATCCACAGAAATTTGTTGTTGTTTGGAAATGACCTCTATTTTAACTCATATGTTAGCCAAAATGTGTGCATTAACTGAATCTACCACCTCAGGTATGCTCGTCTGAATGCTATTTTGACCTTCTTTTAACAAATTAGCATATTTTTTTACAGAAACATTATTCTTCATTTATGTCATATGTTCTTTGGTAACTTTTAAATGGTTTGCTCCTAAAATTTTGTTACCCAGTTGGCTGGGGCTGTAGAATACACTGACTGCAACTCTGCAGAGGGGTAAGAATCTTTTAAAATCTCGAATATTAAATAAGTGCTGACATTCATCATCAAAAGTCTTGATTCAACTGAGATAAGTATTAAATGCTAATTATAATCCTTTACTCTTTTCTAAATAAAATGTTTCAGTATTATCACAAACCACTGTTATGATGGAACCCCAACATGCTCATTGCCCAGTTGGTTGGGGCTCAGTGTATTATACATACACTGACTGCACTTCTGCAGAGGAGTAAGACCCCCACCAACGAGTGTCCTAGATATGACACTAAACAATCTGATGGTGAGTTTCCAGTAATGCTGGAACTTTGGGGAATTAGAAGCACCCTTTCATTGCCATTGCTCCCAGTTCCACTCTGGCACAGAATGGTAGTACCTGATAGGGCCCTATCTATGGGTTAAATAGAACTAACTGCATACTTATGCTAAACTGAATTGTTTGAATTGGAACTGTTTGACTAAAATAAATAGCTTGAAATAGAAATTTTTTGACACTCAAACTATGTACTTACATATAAACTGTGTGCTAAACTGAATTGTTCAAAATGGAACTGTTTTTCTTTTGACATTGAAACTGTACTTACACTAAACTAAATTGTTTAATATACAACTGTTTTTGACATTTAACTATGTGTTAACAAAATCTGTACTTATACTAAACTGAATTAGCTGAATTAGAACTGTTTGAATAAACTGAATAACTTGAAATAGAAATATTTTTGACAATTAAACTGTATTCTCAGACTAAACTATTTTTTGAAATAGAACTATTGACATAAAAATGGATTTGGCATTAAATTACCTACAAAGGTTGATATGCCATAAAACCCAAACAATCGACCAACTTAAAATTTTGATGACAAATCTATCAGACCTTGAACACTTAGTTTGATTTGTCCTCAATTTGAAATAAACTAATATTTTTGCTCTAAACGGATTCCAAACAATTTAGAGTTATATTTATGGAAAAAAATTAGATAAAAATTATTTTTACTTCTCTTAAATAAGTTTACTATATTTATTGATTACCAGTCACTTTTTATTAACAGAATGCCTATGTCAGTATTAGAATGCAACAGCAGAAATCTTTTAATAGTCTTTTATTTCATTATTATTCCTGAAACTGAACTCTGTGTTTACTCTATTTCATGACATATAAAAGTCTTCCACTTTTTTCTCAAAAGAAGAAAAATTATACAATACTCTCCTTAAAACTTCATCACAAGAATATGAAAATGTATAACCATATGAAAAAGTCTCTCAAATGTTAATTTTTCTCAATAATTTTGCAGAGGAATACTTGAAACTATAAAATTGTGTCCAAACAATTAGAGACTAATACAAAATAAATTGCAATGTTTTAAAAATGCAATAGAACATTGAAAATATATGTATTATTATAATCAAACATTTAGAAATTAGTTGAATTTAAGCATTAAATAACCAGAAAGAGTTGATATGCTGTTAAACAAATAAACCAAAACTGTTTATTGTAAACTTGTAAGAAAATAAACACAGGTGAGGCTGTGTTTTAAACCATGAACAGATTTAAGTTGAATTTATATTATATAAGATTGTAATGAAATAAAATAGTTACAAGATTCTATTTTTCCTTATTAAAATGTATTTATTGCAATGTAACAACTTGATTCGTTAATATGCCCTTGATCCAGCATTGTTCATTTATAAAACATAAGTTTGCTCCTTGCATCAACTTCCTGACTTTGAATTACAACTTATTTATTTAATCATTTAAAACCTGACTTGATATACTTAATCAGTAATGAATAATCTGGTGCAATTATCTTGAATACTCCTATTTTCAGGTGAATTTTATCTGGAACAAAAAGCAAAGGCCTAAGCTTGAAGGATGGACTAAGAATTACAGTACTTAACAAACTCTGACCTTATCCACCCAAGTGCACTTTCAGGATTATAAAGATTATTATGCAAACACACACACAAATGGATGGTTTGAGTGTTCACATTTGAAGAATGAAGATTCAAATCATTTTCTTCATTTTTATGTGATACACTGATCAGTTAAATATATCATAATTATTTGTTCATAATACACACTTGTAACTTTGGGCTATGAAATTTTGCATATATATATATATATATATATACACTCCTGCACATAGATAAAAAGAATATATAGATGTGTAAATGCATTAATGAGTGTGCATGTAGATAGATAAATAGATAGATAGATAGTACAATTTTCCACAAATATACTGACATTAGGAATATTTTTATGTGTTATATATACATGGATTTTGTATTATCTAAAAATAAATTTTACAAATATTTCAATTCATTTTTGTTAAGCAATGATTATGAAATTTAACATCTTGCCATAAACTTAATTTTACCTGTTGCTACAAAATAAAAATTTCTCTCTTAAAATACGAAGTACTTTATCAAGTAAAAAAGTTTATACATTTTTTTTTGTATGTATCACACTTCCATTTATATTTTCATTTTGATATCTATGGACTTGAATCAAGCTGAGGGCCAAATGAAGAGAAATATTAGCATAAGAAGATTGTGACTGCAATCCTTCAAGAAATAAGTGGAAAATCAGCATCTAAGATCCTCATCTTTTACAAGTGAGAAATAAACTTTCTTTCTCATTTTATTACAATGTACCTGGCTATGTTAGTATATATAAGGATTCATATTCTGTAAGTATATGTAAGTATTCATCAATATGTCAGCAGATAGAGAAGTAGTCATTTACCCTATGTTCATCTAAAACATTTATTGTTTGATCTATGACTGATATTTGCTACTGAATTAAATACATTCAACAAAAAAGGAAATATAAAGAAAAATAATTTATTTTATTTATCAATAGGGAATATAATTATTGATATATTTTATTTATCTGTGTGTGTGTATTTTAGTATGTGGGTGTGTTAATGTGTATGCATATGTTAATGCAGTTGTATATATTAGTGGGGGGGTGTTAATGAGTATGCATGTATTTGTGTGGGTGTGTTAATTCATATTTATATATTTGGATGTTAATATGTATATATTTGTATTTATGTGTTTGTGTTCATATGTTTATATATGTGTGTATGATCATGTGTATACATATGATTCTAATAATATATATGTGTTTTAATGTGTGTGTGTGTGTATATATATATATATATGTGATTTGTGTGTGTGTGTAATTATATATGTGTTAATGTGTATGTATATATTAGTATTTATATATGTGAATGTGTGTGTTAATCTGTATACATATATTTGTATTTAAATGCATATATTAATCTTTATATTTATTTGTGTATGTATATATATTTGTGCTAATGTGTACATAGTTGTATTAAAGTGAATATATTTAACTGCATTGATATATATATATATATATATAATTTTATATTATTATATGCACACACACACACATATATGTATATATAAGGAGAGAGAGTGTTGGATTTTGCCACAATGTTATCATTGGGTAAATAGGCTAACCTGCTTACCACTTCTCTCTTGGGTGCTGTGAGTCTCACAAGTGCACACACTGATCTATATATATATATATATATATAAGCTCATAAATGTTTTTCTTGATCTTATTGCTGGATATATTCCAAGTATGAATTTCATTAGAAAGGTAGTTAAAAATATTTTGATTTATAGTGAGCCAACTGGAGAAAAAAATCTCTGAAGGATTTATTCATAATTTAATGATTTATATAGTTTTTGTTTATTTTTTGTTATTAAATCTTATCCGGAAAGTAGATTTCGTTAATTGCCTTTCAGAAAACTTGCTTGGATGAGTGTATCTAAAAAGAATGAAAAGTAAAAAAAGAAAATACAGATGTGCATTATTTCTTGTACACATTTTAATGGGCTCTTTTGATTTTACTTGTCTACTTTTCAGATATTTCTCAATTTTTTTCCTCAAATAGGGTTTTAAATCTTACAGTTCCATCCATTTTGCAATTTCAAGAATTTCTCAGGGTCATATTCAGATCCATTGTTTACATTTTTTTTTCTTTTTCTGAAAACATGATTTTGTGGGGTTTTTCCAATTTTCTTTTTTTTTTTTGTCCTGCTTAGAGATTCCTAGAAAAATATCCTCCTTTATCAAATAACAAAAGCTTTACAATCCAATCAGCTGAAGCTATTGAATACACCGACTGTATCTTTGCAAAGGGGTAAGACCCCCTACTCTACCAATGAGTATCCTGCATCTGACACTAAACCATCAGATGGTGAGGCTCTATGCCTAGATTTTTTTAAACTCTGCAAACAAATGATTAATATGAAATAGAATTATTAGTGTTATATCGTAAATACTTGAAACAATTTAACTGTGTGCAAATAAATGATTAATATTAGATAGAGTTATCAGTGTTAAATTGCAAGACTTGAAACCATTTTACTGTGCACAAACAAATGAGCTCTGGCTCATTTAGAAATAATGTTACTGACAAGCTATTTATTAACAAAATCATATATAATATATATGTACAAACAGGATTTGGCATTAAATAACCTACACAGCTGATATGCCATAAAACCCAACCAACCAAAAGCTTTATTTCACATGGATAAGACCTTACTATCAGATTTGCATAATGTTTTTCATATACATGACATTTATGTGAAACAGCCAATCAACTTTAAGGTAGCTGAGCACCCTAGTTTGTTAGGAGTGAGTTCTATGTAAAAGCTCAGTATCTTTCTTCTTGGTTGGTTTAGTATCAGTGGCAATGCTGGAGATGCTATACCAATGTAAACTCTTTGAACTTTGATTATATGATTGAACTGATTCCTACCACACCATTAATGTTGATGCTGCTTTGCCTGCCAATACAAACTGTAAATGTAATCTTTAATAATTTTTGATTAATTCTACAATTTTGAATTCCTTTGAAATAAAATTTTTGTGATTTTTTTTATTTTTTATTTTTTTAATCATTTTTTAAAAAGATAAGCTATTTGAAAGGCAACATAAAATACACATATATCATTTACTATCTTCAGAACAGGCGGAGTTCCTGTAGCAGAGTGACTAAATTACTTGATAGCAAAATGGTAGTAACCAAGTCAGGACTACCATTGCACTATTATGGTCACTTTTGTACTAATTACCTTAGGGAAGGTATGCTACCCCACTTAATCTCTCAGCAATAGGTTAAATATTACCACTACTGTTCTACAAAGATGATTTTGGAATTAAATAACCCATGAAGGTTGATATGCTATTAAACAAAGAAACAAACCCAAACTCCAGAACAGTGTACCTACATAAGGGACAAGTGAATTTAGCTGTCTCAAGGTTTGTTGCGAGAATGTGTCTCCTGCAGGAATGAGAATAAAAACAATTGAATCTGTTTATAGAATATATGCAGTGTGAAATGAGGGATTACTTAATGGCTGAACTGGTCATGAATGATTGAGAAGGTTTTCACCTGGAAATAAGTCAGTTTAAAATGCATCACTCTGAAAGCGCTTGTAAATATTGATGATGCCAAACTGATGACTTTAATTGAATCTAATATGATTCAAGCATCAAACATCTGTGGGAAAATTTGACATAAAAAGATAGACTCTTATCATCTTGCAGTATTATGTGTAAATGTATATTGCTTCTTTTTTAACAGAAATATAGAAACTCAAATCTAGTCATAATATCTTTTGCATAATTAATAAGTAAGTCGACTACACTACTTAATCCTAGCCTAGTCAGCTGAGATGAAAGATTATACTGACTGCATCTTTGCAGAGGGGTAAGATCCCCACTTCCACAATGAGTGTCTGAGATATGATACTAAACAATCTGATGGTGAGGCTCTAGTAATACTGAAGCTTTGAGGAATGTGGAGTTCCCCGTCATTGCTATTGTGCCCTGGTTCACTCTGACCCAGAGTGCTAACACCTAATAGGGTCCTATCTATGGGTCAATAGCCCAGTTGGCTGGGGCTGTAGAATACACCGACTGCTCCTCTGCAGAAGGGTAAGACTCCACCCTACAACGAGTGTCCTGGATATGACATTAAACAATCTGATGGTGGGACTCCAGTAATGTTGGAACTTTGGGGAGTGTGGAGTACCCCTTTATTGACATTTATACCCGGTCCACTCTGGCCTAGAATAGTAACACCTGATAGGGTCCATAAAACCAAACCAAACTACTTTATCCCTCTCTTTTTCTCTTGCTCTCTCTCTCTCATTTTCTGTTTATTTTTTCTTTTGCCCTGTCAGTGAAGCTTAGAATATAATCACCGCATTCTCTGTAAACCCCTCTTTAAAAGGGTATTCTGGGTATGACATCAAACTGCATCCAGTGGTGAGGCTTCAGTTCTGGAGAATATTAAGTACTTCTTCATTGCAATTATTTCCAGTGAGAGTATCTGTTAGGGTCCTATTTATGAGTCCAATAGATCTGTTGGAAAATTAGTAGTATTTGATAGAACTTGAATCCATACAACTGTATCCTTATTATTTCTATACTTGACATCATTTAACTGTGTGAAAACAAATGAATATGAACAAAGAAAACATTGCAATGGCTCATTGAAAGTATAGTTATGATTATGTGCAAATATTCACAAATTTCAGGATTAGATAACCTATAAGGAATTGATATGGGGTTAAATCATCATCATCATCATCATGTCACACCACTAGGGCGGATCTCCTTAACCCTCTCCCACCACCCATCTCTATTGTCCATCGCTTCCAGTAGGTCTTCAAAGCTACATCCTATATCGGCACTAAGCTTTTGTATGTATGTATGTTTTAGCTGGTCGTCCTACCTTTGCTTGTCCTTGTGAAGGGGTCTACAGGAGTATGTCGCTTATGAATTTGTCCTTACTTCTCTAGCAGTGTCCCACATGTCTGGTTTGTCTAACTTGGATAGTTTTTGTGATGGGTAGTTAGTGGCTGTACAGCTGTTGCTTTGTGGGGTGCTGCCTCCAGGGCTTGTTCAGTAATACTCACATCATTCTTGTGTAGTTACCGTCAAGCTTTTTCTCCATACGTTTAGTTAGCATCCATACAGCATTATCAATACAACCACTGCTTCTATGGTTAAATAAAACAAGCCAAAGCAAACCTTTTTTATTTTTACATTATCTATATACTTCAGTCTTCTTTCAGTTTGTCACGTTTGTTCTTAGCTTTTATTTTCAATTTTTCTTTCTTACTTTCCAACAAAGTCTTCACTTGTTAAATGAAGTATTTTAAAAGGACTTCAGTCAACTGATGTTCTTGAATTCTAAACTTGCCAGCCTGACTGATGCCACCATCTTAAACCAGCAGACAAGCAGAAGTGCCATTCTATGTACAATAACTTCATTACTTATTATAGAAACTAGTATTTTTAATGGGTGTGTGTATGTTTAACTATATACATCTATATATATTTGTGTGTGAGTATATATAAGGCCACTTCTATCAAACTCTGGGGCCTTCTAAGTCCATTTGTGCTTACTATCCCATGATAAAATTGAAGTAGGTTTCCCTTCAATCGTTTATTCCTCTGAAGCACCACATGCTATGAACAAATATATTCCCAACAATCTTGATGATTCTAATCATTGCTCAGATTCATGCATTGGATTTTAAAGAGCCAACTCTCTTCTTTAACTCTCATCAAGCCTTAAATAGACCTGATTTATCAACCATCTCTTATTTCTTCTACTCTAAAGGAGCTTCATTATCTAGTCCAACTAGCATGTTTATCTCTTTCTCCATTAGTTTTGCCATGTCTTGTGTGATGCATAAAAATGGCCAGTTTTGAATACTCATACCCTGTCAGTTGGCAAAGTTATGCATTATATGCCTAGCATGAAAAACAGTCATTAGCTTGCCTAAATTATTATGGACCATAATGGACATTAGGGAAATTTTCCTTTCAATGATCTTGTCTCTTTCATACTTATATCTTCATAGGGTATCCCTTATGAGCATGTCATCTTTATTTATATAAAAAAATCAATGTGAATTTATATATATATATAAAATACCTTAAAATTCCCTTAGCCAACGTGGTCCGCTTGGTGGCTGAGTGGTCTGAAACTCAGTCTAACGTAAAGTTGGACGGGTTTCGATCCCGGCTTCGAGCGTCCTGCATGTCTAGCCACACTGAAGAGTTCTGATAGAACAAAACAGTCTGTCTGTGGATGACTATATATATATATATATATATATATATATATATATATATATATATCTTAATGCTTCTTTATTAAAATCATGGGCTCTGTGTATATTAAGGTGGGGTCTCTTAAACTTTTATTGATTTTTTTTTTTTTTCTTGTTAGTGGAAAGATGATTTTGAAAAAAAACCAGTGTATTTGCTTGCATGTAAAATGCATTATTTACAAAAGTATTTGAAAGACCATAACAATTTATTCAAAATTCATAGTTATCCATTTAGAACTTAGCCCCCCTCGTAACAATACCAGATCTTAGGAAACTTTGTAATATTTACATTATTTTGTTCTTGTTTATTTAGATGTACATCTTGTATGACAGCAAATATTATAAAAATCGTACCTGCAACAGTCCAACAATATATATATATGAGGTGTCTTCTCAACCCTAACATAAAGTTAATAGCTTTACCCACTACTTAATGAGACTTGGCTCCTTGTAATGATGCATGGAAATATTTTTTTTATGAGGAGTAGTAAAAGATAAACCTTGCCTATAAATTTCAGCGCTTGTAATCTAGAAAATTTTTCGATATGTGCCATTTTGAATTCAACTGAATTTTAAGTTTTACGATGTGTGAACAGATTTTCAGTATATAGTCAAGCACATGGAATGAGTTTTAGCTAGATGACATTTTTATTTAATTCTAATTTCCAGTTTTACCATATGTACAAAATTCATTGAATAGAGGACATCTTGTATTTTTGTTTCAAAATCAACTTTAGTGATGAAATTTAATTAAAGTTAGTGGTAATGATATATACTATTCCCAATATTTTTCTAGGATTGTCTATATTATTTTTCTTTCAGAGGAATTCATTACTTATCTTGATAGTTCTTGAATAATGATATTAACCTAAATAATTTGATAAGAAATCATAATTCAATGTCGTAAGTTTTCTTTTGATGTTATTAAATTTTGTTTCGAATTATTGAAAACACACGTTCCTTTTTTTAAGATGTTAAATTGATAAAAATGATTCATTTTCATCTGAGGTCATAATAATTTTATTTGTTTAACCCAGCTTTTTTTCAGGACATGCTACTGATATATATAATTAAATGTGATGGA
The DNA here is from genome assembly GCA_963585895.1 of Sepioteuthis lessoniana. NCBI lineage: Eukaryota > Metazoa > Mollusca > Cephalopoda > Myopsida > Loliginidae > Sepioteuthis > Sepioteuthis lessoniana. The sequence continues at coordinate 130,831,375 of OY757904.1, read as the reverse complement.
CCTATATATATATATATATATATATATATATATATATATATATATATATGCATGCTCCTCCACGGAGGTTGAGCACTCTGGCGAAGGAATTAATGGCTGCCACTCACAAAATGCAAAGCTCTTTGAATGAATTGAGCACTCTGGTATCCAGTAAGGCAAAATGTAAACAACAAAAGCTACAACATAATTGTCTTTAATTGGAATCATTTTAAGATGAGGCTTCTTAATCTGAGAATTAATTTTTTTTTTTTACTGCGGACTTTTTGTCCTCATCTTGGTAGTTTTTGTGTTGTTTCTTCTTCGCTACGTTTCAGCCAAATTTCACCTCTAGCCTTCTTCAGGTGATTAACTGCAACCTCGGATGGGAATGCTGAGTCTTGTAATTACTGCCTTCCATTGTTATTGTCTATCGCACCACGCAATAAATAAAAAATTAATTCTACCACATAATGCCTTATAATTGAATTAATTCTATAACATAATGCCTTATAATTCCCGAGCTGATGTGGTTCACTTGCTGGCTGAACAGTATGATACTAAGTCTAATGTAAAGTTGGGCAGGTTTCGATCCCAGCTTCATATGTCCTATGTATCTAGCCACACTGAAAGGTTGTGATACAACAAAATAGTCTGTCAGTTGATGACTATATATATATATATATATATATATGGTTCGTTTTCTTTTGTTTAAAAGCATATCAGTATCTGTGGGTTGTTTAATGCCAAATCCATCCTTTTATTGGAACAATAGTGGTAGTATTTAAACCATAGATTGTTTGAATAAGACAGTTCATGTGTTTTCCAAGAATATTAGTCTGAAATTGAATATGGCTATAGTTTGAACTTGCTTACCATGATGTTGCAGTCCAGCTTGTTAGCCTCTATGCCTTAGGAAATATATGCTTATATGTGTTGGAGGTGTATAAAACTAAATGTAATGAATCAGCAGTTCATAATGATATACTCCTTTCCATATTCTTTCAAGATATTTTTAAGAATTAAGTTAAATTGCTCTGCTATACTTTTATCCTTGTCAAATTTTGCAGGACTTTTGTACAAATTCTTTCTGACTGATAAATTTGGATGTGCATGTGAGTGGTTTTTGGAATTAGTACCAACCTTTTTGTACTTAAGCAAATAAAAAAATAATGGTTTTATATACCAACCATGTTAAAAAGACAAGAAGTATTTTTCAAATTATTCTATACACACACACACACACACACACACACACACATATATATATATATATATATATATATATATATATATATATATATATAGAAAATTCCTGTGCAGCTTTTATTATGTTAAACCATTAATATTTATGATCTGCATGCATTGTCTATCAAATGTACTAATACATGACATTTATAACAGTCAGGGTAATATCTAATTTGCATAATGATTTTAAGAAGCAGGTTTTTATAAATAACTATCCTGTGTTATACATTTGCTATTTAATTGTTTCATTTTCGTATATGTTAGCAATAATTTTGTGTATTATTTCATAAGAAAGCTAAAAAGTTATTTTGATTTCATTAAGTTTCAGTGAAGGTATCAGATTTGCAATGTATGTTTATGTTGAGGTTTTTTCAATCCCTTGGAAAAATATACTGTCAATACAAATGCACATGTGAGTAAACAAGCACAAAATGAGGAATTAAGAAGAAATTGGTTTCTGAAAACAAAAGCATAAATGCCCACCCATACACATACAAATGGTAACAGTTGCACTTTCATATAGCATCATTCAGGTTCTTTGGGGGCTGTTTTTGTATGCAAAAGTCTGAAACTAAAATCTATTGTTGTGTTTATGCTTTTTTTAGAATTGTTTTTTGCATCATTACAAATTGGAACCTATTTTAAACAAATGTTGAAGCAGAGTGGGGGTACTACAGTTGATAAACAAAATCATTAATTAATGGAAAGTCAAGGTTGATTCTAATGCTTTCCATTATATTAGAATTTTAACCTTGCAAAAATTCTTAAATATTTATGTATGTGTTTACCAAAAACCTCCGATAAAACATGTGACACCAGGTCAGTTTTTAAGAGTAGCATTGATAGTTTTGAATTCAGATTTTCCCTTGTTCACAAACGCTAAAGAGCCAAATCTTCCTTATTTACTTACTCATAACTAGTGAGGGAGAAGATTGATTTCATGTCTTTTTTAAAGGCATTGGTTTGAAGTGAAACAATAACAGCCTCATCCAGGATTTGAACTTGGCTGAGTCCATTTTATACATTGATATAGCCATTAAATTAAATATGTTATTATATTAAATAATGATTCACAGTTCAGAATCAATTTTTTTTCTGCCGAAAATTTATGCCAGGAAAATTCAGCCTATCAATATGTATAGACAAGTATACAGAAAGAAACTTTAAAACTTTGGTCCTGTGTAGTACGATTAAGTAGAGTAGATAGATTAAATAAGACAAAAAGCACTGATTTTATTTGGGGAAGTCCCCGTGGCATAATGTCTAAAGTGTTTGGCTGCTGTCTCAAAGTAAGCCAGTTCAAACATCACTTTTAGGCTAATACCCTTGAGAAATGTATGAACCTTCTTATTGCCCTAGCAGTGGGTTAAGTCGTGTCACAGCTGTTCTTCTACAAGGATGGCTTTGACCGTAAATAATCCACATAGGTTGATAGGCCATTAAACAAAGAAACCAACCAACCAAACTAACCGATTTTTATTTCTATTTTTTTTTTTTTTTTTGGTTATATTGTTAGATAGAAGATATGGCTTCTCTATCAAGATTGCCATAATATACTATTACAGAATGGACACAACAGAAACTGAATAACCATTTACAGTTGCTTTTACAAAGAAGCAAAGGAGAGAGGGATTCTACAGCTGATGTTAGTGCAAAGACTAATATGAGTGTTTTGTTCTATGCAGGTGTCTCACTTAAATTTATATTGCCGAAAAGTTTTTTGAAAATATCTAAATTCAAACTTGCTATATCATGGAAAAATAAATTGGATAGATTTATGGAATTGATCAGATAAAAGATACATCTACATAAAATATGTTCAACAGATAAGTTTATGGGAAAATTGTATACATATAAATAGAAATGGTCAAAATGTATGACGAGAATTCTATTTCATTGGGGAAAAGATTGACCTATTATACGAGGATCATTAAATAAGTTTCCAGACATTTTTCATATGGGCACTTTTATTGAGAGTACATGCATGAAACTCTAGTCCCCTTCGAAGTAACCTCCCTTGGCTGCAATGCACTTGTTGTACCATTCCAACAACTTCTGGAAGGCCCTATAGAAGTCCTCTTGTGTGAGTGTGTCAATGACCTTTATCACAGCCTCTTTCATCTCCTCAGTTGTCTCATAACGACAGCCTCTGAGCTTAGGGAATAACCAAAAGTCACAGGGACCAAGGTCTGGACTATAGGGAGGGTGAGGAACTGTCTTGATGCCCATCTTGGTCAAATAGTCTGTGATAAGGATGGAGTTGTGGACTTGTGCATTGTCCTAGGGGAAATGTCACTGACCCGATTTCAAGAGTGTTGGCCTCTTCCGATGGAATCTCTTCCTGAACTCTCTTAAAACCTCAACATAGTATTCCTTGTTGACTGTCTGTCCAGTGGGAACCCAGTGCATGTAGATCATGCCATTGCTATCAAATAAAGGGCTCATCAAAAGTTTGTGGGTGGATTTGCTCTGTCTGGCCTTCTTGGGTCTGAGAGAGCCAGCGTACTTCCACTGGGAACTCTGTCTCTTGGTCTCAGGGTCATAGCAGTAGATCCAGCTTTCATTGCATGGCATTTATTCCAAGTTTAAAACAGAATTTTATTGCATATCATTATTCCTCATGTCCAGATTGCATTTTTGAAATTCACCAGCTGTGACAATCAGGTTTTAGTAGGGTGTATTCCAATTCCTGCTGTAGCTGTTGATTTGAACCTAAAATCATAAACATTGGTCAGTCATCTCATAAAATGTATAGCAATAACATAGTGAATTTTCAAGAGTCTACTACAATTTTAAATGGCTGTACAAAAAAAGTCTGGAAACTTATTGAATTCACCACATAGTTCACAACTATTGAATACAATGTAATAGTCATGAGCATGATATACAGGAGAAAAGTCAAATCTATGGTGAATGTAAAAGATATAACAAAGTTATGAATGTAAATACTGTGACATTGCGATCAAAAAGCTCTTCTTAAAATGTCAAATATATAAGCATTGATATGTAAAAATAAATAGAAGGCAAATGTTTTAAAAGGCTTATTTGATAATTTTCTATGAGAGAGAGAGAGAGAGAGAGAGAGAGATAGAGGGAGAGAATTAGTGATTGATAAATGCTGGGAATGGGGAGAGAAAAGAGAATTAGAGAAACAAATGAGAAGAGGGAAGAACAAAGGTAACAAGTAAAGTAAGTAAAGTTGGTGATTGTAGTCGAGGGGGACCCAAAGGCTCCCTTTTCGATAGCTACTACACCAAGATGTAGGGAAGGGCACTACTTCTTTCCCTGGATTGCTCCACTTTACCTTGATCCTGGTAGCATCAAGTACCGCTTTTTGAGTCTCTGGTATGACTCGCCCTGGGATTGAACTCGGGTCTCCCAGACCATTGGGGAACACAGAGCTCAAAAAAGAAGTGAGTTTAAGAAAGAAAAGTTAAAGCAAGTGAAAGAAGGTGAGAGAGATAGAGAGAGAGCGAGAGATAGTTAGTGATTGATAAATGCTGGGAATTGGGTGAGAAAAGAGAATTAGAGAAACAAATGAGAAGAGGGAAGGACAAAGGTAAAAGAGCTAAAAAAAGAAGTGAGTTTAAGAAAGAAAAGTTGAAGCAAGTGCAAAAAGGTGAGAGGGAGAGAAAGAGAGAGGAAAATGATATCAAAAGCATAAGAAAAAAGAGAAAGAAACAGAGAGGATAACAATGAAGACAAGCGAGTGGTGTAAAAAAAAAAAAAAAAAAATGGAAGGCGAATAACTTGGTTGATAAACAGTGAGATAAAGAGGGCGATGTGTATCTTTATCTGTAGGAATCAGTGATGGATCATTAACCAACAAGACCCATAGCTCCTCCTCTTGCCATTTATTGAGTCAAATGAAGTGACATTATTTTTTATATTTTTAGAGCTTTATCTACAAAATAAAATAGTATCTGTAATATTCCAGTAAAAGTCCTAAAATATAATCCCAAATACTCAGGTGTACACTCAGATTATTTTTTATTTTACAATGAAAACATTTTTTTTTAAATTTGAGTCCATTGAAGCCTCATGTTTTAATTCTACTTGGCTTAATTGTCTGTGTTTCACTTAACACTACTACCTCTTGGAAAGGTATGTGTTTATCTCTTCTCCTCCTAACTATAGGTATATATTAGGGAAGACTTGACTGTCTAGGGCAACCAGTCTCAATGAGAAAAACTTATAGTTCAAAACCTGAGGAGAGCGGTTTGGAAAATATATTGTATGCTGGTATACTATTCTTCTGCTATCAGCTTATCCAAAAATGTTGCTGGTCCAACAAATCACCTGTGTAAACAGTCTTGCAGATTACATATTTAACTGAACTTTTGGCCACTCATACTTTGTGTTTGATGAGATAACTACTACTACTGTGGACTCCAGCTAATTAAACAGGAAGGAAATTTTGAACTGCTCACCTAATAGCATCTAAATTTATTGTGTAACCATTGAGCTTGCTCAGGACAAGCAGTTAATTATTCCCACTCAGAAATGATGTTTCTTTGGCCTTGAACAAATAAGTGATTGTGACTTGGAGATTGTCCATGTTTATTTATTTTCCACATTTTCCATTATGAAAGCAGTTAAGATACATTTTTAAACTAGGCAGTATGGCAGCCAAGAACATCAGATTGATAACCATATATTATCACATGACTGAAGATATTAAAATTTATAAGATTCAATCAGGTTTTAAAAATGTTCCTTTCTCTCAAAAGCCAGACTAAGGAAATTTCTTTGGGGGCTATAAATCCTAGGTTTTGGGGAACCATTCATTTGTCAGCATTTCATGGAATTTCGGAAAGCATAAATCATTTTGCAAGTGGCCATTTCTTCAAACAGTGGCATAATAATTTATCAACAGGACCATAAAATTTGGTTATCTCTTCTAACAATGGTAGAATAATTCTCATTACCCGACCCAACAAAAAGACAAAACAAGCCAAGCTTGACATGCATCATAGGGAAACAAGGGGGAAAATGGTCTTTAAATTTCAAGGAAAAAATTTAAAAGGAAATTTGGAGTGATTCAGTGCTTGCAACTCATCCGCAGAATATCAAGAAGTTATTTGAGTTGTTAATGAGGGAGGAAGACGGAAAGGATTTTATAAAATTGAAAATTTAGTGAAAACATTATTATTCCAATAGCTTTAAAAAATTAAATTATTTAGGGTTATTTGTAGTTGCCAGAATTGAATGAATAAAACCCTGTTTTTCCGTGTTATATTCTCTTTCTGTTCTCTGCTCAATATCTCTTTTTTCTTCACTTTCCTAATTCTTTTCTTTATTAATTCTTTTTCTTTTTTAACGAGTTCCATTCATTTTCCCTTTTTTTCCTTCCTCTTCAATTTTTAGTGTCATTCATGAGACCTTTATAAAATGAATGTTATTGAATGTCTGTTTTTTAAAAACTTTTTTGTTTGCCTACTGTAAAGGACATAAATTGTTAGAGGCCTCTTGTAATAAGTTAAGCAGATGGTTTTACAAGAACATTTAGCAACATTAGAGTAAAAGACCTCTTTGATTTGTAACAAATGGAACGGTTAATCTTAAAAGAATTTTTGATGATGGATAATCTTTGAAGGGTTTTTTGGGGGCACCTAATCTTACAGAAACCTTTGAAGACAAATGCTTCTACTTTTTCTGTGGAGAGGTATGATTTTACAGGAATCTTAGAAGGCAGATGATTTTAAAAGAACTCCGAGATAATTTTCGGAGGCAGGTGATTTTAGAACTTTTTGAATTTAATCAACAGCATTTGTGAACATAACCTGCCTCAGTTAGAATTTGAACTTACCTCAGCTATTCCATTCTCCATGTCTTTAAACAAATAATCTTTAAACAATTATTCATTTAAAAATGCTTAACCAGGATTTTCAATTTAATAATTGTAAAATCTAACACAAATTTGTTCTTTTGACTTTTGTAAACAAAACTGATCATTTAAATAGTCACAATATATATCATCATCATGTCGTGCCGCTAGCATGGATATCCCTGACCCTCTCTCGCCACTTTTCCCTACCGTTCATATCCTCTGGTAGGTCTTCAGGGCTACATACCGTATCCTCACATAGCTGCTGTATGTATGTTCTAGCTGGTTGCCTTGCTTTTGCTCGGCCATATGTGGGGGACCATAGGAGTTCATCACTTATGAGCTCGTCCCTGCTTCTCCAGCAGTGTCCTGTGTGTCTGGTTCATTTAATTTGGATAGTTTTCATGATGGGAGGCAGGTGGCCGTATAGTTGGTGCTTTGTGGGGTGTTGCCACCAGGACTTGTTCAGTATTGCTTGCAACATTCTTGTGTAAATGCCGTCTAGCTTCTTCTCCAGCCGTTTTGTTAACATCCAAGTAGTGCATCCATACAGCAGTATTGACACGACCACTGCCTGGAAGAAACTGCATTTCATTTTATCGGACAGGTCTGACTTCCATATGATCGATAGCTGTCCATGCTTTCGTTAACCGCGTGTTGATGTCTTTTTCGGTTGATGAGAGACTGCTTCCTAGGTAGGTGAATTTGTCAACCAGTTTCAGATATATATATATAATTTTATATACTGTATAAAAGAGGATAAACTATCAATACTTTTTGCTCACTTAATTCCATAATACTTAAATATTAAATGTAAATTAAAAAATGGTTGTATGCCATCAAATTGAGGAATCACTTCAAAATTTCATGCTAAAATCTCAAAGAGTTTGTTAAGGCAAATCCCATTAAACACAGAATAAGCATTTTCTTCTTAGAACAGATTTTTTTTCAACCAGATATTCATGAACTTAATGATAATCAAAATGAAAGTGAAAATGATTTACTTTGCTTTCAAAGTAACACTGCTGGCTAAGCTATTATTGGATGTCTTTTCTCACTGAAGTCCTTCTGACTACTGTCCACCGAACTGATACCCCAATGGTTGCTCTATTTATATGTTCTGGAGGCCCACCACTTCTATTTACTGGTGATCAGTGTTCAGTCGCCAGTGTCTCACATTATTCCTCTATGACAGATGTTAATGTAATGCATCGTAGTTTGAAAGATGTTTAGTTGAGTCTCTACTCACCAATATAAATACTAGTACTATATTTTCCAACCCCTCCGCCTGTGCAGGATATGACACAAGGTCAATTTTTAACCAGAGTTTAACGGGTTTCAATTCAGAGTTTGCCTTCTCCTAGACTAGTTGCCTCACCATGTCTGAAGAAATCAGTCTGCCCAACTATTTACCCATTGCTAGTATATCTGTGATATACCAACACCAAACACATTTAAAATGAAAACAAAATAAACTCATTTGTTCCCACCAGAAGATTCAATATTTACTATACACAAAATACAAACCTGTAGTATTAAAATAAAGAATATACGAATGTGTTACAACACATAAAAATGTACACATATTGTTCCATGGAAAAGCTTAGTTGATGAATGTAGGTAATATCACCATGTAGCTTAACCATTATCTCGCAGAGACAACATCTCTTCTCTTCAATAGAAATAGGCAAAAAGAGGTTGAGAAGTGGTTTTTAGGACTATCATGTAACACCTTACTAGCTCCTAACAGACATGTAAATGATCTAAGGAAGATAATTATATCTCGTATTCTTACAGTATTATTTATTAACTCTACAATGTAGCAATACTTTATTTTTTATATTTGTATTTTCAAATTGTATTTTTGGTCTTCCCAAGTTATCAATGAAATAATCAATGTCAGTTATTATAAGTCTTAGCATAATCATTTTGTTTGGAATTGATCATGTCCATTAAGTTTTTCAAAAATCAAGTGTATTGATTCTTTTTTCTGTCACTGAATTTGAAGAGAGATATGTTTTTTGCTATTTGAGAGAGTGTTGAAAAGTTCTGGGCCCAACGGAGAAGCGAATAACTTTTTTTGTATTTCTTTTGTAAATTTGTTTATAAGTTTTATTTTAAAATTTTCTCAAGTATGTTTAAACCTTTCCTTGTAAATGAGATTTCTTTTAAGACAAAAATTAATGTGATTGGATAATTCATGAAAAATGATTCAGTCGTCTTTGATCTTTTTTTCTTTTTTTTTTTGTTAGAAAAGAAATCATAGCAATGGTGTTGCAGCAAAAAAAATTGGTTACTAGATTGTTAAAAAACAAGAAAACAAAGAAACCCTACTAGTTAACTTCATCAGACATTGTGAACTACTTTTGATAGATTGTATTTCCAAAATTTGCATGATTACACATTTGAATCTGAAAAAAATTTTAATTCAGTTTTTTTTTTCTGTTTGATCCCCAGCTTGATATAAACTTTAACAGAATTTGCTAAGTTAAAAATGAAATTAAAATCTTGCGTTGATGTTCTTTGGCTCAACACCCTAATATCTAAAGTTTTCTATTATTATCATTATTTTTTTTTTTTTCGTCTCTGCCAGTATATTGAAGTTACAGCCAAGTTGCCAACTTCTCAGTGGATTTAAATAACGAAATTTTCCCTGGCAAAACACAACTCAATAATTTTTACTTTCTATTAAATCTACTAAATTTTTCGACCACAGACTGTGTTCATGCAAGTATGTTTGTATTCGTACATGTCTGTCTTTTGTGCTGAAATTGTAATTGTATTTTGTCCTAAATTTACTTTAAAGTTTGTTCAATTTCCTAATGCTATATTTGATCTCAGCGATAAGCTGTAAATCAATTAGACAAGATCATACATTGGTGAAGCCAGTACAATTCACTGAACGAGAGTTATGATGTATTTATGAAACACTGCTTTATCAAGACCTGCACATACATTTATCAACAGAAAAAAATACAGATGTTCTTTATATATATATATATATATATATATATATATATATATGGTGTATGCAGGAGGCCTTTATGGTGTAATGGTTACCTTGGCAGGAAATAGACACAGTGACCAGAGTTCAAATACTGGTTGAGGCTGTTCACATGTCATATTGCACAAATACCCTTGGAAAAATGATGAATCCAACTATTCTCCCTCCAGCTTTGAGTAAATAGTAGGGTAGACAGGGCTCTAACCTTGTTATGACAACTGGTCTAGAAGGAAAACTCTGAATTCAAACCTGTTAAACTCTGCCAAAAAATTGGCCTTATACAGAGAGTTTGGCTAAATATATATTTGTTGCAGGTGTATGTACATATATATATACACGCACATTTTTATGAATATACATAAGTATGTGTTTGTGCATTTGTGGATGTAAGTTTATAAATGTATATACATATTTGTACAAAGGAGAGTCATTTGAAAATTTCTAAACTTCATCCAAATTTTTGATTTGTTACTCACCTTTCACATTTGTATGGGCCTCACTTTCCATGAAATTAAGACAAATATTTTTTTAGTTTTATTAGAAGTGGTAGTGTGTTACCGTAACAAAAACCTTCAGCCATGGCTCTTCTTTCTTGGTTAGGCTTAGAACTTTTTTAACGATTCTTGTATATGTTTGTGTTATATATATATATATATATATATATATATATATATGTGTGTGTGTGTTTAATTTCCTACTCTATCGGGTTTGTTCTCAATCAACTGCTCCCAAGAATTCCTAAGATATATGGAATAATTGTCTTTTCTCTCCTACTGTGACTTAGCCGATATATCTTATCCATAACTGGCAAGAGAAGATGGATTCATGCCTTTGTGAAGGGCATTGATGCAAAGTAAATGTAAATAACCTTGGCTAAAATTCGAATTCTTCCTGCTGACTCCATTTTTCATACTGCTAACTTTTATGCCTCATGCACACCCAAGCTCATATTAAATGATCTGTGAATCCATCAGAATCCTATTATGATGACAATGATTCATGATATTTTTGCTTCTATTTACTAGGGAGTGAAGGATTTGTATTCCATTGTTCATCAAAGCATTAGATAGTTTTAAAAAAGATAATTTAATATGAACAAAATCTGCTTAAAATTATCATTCAGTTATATATTGTACTAGAAATTGCTTTATTCCCAAAATTTGATAATTTTAAGTTTATTGCACAAATAAAAAGATTTTATATGCTGCTTATGCTCAGTTATGATTGCTTATATATATATATATATATATATATATAAACAAACCATGAGAATTTTAGTTATATACATATTCTTCTAAGGAAAGAATATCAGAATAGAGATAGATATCATTGTAGAACTAGCAAGTAAAGTTGTTTTGCTAAATGCAATAGCGATAACAATTTCAATAAATTGCATTCACTATCTTGTTTAATAAAAGAAGAAGCAAAACACCAGTTGCAAAGAATTGTGTTGCCCTAAAACTCAAATCAAGGCACTAAATGAGGTTTCCATAAAATATGAGAGTATTCTTTGGTTTTGTTCAAATTTCTGATTGTTTAAAAAACATATAAAAAAAACAAAACAAAACATGCTGCAGAAGAAGCAGATGAAGAGAAACATTTTCCATGCCTCTATGTGTGTCTCTTGTAGAAGTCACCATAATGGATTGTAATATCTGTACTTATCAGTAATTTGTATCGTATATTGTTGGCAATGGAATGCAAAGCAGTAATTTTCCTGAATGCAACTGTCAAATATTTGTAATTGTGTAGAATCATTCTCCCCAATGATATTCATCAAGTGGCTTTGATTGTGTAACTCAAGCAAAAGAGAATTCTTTGAAATGAAACAGTTTTCCATGTTAGCTGGCCAAGATGGGTAATCACATTTAGATCTGTCATAGTCATTGATTCAATTCAGTTTCTGATTATATGCATTGTCTTCTATGCTTATTCTAATGTTCCCAATGTTTGTCTTTTTGGTGTCACTTGTTTACATGTATATGCGTTTTGTATATATTCCTAATAATAGGCACATTCTACCTAAATTAATATGTCTGTTTAGATGCTTAGAAACATTTATATATTCCTGTCAGTATATGAATACTACACACATACATGTTTATTTATATATATATATATATATATATATATATATATATATATATGGGGGGGTGCATATATGTATCTAAACTCATTCATAAATATACCATATCCATCAGTATTTTATTTTGTGGATACATGAAAATATAAATATCTTGATATTTCTCACACAAACACATGTACGTATATATATATATATAGATATATAATGTCTTGTTGGACATATAATATACCCCATGATCAGGTTTGGTTATGGGGATGCTAATAATGTAGTGAATCTTGGGCATGAATTTTCTGATGGAGCCCATCCCTCTACAGGTCAAGAATTGGTTTGAATTCAAAGTTTTTCATCTCTTAAATTGGTTTCCATACCAAAGCTAAAGAGCCCAATTTTCCTTTGTATTTACCCAAAACTAGAAGAAGAATAGTTTGATTCATTCCTTTCCCAAAGATTTCAGTGCCATGTGAAATGCAAACAGACTCATCCAAGATTTGAACTTCGGTTTTCCTCTCCCTGTAAGCATGACACTATGAGTGCCTTTCTTGTTTCATTTAGGTTAATCAGTAAGTTTATAACCTAATGATCAGAATATTTATTTTGAGCAAAATATGTAGATTTAAATTAATATAATCATATTGGCAAGAAACTAATTATCACCAAAAGCTGTTGATTCTGTGTCTATGTTATCCTAACTTAGCTCTCTCTTTCACAAACACACCCACACACACACACACATATATATATATATATATATATATATATATATATATATAAATTTTGATTAGTATTTCTTTTACATCTCACATTATTTTTTATCACAGCTCCAAGATCATCATTCAGCCCAGTCAGCTGGGTCTGTAGAATACACCAATTGCATCTCTGCAAGCCCCACTACCCAACAACAAGTTTCTTAGATATGACTTTAAACAATCTGATGGTGAGGCTCCAGTAATGCTGCTCCTTCACTGCCATTGCTCTAAGATCCACTCTAGGCTGGAGTGGTAGCATCTGAAAGGGTCCTATTATTTGTTAAATAGAACTGTTTGACATTTAAACTGAGTGCAAATAAATGACATGCAAAACTTAACTGTTTGATCATTTAACTGTGTGTAAACAAATGACATGTTTGATTGAATTGTTAGCGATACATAGCAATACTTGGAACCTTTTAACTGTGAGCAAAAGAATGAGTTTCAGCTCATTTAAAGATATTATCAACAAAATATGTTTATTAGTCATATATTTGATATATATGTAAAAAAAGGATTTGGCCTTAAATAACCTACAGTGTTTGATATGCCATACAGCTAAACCAAACCAACCATCATTCTATCATTAAATAAGACATAATGCGACACAACCAATTCTCAAAACTTTTAAAATGTCTGGATACTTTCTTGACGTGATTCATATTTTAATCTAAGTACATATTTTAATTACAAATTGCTTCGTTTTCAATTTTATAAAAATTGAAAAAAAATTTGATGTTTGTTAACATGGAAGTAAATTATGCAATGTAGAACCTGATCTAAAGTTGATAAATTTAATTGTGCTGTCAAATCAATGCTAGCTTAAGTTATTATTTTATGAGTTTAACATTAAAACTGTCAGCATTATCTTTTGGATAACCTTAGATGCATTCATCAATTAGTCATTTAATTCTTTAAATAAATGGCTATTATACACACACCTGTGTGTTCAAAAATTAGACAAAACAGAAATATATGATTGTTCTGCTAATGCATTGATTCACTCAGACCATTTTTTTTTTGTTTAAGAACAGGTTTAAATGAATGAAACAGAATTATGAAAATTTGAATTTTCTATCTTTGGATGTTTCCATATTTCTATTTGTCTAATAATGTGAAAACACGTCAGCTAAGAGAAATAAATAATTTCCAAGACAATTTGAATTTTGATAATAATAGTGTAAGATTTGCATTCACACTCACTTTTATTATTACAATTTTTCAAAGGATATAGTTTGTAAATATTTCTTTGCTTTGTGATTTCCTTTATTTCTCACTAATTAATTTAAAGAGTATAAATTCTATAATTAGTATGTGGCACAATATTGAGCTTAAATGGTTGATAAAGGAATTCTTTTAACAAATGTATTATAATAACAAATGCTTGTCTCCAAATGTGATGATTTGTTCTTACCTGAAGCAAAAACTGTGTGTTGCTTTGCATGTTTTTTTGTGTAAACAGTTATTAGCAATATGGTCTATGCATATCTTTGAGTCCCTAATATTACCATTACTTAGGAATGTCCAAAAATTGTTGTGTATATGAGTGATGGTAGTGTTGAGAAAATTATTGGAAGTAAAACAGAACTTGGGTGACATTTGGTTGAAGCACATTAGCTGGACCTTTGTTAGAGGAGTGATAAAATAAATATTGTCATTGATGGAACTAGACTTCGTTGTGATCAAAGAATGAGAGTTTCATCTATTTTTGTCAGAGGACACAAAATACAAGTCTCATGGTATTGTTATGCTATTATTTGGCTGACATAAAACTTTTGCTAAGTCTACACATTTTTGACATAATAAATAGCATTGATCCACTCCTCTTTAATATTTGACATTGTTTGCTATATCAAAATTCAAACAAAATTTATTCTTATTTTAATATCTGCTCATAAACCTATGAGCATAAAATGCAACATTTAGTTTTTTTATCATTAGTTATCATTGCAAGATAGTCCACAATAATCATCGTGCCGTGCCGCCAGCATGGATATCTCTGACCCTCTCTCGCCACTTCTCTCTATCATTCATCACCTTTGGCAGGTCTTTAGGGCTACATCTTGTATCCTCACATAGCTGCTGAATGTATGTTCGAGCTGGTCGTCCTGCTTTTGCTCGGCCATATGTGGGGGTCCATAGGAGTACATCACTTATGAGCTCATCCCTGCTTCTCCAGCAGTGTCCTGCATGTCTGGTTCATCTAACTTGGATAGTTTTCATGATGGGAGGCAGGTGGTCGTATAGTTGGTGCTTTGTGGGGTGTTGCCGCCAGGACTTGACCATATTGCTCGCAACATTCTGGTGTAATTGCCGTCTAGCTTCTTCTTCAGCCGTTTTGTTAGCGTCCAAGTAGTGCATCCATACAGCAGTATTGACATGACCAGTGCTTGGAAGAAACTGCGCTTCACTTCAATCTTTTGTGATGTTTTATTTTTTTCTTAAATTCATTTTTCAATAAAAGATATTAGTTTATAATACCTCTCTATATTTCTGAGATGAGGTGATGTTGTAATTCTTCTCTTCACAGTACTATACCCATCTTGGTTCCTATACACATAAGGAGGCCAGAAAGTACAGCAGCTGAAATATACTGAGTATAGATACAAAGATGAATATAGCAGTCTACAATGTGTAGAGAATAATAAGGTTGTTTGTGTTTCATTGGAAAATACATCATTTACTGGTTGAAGACAGTTTCAATTTTATCAGCCACAAACTATTAGATATTCCTTTAATTTAAATTGTTTTTCTGTCTGCAAATACCTGCTTTGCACAGTTTTTTTCTTTTGTTCATATGCAAAATCTTTGTGACCAACATAATTGTTTTGACGGGTGAAAAACTTTATATTGTCTGTAAATTTTAGATAAACAAAGTAATTGACAAAAACATACATTCTCTTTCTCTCTAAGTTTAAGAAATTCATCATAATCATTTGAACTCCATACAGTGTTTAAAAAATTAAACAACTTTCTAAAAGAAACAAAACTTCAGTGTTAGTGAAATCATAGAAGTGTCTTTGAAGTTTACTCAGGTCTTTGCTGCATATACAATTAGTCAACTTTTGATTAGCTTTTCTTAATCGTCCACAGGAAAATTAATAGTGTATTACTTTCCTTCCAAACATTGTGAAAATGATAGAGTATTATTACATAAAACTCTTTTTTGAGACAGGGTGAAGCTGTATCATTGAGTTTCTTTTAATTACTTCTGCATCCTCAAATATCACCATTGAGATGGATTGCCAGGTAAGGAAAGAAGGAGCTTGGGGGTCTGATGAGTATATAAGGTACTGCATTTACACAATCTTGTTTTGCCCCCCCCCAAAAAAAAAAAGTTTAAAAAAGTATTAAGACAAGTGTATTTTTTAAAAATTTGCATTGATTTATCTAGATATCCAGACAACATTAAATTAGATTATTTCTTCAGCATGACATCTATCATTCTGACAGAAATGAGAATTTTACTATAAATAGAATAATAAATAATTTAAAATGGTAATAATTTGAATGAAGAGGAAATGAAACACATAATTGACTCAGAATAATGATGATATTATCATATTTACCCAACCCCTCCGCTCGGGCAGGATATGACACAAGGTCAATTTTTAAGCGGAGTTCAACAGGTTTGAATTCAGAGTTTTCCTTCTCCTAGACTAGTTGCCTCACCAAGGCTGAAGAACCTAGTCTACCCTACTATTTACCCATAGCTGGAGGGAGAATAATTGGATTCATACCTTTCCCAAGGGTATTAGTGATAATGATGATATTATGGTATATGAAATAATTCATAATGTAGTGATGCCATCATTATCATCATGAAGACATGCTGACAGCTTTGATTCACTAAAACTTTCTCACACCATCTGTCTCTATCAACCATCACTATTGCCAAGTCCTGTAGATGGCATCCAGTGACTGCACTGAGTTGATGAATATAAATTTTTGTTGGTTGGCCTTTACTGGTATGTCTATTTGTAGAAGTCCATACATCACTTATTAATTCATCCTTACTTATGCAGTAGTGCCCAGTATGCCTTGTTAATCTTACTTGAAAGGTTTGCAAGATGAGAGGTAAGTGGCCATACAGTTGCCAATTTGTAGGGTGCTGCTTCTAGGATTTGTTATTGACAGGTTAATGACCATATTTGGATTTAATCTTTCTGATAAAATAAAATGGGAATTCTTCCAAGTTGTAGTTATGACTGTACTATTGTATGGTTCCACTACCTGGACTTTTATAAAGTGCCTGGAGAAAAATTTTGATGTACTAAGAGTAATTAAAGTTATAATTGTTTACTAAGGATTCTATTAAGTTGACAAAACTTCTGTCTCATCATTTACACAATTTTAGGGAAATCATGGAAGTATCTTTGAAATTTACTCTGCTCTTTATTGCATATGCAGTGAGCCAAGTTTGATATATCATTGATAAGCCTTAAAAAAGATTCAGTAAACAGCAAAACTCATGGAAACTAACGTTAGTGTTTAAAAAATTGTTTTTATTTTCTTACCTGAGATATTTTTTATTAAAATGTTCACAAACAGTTTATTATATGAATCCAAAAAAATAAATCCAATCTCAATATCTTAACTTAAATGGAATTGGGGAAAAATTCAAAGGATACCTGAAGAAAATTTTCCTGTGTAATGTTAGAGTGAGCAATAGGCTTCTTTGAATGATGCATTAGAAGAAGAAAAAACATCTTTTTGGGGGAGTCATTTTCTGCAGGACAGGTTCTGTCCTTTTGTTACAAATGTGACACCACCAATTATAGAAAGTTCATCTACATGTGGTATAGTCTTCAGATCTCTTATCTTCAGACAATCACTTGTTTTCTGGTCAGTGGTTTGAACAATTTCAATATATCAAAACTTCCTCAAAGAATTCATTGAATTCATTCTTACTAGTCTTTCTTTGATGATGGAATACACAATTTGCCTGGAAGTTGATAGAAAGTCATGAAAAGCCAAGAAAATGCTTTAATGTTTCATTATGGTATGATGAATTTGTGACAGTAGCTTAGACTATATTGAGAATGGGCTTCCATACTAATAAAAGCTTTCCTTTATCTCACTTAAAAAAAAGTTTTTGATGATGATGATTAGCATCATAAGCAGTTGCAAAAATTACAGGATTTATATGAATAAATGTTTTTTTTTTGTCTGTCTCTTTATAAAACTTTCTTCATAGCAGCTGCTTTACCAATTCAGTCATAAAACCAGGCTACCTGGAAGCAGAAGAAAATGTGAGTTTGAATCTCATGGGCAGCTTATTCTTTATTATTCTTTTTCAATATATATATATATATATACACACAGTAGAAATGATAACTCAGGCAAGTTATGATAAAAAGCAACCTAAAGGAGAATGACAGATATCACTAGTCAAAATTAATAATAAGAATGACTCTGAGAGTTTCATTTAAAAACAAATAAACTTTTTTTTTCACTCCTTTTTTTCAAAAATATTGATAACCTTTAGAGCAACATTCTATGTTATGACTTACAGTCAAGTCACATTGAAATCA
This sequence comes from Sepioteuthis lessoniana, assembly GCA_963585895.1. NCBI lineage: Eukaryota > Metazoa > Mollusca > Cephalopoda > Myopsida > Loliginidae > Sepioteuthis > Sepioteuthis lessoniana. Next base: position 130,812,954 of record OY757904.1, on the reverse strand, counting down.
TTGGCTCCCACCAGATCACCAAAGTTCAGCAATGATAACCTTGTTGATAAATAAGAAGGGTAACCATTTAGTAATGACAGGTATTGTAAGTAACCTAGGGCCTGTCAGACTAAGCCAAAATTAGCAAATAATAGGGCACTTCACATAATGTCATAATTAGCTAAGATACCTGACCATTGTTAATGAGTTCATTACTTACTGGGTGCCTCAAACTAGCGTGATCTTAATAAATAACAACCACCTACTTTAATAGATCTTATTTATCATTTATATGATACAATAGTTGTATTCTTTGACCAACTAACCTCTTGGCTTAAAATAACCCCTGACAGGTTGACTGGTAAAAGCCAAAATGATAGATATGAGCATTATGGTTATCATCATAGAAAATGATGATCCAAGTTCAAATCCTGCATAAGGCTGCTGGCCTTCCACTTTGTGCTAATGCCCTTAAGAAAGGCATGAATCCATCTATTCTATTTCTAGTCATGGGTAGTTAGTAGAGCAGACTGGGTTCTTTAACTTTGGTTATGCAACCAGTCTAGGAGAAGAAAAAATCATTTCAAACCAGCTTTTCTCTGCTTAAAAACTGACCTTGAGTCATATCCTGCCTGTGGTTGAGGGTGTGGATAAATACATATAGCAGCAAATATTTGAACCTGTAACTGAAAATAAATCTCTAAAAATAGAGATGCCATCCATGTTCTTGCTAAGACTTGATAATGGCAAGAATCCCATTCATTTTTACATGAGTTGAAGAGCTATTAGTGTTTTGTAGAAAATGTCCTATATATTTCGTATGTGATACAGTGATCTTCTCAACATAAATGACACAGAATAATTAGCAAACATTGTACAGTGAGAGGTTTTCTGTTTGATTACAACTTGTGCAAAAATCGGATGTTTTCCAGATCTTCATTGGCATGATCAGAATGTAGACATAACGCCTGCCAAGTTTGTTCATTTGACTGAACTGATTTCTCAATCATTAACAGGAAGCTTAAAGGTATCTCCTTGCTTCATACACACACAAGTAAGACGATTGAAAATTGTTATTTAAACTTGGATTTAGATGGTTCTCTAAACATTACTCCTATCATTTCCATTGGAATAAGTCCTGGCGGCAACACCCCACAAGACACCGACTATACGACCACCAGCCTCCCATTATGAAAACTATCCAAATTAGACAAACCAGACATGCAGGACACTGCTGGAGAAGCAGGGATGAGCTCATAAGTGATGTACTCCTATGGACCCCCACATATCGCCAGGCAACATACATTCAGCAGCTATGTGAGGATACAAGATGTAGCCCTGAAGACCTGCCAGAGGCGATGAACGATAGGGAAAAGTGGCGAGAGAGGGTCAGGGATATCCGTGCTAGTGGCACGACAAGATGATGAGATGATGATGATAATTCAAATAATGATTATATTTCAAATGGAAAATATTAGATTTGGTTTGATGGCATATCAAACGTTGTAGGTTACTTAATACCAAATCCATTTTTATACATATAAACAGTTCTGTTACAAACAATTCAGTTTAGCATAAGTACACAGTTTAAATAACAAAAAACAGTTGTATTTCAAATGATTTATTTTAGCATTAGTACTTATTTTAATTCTATTTGATCCATAGATAGGACCCTGTTAGGTACTACCACTCCAGGCCAGAGTGGTCCTGGAAGCATTGACAATGAAGAGGTACTCTGCATTTCCCAAATCTTTGGCATTTCTGGAGCCTCACTATCAGATTGTTTACTGTCATATTCAGAACACTCATTGTGATGGTGTTTTACCCCTCTGGAAAGAAACAATCAGTGTATTCTACAGCCCCAGCCAACTGGGCAATCTTAGGTTTGGCGCGTTTTTCTGGCATATCAACCATTGTTGGTTATTTAATGCTAAATCCTTTTTTTACGTATGTATTAAATATATGATTGGTAAATACATTTTTTTTGATACACACAATTAAATGATCAAACAACTCTTTTTCTAACAATTCAATTTAGCATAAGTCAACAAAGTTAGATAGAACTGTTTGATTGTTTAACTATGTGTAAACAAATGACTGATGTTTAATTAAATTGTTAGTGATACATAGCAATATTTGGAAAGTTTTAACTGTGTATAAAAGGATAAGAAAGAAAAGTCTGAATTCAAAGCAGCTGTCGTCTGCTTAGAAATTGACCTTGTGTCACATCCTGCTCATGGCAGAAGAGTTGAGTAAATGTCAATTTCTTTGACCTCTTACCTTGGTACACAAGTGTCAAATGTTTCTCTACAACCAGGTGTACAGGATGAAATGGTTTTTGCTGGGCAGAAAACTTTGAGAGGCAGAACATTAGAAAGAACATTCTACTAAAAATTAGAAATACAATACAGTGATGGTGACATCAAAGACTGGTACATCCAATTTCTTAACTGAACGTATTGCAACAATAGATGAAGTGGAAGTGGTAAGTAAGAGGTCAGTTATAAACTTCGTTACTTAGTTTTGGAAGCCGATAGAATTGCTCATTGTATAATTTTATTTGTAGATAACAAAAGTTAAGTAAGATAGTAAATGTTCTGTGTCTAACCATGCTTCCGAGAGGAAAAAGGGGTGTGATTTCAAATCTCACTGAAAATTTGTCTTTTATTGTTTCCAATCTTTTCTGATCTTCATCGAACTAGATGGGTTGGTTGATATTGCATATCAAACCTTATTGGTTATTTAATGCCAAAGCAAATTTTGTAGAATATTTGTGGTACTGTTTAACTTACAGCTGGTTGGGAGATAAGGAGTTTCATACTTTTCCCAAGAAAATTGAATATAACTTTAAATATATGCCTTAATACATTTAGCACCGGAGTGTGTCATCAGTGATATTTTGCTTTGTTCCTTGTGGAGTTTTGGGTCTTCCAAATGACTGGAGTTTGAACTTGCTTACTATGATGTTGCAGTTCAGCCTGTAAGCCTCTATGCTTCAGAGGGAATCCTTCTTGTCTTATATTGATGACCTAAGTAAATTGCAATGGGAAATAAAAAAGCAACTAAACTTAAGATGAAATAAAATGCTTGTCAAAATGAATGTCCACCAGTTCTGTTGTAGATCTTTATGGTACTGGAAGCAGAACTTTTAAAACATCCAATATGAGAAGTAATTGCCTTGTTGGACAACTTAAGATTATATCTATATATTTACTGATTGTATTTACCTTAACTATAATAGAGTATGCATATGTGCGTACAAAATTCTTTTACTGATTTTACTGCCATTTTAGGTTTTATCCTATGGTGGGTGGCTATTGTAATTCTAATTATATATATATATATATATATATATATATATATATATCAAATATAACAGTAATAAAATAAAAAGTAGGATTAATATTGTTTGACAAATCTCAACTGAAAACTCTGCAAGGCAGAACATCAGAAAGAACATTATGCTTTGAATTATAAATAATTCGATGGTAGTTTCCTCAAGACAGGTACATGATACCGCTTTGCTACAGATATTTCCCCAGCAAATGAAAGTGAATATAATTGGAATTGCTTGTTAATTATAAACTAACTTTTTCATTGAATTATTTCTTTTTATATACATTTTGAATTATATATTTAGCTGAGGTAAGAAAACTGAATGTGAACATATCACAAAAAAGTATATTTTTAAAATGTGTTGCCAATGGAAAATGTTGGAAGAACTTTTGCAGTTTAGATAGTTTTCAGTAACTTGGCATATCTCATCGTTTGATTTCTTGATTTCATTTAATGTGTTGTCTTGAGTTGGTTTGATTTTGACACGGATATAAAATATTAGTTTGTGAAAACAAAGAATAAAGGATGATAATTTGAAACCAAGGTAACATTTTAGTTTCTAAAATCATTGTAATAAATAGGATTTCTAAACATATATTTTAGGTTACTAAACAATAAAGTGAGAGTTAAAATAATCCACTTCAGCTAAGTAAATTTGATCAATCAATTTCTTTCAGGATAGGTCAGCTGTGTATGTCATATAAGTTCTCTTTGTTATGTAGGAGTGAATGAATGATAAATGTTAGCAGGAGAAAAAAATCATCTCTCCTGACAATAAAGTTGCCTGGAAAATCCATGCAATTTCTTTCAAAACCTGGAATTATTTTATTAGAGCTTGAATAATAATTGGGATAGTGAGGAATATTGCCCATAAAAATATTGAAGATTTGTTGTTCCTTGAAAGAAAAAGGATCTAGAAATGTAAAAATCACAAAATTTTTATGAATGGTGCACATGTGGGTTTATCTGTGCAGAAAAAAAATTATTATATTTTGACAAGATAAAGTAGAATATTTTAAACAAAACAAAGAAATGCTTTGTAAATTCAGCTTCTCTTTTTTAAAACTTGCGATAGAAAGTGTAATTTTTATCCATTTTGTTACTGACCTTTCTTTGTAGATTTCTAAAGATGTCAAGCCACCACTCTCACTCTCTTTTTTCTGAAATATATTTAGAATTTTGTTAACTCATGTCCTTGTACCTAACACCACAAAAATATCAATCCTCCAACATTTTATCATTTGAGAGAACTCATATCTCTAAATTCTAGAGTAAAATATTTTTAACAACTGTTGTACCAATTTTTTTTTCTGTAAAGTGTTTTGATGTACAAAGCTTTGCTTTGACATAATGCCAAAAGTATAATGTGCTTTGTAAGAATTAAAATCACTTTCTGCTAGCCTAACTTGCTATCTTTACACCATTTAAGATACTCTCATAAATGGCTGTATAGCATCGGTTTGACTCAAGGAAGCTAGTAAAGCGTACTTAGTGTTGATTGAACTCACTACTCTGTAGTAATTGCTATGCAAGACTAGCTTCCTAACCATTACAACACAATGAAGTGCCTGTCACTGACACATTTAGGCCCATAATAGAACCCTGGGGATTCCTCAGAGACTAAATAGCATTGCTGGGAAGCAGGTATTAGTCACAGCAGTGTGCCAGAAAAAAAAAAGACATTACAAATTTTAAACTTTGCATGATTAACAACATTTTGAGATTAACACATAAAACAGTAAAAATTTTAATTAACATCTTCTGACATTGAATGTGTAAAATTTCATACCATGATTTTTTTCAGATTTGACTGTTTTAATTTTGATATTAACAATGTCAAGAAACATTTTTTCAATTATAGGAGTTGTAATTTCTATCAAAATATAAGATATGGTCAGAGGAATATTTAGAGAAAGACAGAAAAAAACTTAAGATATGTTGGAATATGAGAAATAATGTAAGTAAGTAAAGTTGGCAACCTTAGTCGAGGGCAACCCGAAGGCTCTCTTTTCAATAGCTACAACACCGAGTTGTAAGGAAGGGTGCTACTCCTTTCCCTGGATTGTTCCACTTTGCCCTTGATCCTAACCTTATAATGCTGAGTGCTAAGCAAGGTGGCATCAAGTACCATTTTTTGAGTCTTTGGTATGACTCAACCTGCGATTGAAGCCCGGTCTCCAGGACGATTGGCGAACAATCTACTCATTAGGCTGATGAAATACTTTTTTTAATTATTATTATTCATTCTACAGTCTTGTGTTTGAGAAAAACGATTACAGAAAATCAGGTTTATATGTTTTGCTATTGGGATAACAAAATCAGAATCCCTACAGCAGAGAAAATTAATCTGGTTTTCCATAGTGTTTTCCTTTTCTCATAACTCTAGATTTCATTCAAACATTACCTATTATTATGTTTGTAGTATTGATGATATTCAAATGCTTGGTTTATAGGGAAGATATTTAGTCAGATCCTTACAAATCAAGGACCAATATTAGCATTAGTATATCCATGATATACCATGACAAAAGCTCAACTACATTACAAAAAGTGAAGAGGCTGTGATGTTTGGTATGTCATATGAAATTTCAAAAAATTGCATATGTGAACCAAATGTGTTTGATATGATTGATGAAAATCCCACATACATATAAGGAGTAGATAAAAAATCTGCAGATTCATCAGTTGAGAAAGTGATTTGTGACTGGCATAAGAGAGGTAAAGATATGAAGAAACACATAGATTCGAAGACATAGTGTTGAGAGGGACCCATTGGCTACAGTCTCACCACATAACAGGAAGAGAAGCAACCCTGGACAGGATTATTGACGTGCATAAACGCATTTTGACCTGAGGAAATTTCTCACATAAACTTGCTTGGCCTTTCTTCTTGCTGGAAGGAAATAGATATACTAACAATGGACATGATGGAAGGAAAGATGAGAATAATAGGTTCATTTACATGGCCAAGAACATTTAAGCTTTTATTTACATTACATACCTACAAGTAGTATTAAAAGAAAGAATACACAAGTTGGTCGATTTGTAGAATTAAATATATATTATTCCAAGAACAACCAGTATGTGGAAGGGGTGCACAATGGAAAAGGGCTGGTTTGACAAGAGTGGGTAATATAGCTATGTGTATTTACCATTCCCTGACAAGGTCTTAGACAATGTCAACACTTTAAAAAACTGGCAAAAAGAGGTTGAGAATTGGTTTCTTGGGCTATCATGTGATACTCCATAAGGCCCCTAACAAACATGTCCATTTTCTATGGGAGATAATTATCTATTGTATCCCTACAATGGGTTTAGTGTCTTGTTTTGATATCTCAAAGCAACAAGAATGTTTTGGTATATCTTGTGCTTCAATTAAAATTTTGTTGATGATAATCATATATACTAATTACCTCATTGTTATTTACTTAACATTACTTAATCTGCCATGCAAGTCCTGCGCTTCATGTCAATAATTTAATAATGCAAATAAAAATGAATTTGCAACATTGAGGCACAAGGTTATTTTCTAAACAGAGTTTAATAGTTTTTTTATCATTAAGGGTTTTCGGACTATTGTCTTCATCTTTATAGTTATTTCCACAACTTTTCGGCCAATATGTCCTCCGGCCTTCTTCCGGTGTTTGTCGAACTCAGGAACCTTCATGGAACTTTGAACTACGTCCTTTATTGAAACTGCAGGGGTCGCCTGATCTGATTCTGTTAGCCATAACCAGGTACAAGTGTTAAGTATTCCTGTATTGTTACTCGCCTATAGTGAGAATTGAACCTGCAGCCTCCAGATAATTGTCTCCTTAGAAGCTTAGGGAACCAACGCCTATAACCGTTATGCCATGTGTCCTGCTGGACAATTCAGAGAGAATTTTTGCGAATTCTTGAGTTTAATAGTTTTTCCTTCTCTTAGACTGGTTGTTATACCAAGGTTAAAGAACCCAGTCTGTCCTATTATTTACCCACGGCTGGAGGAAGAATTTTCCCAAGAGTATTAGCACTTTGTAAAATGTAAACAGCCTCATCCAGGAATTGAACTCTGGTCTCTGTATCTATTTCCTATGATGGTAACCATTATGCCACGAGTTGTTGCCTCCAAAGATAAATGTATATAAGGAGTGTACTTATTTTTGAACTGCTTCATATTCATATCTTGAGTTGCAGAGTTTGAATGCTATTTTGTTTGGTCATAGATAATGCCTAATAATATCAATTTTTATTGTATAATGTCGAAGGATGCTACAAAATTGTGAACAAATCCTGAAAGCAGCACTGCACAAAAATAGTTTTATGGCTACTTATTTTCATCCCTTATTAACCTATACTGACTGTATAGGTTGACTCCCAAACATGCAATAGGGTACTGTGAATTTCCAGTTAGTGTTTACAGTCATTGCATCAGCTGTGTGATAAATAGTGTTAATAAAATACTTAATTTGTATTACAATTTTATTATCTTATGATAATCTCTGTATTGATTTGTTAAATATGTTTACCAAACATGAGTCTAAATGAGAAATGTTTGTGGCAGTCTGCTGGAGTTATGATAAGTGGTGTATAGTAATTGTTAGTAGTACTGTTCTACTGGCCCTCACTTGGTAGTAAAAAGTTGCATTTTAGCCCTCTTTATATATAAGTCAAAAATTAAAAGCAGAAAAGCTGCAGGGCTCAACAAAATAACCCTAGGAATATGGGGTGTGTTCTCATGGTGTAATGGTTAAAGTGATGGACTGTGGAATTGTAGTGAGTTCATACTCCAGTCGTGCTATTATGTTTACTTTCAGGCAAATACCCTTGGGAAATGTATGAACCCCCTTATCCTCCCAGCTATAGGTTAAATAGTACCACTACTGTTCTTCAAGGAGAATGGATTTGGCATTAAATAACTTGCAAAGGTTGATATGCCATTAAACAAAGAAACCAAACCAAACCAGAAATGTGGAAGACAAGGAAATTTGATAAATTACCTCTTCGCTTTTGCAGTGTCATATATAAATAAAATACAACAGAGACATGAACACAAGGGTGCATCCTCCCCTTCCCTCAGAAAGGTGACCTGGGAATCACTGAGAGCTACAGAGGCATAACTCTTAATTCTGCCTCAGCTAAGTTTTATAATTTTCAGCTTCTCAATTATACCAAACCTGAAATTGGGAAAATTCTTAGGAAAAATCAGAAGGGTTTTTGAAGAAAGATTCTGATAATCCGTCAAAACACTGAATGATTTTGAGCAAAACATCTATGGTTTGTAGATTTCTCCGAGGCATTTGATTCCATACTCAGAGGGAAGATGGAGCAAATACTTCTCGTATATGGTCTCTCCAAAGAAAATGTCACAGACATAATGATGTTCTATAGAAACACGGAAATCAAGGTTCACTCTCTGGATGGGGACAGACTTCTTCCACATTGTTACTGGCATTCTGCAAGGAGATACATTAGTACCATATTTATTTATAGTCTGCCTAGACTACATTCTTCCAATGTTAATAGATCTAATTTAAGAAAATGGCTTAACACTAAAAAAAGGCAAGAAGCAGACAATATCCTGCAGAAACTATAACAGATGCAAACTACACAGATAATTTTGTACTTCTTGCAAATACACCTGTCCAAGCCAAATCCCTACTGCATAGCTTGGAGCAGGTAATAGAGGGCATTGGCCTACATATGAATGCAAACAAAATGAAGTACATGAGTTTTAAATGAGAAGGAGCAAGCTCTACTCTAAATAGCTGTCCTCTGTAATTAGTTGGCAAGTTCACATACCTTGACAGCTATGTCTCATTGACTGAAATTAATGTTAATATGCACCTAGTAAAGGCATAGACAGCTATCAATAGACTATTGATCAGTAATTTTGATATTGATAGACTATCCAGTAAAATAAAACAGGATTTCTTCCAAGCAGTGGTTGTGTCAATAATACACTGTGGATGCACTTCATGGATGCTGACAAAGTGCACTGAGAAAAAGCTTGACGGAAACTACACAATAATGCTACAAGCTATATTAAACAAATCCTGGAAGCAACACTCCACAAAACAACAGCTGTATGGCCACTTACCTCTCATCTCTAAAACCATCCAAGTAAGGTGAACAAGACATGTGGGACACTGCTGGAGAAGCAAAAAGTGAACTTGTTAGTAATCTTTTTCTATGGACCCCTACACATAGGCATCTTAGTGTTGGCTGACCAGGAAGAAGTTATCTTCATCAGCTCTGTGCGAACAGAAGATGTAGTTTGGAAAGTGATGGATGATAGGGATGGATGGAGAGAGAGAGAATCAGGGGAGTCTCTACTTGCAGCATGACTTGATGATGATATAAGTTGACCCCTAGTTTTGCTGGGGGGGGGCTTAAGCCTGAAAAACTCAACTTGCATGCTGTGTTTTATGGCTAATGTATATTTTTATAAAAAAATTATTAATTTATATTTCCTGACACATATTTTCACTTCATAATTCGCATGCAAAAGTCTTGCTATTATATTAGATTTATTTTCCTGAATTTCGCATTTTCCTGAGATAAAAATCACTGATTATTTTACTCATTTCTTTGTGACATGAAATAGATGGTCTTAATAAGAACTTATTATGTATTTTACTTATAAATATTTGCTACTAACTTATCAAGGTGAATACATTAATAAGCCCACACTCAAGAGATTAAGGAAAATAATTATTCTGAAGCAGCTGATCACATTTTTCACTGATATGTCACACTGCAAGATATTACTGTCTCAAGTGGTTTATATAGAGACTCCAACAAGTTCCATCTATATAATGATTTGTTTTGTTTTGATATCTTATAAACCATCATTAGGTTTGTTGCAAAGTTAAGAATATCATTCAGCCTTATTCATAGAGTGGGCAAAATTCAGTTGGTGGTATGCTGATCTAGTGAGAGAGGTAAGGAAATGAACAAAGGGAGAAATAGAAAGAGCAAAGGAAAAAATCTTTGTAAAAAGAAAATCTTAGATGTCAGCATACTGTGTGTTTTTCTGGCAATTTAATGGAGCTATTGACTCAGCAAGAACTTTGTTTTAGTTCTGCTAAATGGCTTCCCCATGAGTGAATATGTGTCTGTTGGCATTCCTGTATGTGGCCGCAAACTGTTTTTGACTTGTCAGTTGCTTCGAAAAGTGGGTAGATTATGAGTATCTACTCATTAAGCTGGCTGCCAACTGCTTTTACTTTCATTGTCTGTTGTGTCTTTTTGTTATATGCTATAGTCTGCAGTGGAAATTTTTATTATCTGTCTTTATAATATGTATTTACTCTGCCCCTCCACCACAGGCAAATGTGGCACCAGGTCAGTTTTTAAGTGAAGTAAAGTTGGTTTGAATTTATAATTTTTTTTCTCCTAGACTGGTTACCTAAACAAGGCTAAAGAATCCAGACTGCCTATTATTTACCCATAACTGAGACCAAACAGATGGTTTCATTCCTTTCCAAGGATATGTTTTTATGATAATACACTTGGTGAATTATCTAACTTTTGGTCTTTTAATGCTATTGTTTGAAACTTGTTGCTTGTTTACAACTAAATCTACATGGGTTTATTTTCACTTCAAAATTAACACCCATTTCTGAAATGTCAGTTTTATTTTTAGACAATGTGAGTTTTATTTCCATTGATCTTATCATTTTATTTTTTTTAAAGGTGCAAAAATCTATTTAATGCCACAGTCAGTTCACTGTTTTTTTAAGCGCTATGATAGTTTTAAGCAACTATTATTAATACAGACACTTTGCACATAGGAATACTTGAAAATACTAATGATTTATAATGATTGTATTGTTTCAAGAAACTATTCCTATTTGATAATATTAATAATCATTTGTCTGGATTTGAGAATTCTTATCTAATACTAATAATTTTTAAACATATTTATATGACTGATGGATGTGGAACCCTAATGAATATTGCCTCTCCAAGTCAGTGGACCTGGAAATAATGGAACAAATAGATAACTTCACAATCCTCAGAGCTCCAGAACTGGAGTTTCACCACCAGATTTAGATTAGTATATCTATATAATAAACAATGTGATTATTTGTGCTCATTCGTTTACTTTCTTTGTTCATCCTTTCATAACTTTTAGGAGTGTAGAATATGTACATCTTGCCTTAAGTGAAGTATCACTTCTACCAAGGATCAGAGTGTATTATCTGTATCTGAGAAAATCTGCTAAAATATATCAAAGAAAGTATTAGGAATTTTGTTTTTCTAATTCTAGCACTTATTGATAATTTGTAAAAAAACAAAAAAACAAAAGCAATTTTCATATTTTATGTGGTATAGTTATTTTGTCCCTTGTTCTTCTCAGCTGGTTGTTTCTCTATCTCCTCATTCCACAAAGTTCCAAAATTCTTTAATACTGGGATAATTAACAAAGACATTTCTCTGTGCTAATTTCATTATTAATCATAGTCATACTAACTAGATATGAAAGTTGGAAATTAGTTGGAAATATGAATGGAGCCTTTACCTGCTCTGGGCTAACTGATTTTTAGTTAAAATTTACCTTCTAATTTCTAGAACCCCTTGGTCACCTGACTGAGATTATTCAGTCTCAGCTAAGTTCTCAAGTTGATTTCATGGTTATCACTTGTTAAACTTATTTAGGATTAATGGTTTCTGCTTTGGGACAATTGTTTAAAACTTTTTTTTTTTTAAATTATCTTCACTATGTGCTAAATAATAGATTCAAGCAATTTGTTATTTAAAAGAATTTTCATAGGTACACTCAGATCCTTGGTAAAATATCAAGGGATGATAGGCAAGGTGTCCAGATAATACATTTTGATTCTAGACAGATCTTTTATTCTATACAAAATAACCCCATATTTTTTCATGCTGACTGTGCAAGTTAATAGCTATTTACTAAGCTTGGTTTGGACACAAGGCTACAAGTGTGAGGCAGTCTATATCATTAACCATTACATGACATGAATTGTCTTGTTATTCAATATTCTAAAGAAAGATGGTTATAACAATAATAATAATAATAATGATACCAATGTATTACAGTTTTTATGCATAAAATCCTCAGGTTTATTTTTTGTTTTATTGTAGCAGCTGACTGCATGCATTTACTTCAACTTTGTCTTGAGTATTTTTTATCTTCTAAACATATCACTCCTTTGTTGCTACTTGCCGACTTAGATATCTGATTTGTTTTTCCAGATAGTGCATTGAAAGCAAAGGGGATCAAAGAGCTTAAAAAACTCAGTATTAGAAAAGAAAAAGTTTTCCTCTCAGTCAATAGCAAGATAACTATATACTTTATTTTGCTAACTTTCTGTGTATGCATAGAACCTTTTTAATGATACACCAATGGTAAATTTTTCACCTACTTAAATATTTATAAGCTACATAGAGCATTCCTTAAATAACACATATTTATTATTTGCATTACTATATAATAAAAAGATGAAGCTAAAATATAAATTTGCTGTCCTTAACTTGATTGCTCGTCATATTTCAATTATAGTTGCTAGGCTTTTTTAACTATCTATTGTAGTCGTCATTTAATAAGTGGAGGTTAGTTTGGCACAAGGCCAGAATTATTGGAAATTTTCAGGGCATTTTGAACTAAAACCTTTATTCAGTCATAATGAAGACTTCAGAATATAACAACCAAGAGATTATTGTTATTCCTTAAAATTTTTCTATGATCTTTCTAATATAAGAGTTATTCTCTTGGGAAACAATAAATAATTATCTCCCTTAGAGAATGAGCATATCCATGGGGGGGGGCCTCATAAGGTGTCACATGACAGTCCAAAAACTCATTCTTGAACTCTTTTGCCTCTGTTCTTTAAAGAGTTGAGGCCTTGTCTTGGACCTTACCAGGGAATAGTTAAGCCACATGGCTATTTTACTTTGCCACTTCAAGAAAGCCTTTTCCATTTTTTATATCCTTTCCACATACTTCTTATTCATGGAAATACCATTGGTATTTTTATTATATAAAATGTTAGTCTGTGTACAAATGCATATATCTTGTTCCTTTGATTGTATTCAGTATAAGTATTGCACTTTAGTCACTGAATGCTGAGAAGAAAAACGTCAATCAGCATTGATGGCATGGTCAGAATATTTGCAAAGTAGGGGTTCTACTGGCCCATTAACCAATTAAAGCTTACTTGTAGAAAAAACCACAGGTATATCATATTCATATCAAAATGAGTAGTTAAGTTTATTATTTGTGGTTACCTGGTATTCACACCAGGTGATCTAAGTTTTACAACACTAATCAGCTCAGTTCCAGGAGACCTTCCCCAAAGGTAGTGTATGCCCTTTTGCCTAAAAGGGGCAAGGGCTTGGTTGATTACCCAGCTCCTGAAGCACTGAAGATGTAGAAATCAGGTTCCTCAACCAGATTTCTCACCACCCAGGCATATATACTTTTAGGAAGCGGCTGCAATACAGACCACTTATTTTCTAAGGATTAATACACTTTGAGTTAAATTTGTCTCTTCTCTTTGTCTGTCTTTCTCTCTTTATATATATATATATATATATATATATATAGCTGTACCTATGTAAAGTATATCTAATATATTTATAATAGTCAGGATTTTAGAGGTTGTTCATTTTATATCTACAATTATATCTAGGCAATCAAGGTCTCATATATATTGTCATAAGAAATGGATGCATTGACCAGAGTTCAAATCCTGGACAAGGTTGTTCACATTTCTCATAATGCTGATACCCTTGGTAAAGGTGTGCATTCAACTATTCTCCCTTCAACTATGAGCAAATACGTAGTAAGGCAGACTGGGCTCTTTAACCTTTGTATGGCAACCGGTTTAGAAGAAGGAAAATTTTCAATTTAAACCTGTTAAACTTCAATTAAAAATTTACCTTTTGCCACATCATCCCAGTAGGAGAGGGGTTGGGTAAATACATACAATTATGAATCTATTATGTAAATATAAATTAAGAATGTAGAAACACTTTAATTAAAGATTAAAATAGTTATTTGTCTTTATCATTTATTTATCATGGGTTGTTGCTTTCTTTACACTGATTATGGTTTATGGGAAATGGCTTCAGGTTCTGTTATGATGTATATAGCTCCGTAAAACATGGATACAAAATGGCCCCATGAAAGTGAGGCTGGCTCGGTAGGTTTAGCTCCCTTGGATGTAAATAAACAGACTCCTTGACTAGATAGCTTACGTGTTCACGTGTTATTTATTATCGCTCGCCATCGGCACCAGAACAGGTTCATTCAAAGATCTCATATACTCTTAAAACCCCCCAGAAAATGCATGCATATTTTAAATAAATATTTGATATCATTATTATTCAGATTTGGAGTAGTAGTTAACATAGATCTAATATTTCTAATTAAGTTTCTGAATTTTTTTACCCTTAAGCAATGGTTAAGATGAAATGAATTCCCTTTATGTGGCTTGACACCTGGCCATCACAGAAAGGACCTAGATAGAGATAAAACAATTTGCTTCTGATAATGATAACCAAAAGAGTGGGTAAGTACCTTATGATGGACATTCTTTTACAGTTAAGAGAGCAGTGTGACATAGAGCGTAAGAGATAGAACCCATTAAAAACAAAACGAGCCTGAGCTTGAGCTAATATCATTTAAAACCTTTTCAGGCATAACACTAAAAACCGCTGAAAGTTTGGTTGAAATTTGGCTAAGATTTTGAAGCCTTAGCTCGATAAATATTTATTGAATTATCATAAGAAATCATTTTTCTTGCAAGCAAGATTAAAAATAAACATATTTTATAAGTTACTTTTTCTTCATTATTTCAGTAAATTTTATACATCATATAAACTAATTCTGTATAACTTTTAATGACATGGTATAGTAATGTCACCTACCTTATACCTAATATCATAAAGTGTTAAGCATTTGTCATTCTGTTTGATTCAATTTTTGCCAAAGAAACACTTTTATCCACCTTTAAAGCAACTGGAAGAGCTATCTTTGTTTTCGTGTGAAGATCTAGAAGAGGATTAATATTTCATATTTATGGTTGTGTTGTTGGTTTTGAAATGCCAATGTCCAGCCATTTCATTCAGTTTATCTTCCCAAATGTTCTTTTGAAATCTTTCCTTCCTATTTCAGTAAAAGCTGTTTGTCAAAAAGAACTTCTCACAAGCATATTTAAGCACTGATGTGGATATATGCACATATAGATATAATTATATCTGAATTCATTCATTCACTGCATTGATAAATAAATAAATATATGTATATGTAAATATTAATAATATAGTTTGCTATATTTATAAATAAACAGTGTTCAATATTAGTGATAGTGTACACTTCTAAGTTAGTGTAGCATAGACATGGTGACTGTTTCAAGCCTATGTAATCATTGGTCTAATGAGAAACTACCAGTGACCAATCAACATTGACTCTACATCTCTGCTATCTTATATACTTGGTCATTCTGTCAACCTTAAATGGATGATGCAATCATGTTAAAGTTAAATATGTTTTTTTAATTTTTGTATTACACCCCTGAAATATATTTCTTCTTGAGTTAAACCTCTACTTAACTGATGTTATAAAAAGTTCAACAGATAATTCTATCATGAATTTATTCTTGGTATATTTCAAGATAAAATCTGGAATTATGCCAAAGAAGACAGCTCTTGAAAAGAAGGAACACTTTTCTTGAAAAAGGATTGATGGAAAACTTTATTCATTGCTTTGTCAAGTAGCATTTGTTTTCCCTATGTGGTCTTAGTTATCTGACACATATCACAACATTCACGGATTTTAACACTCTTTTTGAATTATTTTCCCTTTGATGGGACACCTTTCAGCTATTCAAGAGGGAAGCATATTTTCACTGACAACCTGTCTGATCAAACAGAAAAAGCTGACAGAATTGTTCAATAAAATCACAAAGGAAATGCCTAATACCTACATTTATATATATACATAAAAAAACATTTGTCTATTATAAACACTGTGTACAGTTTACTTTCCTCTTGAGGAGCTGTAAGAATTTTGACTTGAGTTTTATGAAGCATTCTGTCTAAGAATCTTAATGACTCTCTTAGCATTATTTCAAGCACCTGTTCTAAAGTTCAAGTGTTGGTGACCTAAAGCTAAACTATGCAGAGAATGAAATCAACAGATTTATTTCAAAATTTGGTTTGGACAGTTTAAGTTCATTTGGCATTAATGACTTTGTCATCATCATCATCATCATGTCATGCTATCAGCATGGATATCCCTGTCCCTCTCTTGCCACCCCTCCCTATCGTCCATTGCTTTCGGCAGGTCCTCAGAGCAACATCCTGTATCAGCACAGAGCTGCTGTATGTATGTTCGAACTGGTCATCCTGCCTTTGCACGTCCATGTGAAGGGGTCCACAGGAGTACATCTCTTATGAGCTCGTCCATACTTCTCCAGCAGTTTCCCGTATGTCTAGTTTGTCTAATTTTGTTAGTTTTCATGATGGGTGGTAGTTGGCCGTACAGCTGCTGCTTTGTTGGGTGCTGTCTCCAGGACTTGTTCAATATTGCTCACAGCATTCTTGTGTAGTTGCCGTCAAGCTTTTTCTCCACACATTTAGTTAATATCCATATAGTGCATCCATATAACAGTATTGACATGACAGCAGCTTGGAAGAAACTGTGTTTCATTTTATCGGTCAGGTCTGACTTCCATATGACCGATATCTAATTGATAACTGTCCATGCCTTTGCTAGTTGCATGTCAGTGTCTGCCTCGGTTGATGAGACACTGCTTCCTAGGTAGGTGAACTTGTCAACTAGTTTCAGAGAGCTATCGTTTAGTGTGGAGATGTCACCTGTTTCATTCTTGTGTGCTTTGAAATGTAGGCCGATGCCTGCTGCGACTCATTCCAGACTATGTAGCAGGGTTTTGGCTTGGGCGAGTGCATTTGCCAGGAGCGCTATATCATCGGCGTAGTCAGCGTCGGTAATTGTTTTTGTAGGGTACCTTCTGCTTCTTTTTTTTGTTAGCTTGAAACTGTTTTCTTTGATTTTATCGATAGATGTTCTAAGCACGTAGTCTAGATGATAAAGAGGTATGGGGCTAATGTGTATCCTTGCAGTACACCGGCTACAATGTCGAAGTAGTCTGTGTCTCAATCAATTACATTGTAAAAGACATGAATTCACTTCTTTTCAACTACCTATCGGTAATAACAGAGCTCTTGAGCCTTCAAAAGGCAACCCATTTGGATATTTAGTAATAGGCCAGGTTGGGAATTGTTCCTTGCTACTGGTACTATATATTAATCCAAACCCTCTATCACTTGATCAGTTTTTAAGCAGATAAAGCTGATATGAATTCAGAATTTTCCTTCTCAAAGACTGGTTGCCTAACCAAGGATAAAGAGCCAGTCTGCTTTGCTATTCACCAATAGCTAATTGATTCATGCTTTTTCTAATGGCATTAGCATGTTCAGGATTTTCATTCCGGTCCCCAATTCTATTTCCTACAATGATAACCATTATGCGAAGACCACCCAGTATAATCTGATGCATGTTATTTGGAGAGAAGATAAGCACCACTCTCATTTCTTTGAGAGATGCTCTGAAGAGGAATTACAAGGTATAGAACCAATCTTTGTTCACTTGAAATTATCAGGATTGAACTAAGAGCAAAACTTATCTGTTTAAAAGAACATGAGTTTTATTCTTTATAACAAGTAAAAATACTAATGTTGCTTTGTGCTCTGAGATGAAGCACTCAAATCTAAGATGTTTAAATGCTTAAAAAATAAAAAATAAAATAAATACCTTTATAAAAATTATTTATTTTTGTGGTATTGTTTTTAGTACAGTTTATTGCCAACCTTCTTAATTGATCATTTAGCTACGATGTTGACAAGATCAAGAATATGCTAACTGCATTTCCTGCAAAGCAGGTAACCACCTCCTTAAAATAAGTGTCCTGGGTATTGGTAGAAGCACAGCCATGCAAGTATTTTTACTGTGCCATCTATGCTAATCAACTATTTTCTCTAAACATCCAATTATTAAAAGGGATATGACTCTTATCTTGGAAAGAGCATTGGGCGAGTTCAATCCTAGTTATCAGCTTATCAAAAATTGTAGCTGACTGTACAGAAGCTTTCACCACTACAAACAAAATCACCAGAATAATCACTTTCTAAGCTTGGCTTGGTTTATTATTATTATTATTATTATTATTATTATTATTATAAACTTGATCCTAGAGTTTTGGGCTGCCTAAGATTATATACATGTTCATATTAATAAATACCATCCCAAGAAACTTAGTATGAAAGGTAAGTTGAGATTGGGCCAAAAAAAAAAGCAAAACAACAGCCTACCTATGTAGATGGCAATGGTAGATTTCTAAATGGACTTAGACTAAAGATCAAACCAACAGATGAAATAATACCTTGATTTGATGTTATTGATCTTGATTCTAGTGCTTTGATCATGTCTTTTTCCATTATCCATTACTTGATGATAAAATGGTTTTATCTACTAAATCACTGTCTTCTTAGTACCCAAAGTTATAAACATAAAAATTTTGAAAGCTAATAATATCCACTTCAAAAAAATCAATTTAATATTTGGGTGGTTGCCCGACCTAACTCGAGTTTTAAAAAATAAATAAATAGAGCAAGAAACATTAAAAGAATTTCACCTTTTGAATAACTATTGTAAAGAATTACACTAAAAAATGTCCAGATTAGCCTTTTCCATATTGGACTTTTTTCAGTTCTGGTTGTTTTATGCTGTGTCACTCTTTTCAGTCAGCCATGACTTAATAGCTTAAAGACATTCTGAGTGGATCTATTCAGAAATGGCCTAGTTTGGTTTGAGGCATGGCCATTTCTATTATCAAGTATAAAAATTTACCAACTTTTAACAAATTCTAATTAACTTGTTGGAAATAGAATCTGGGAAAACACCTTCTTTCAATCTTTCTCAAAAAAGAGGAGAGAATCCTTTATATTCAATTTACATTTGATTTGTGTATTTTTGACATCATTACATTAGACATGACAACAGAGGGTTTTACTTCTATGTTTGTGTAGAAAAAAAGAGGTAAGAAAAGGTTATTTTTAGGACTTTATATTTTCTATTGTTCTCTCTCTTCTATATATGTATAGAGAGAGAGGGGGAGAGAGAGAATAATTTGAAATGTGTTGATATAAGATCACATGAAAATTCAATGATGACTTTTTTACCTCATTTTAGTTTGTACTTGAAATATTGTGATATTGCTCTGCATTCTTGTGCAGAGAGCATGGTTTTAACCGTGAATGTTAATTATATTGTTTTGTTTCATTTTATGAAATCTATGAGCAGATTTTAAAATGATGCCTCAGAGTTTATATTGAATTATCTTGACCAGAAAATCCAGCAAGCACTGCATGTGACATATGGAACAACTGGACAGTTGTTTTGAACTTATTAGGTCTCATCAGCTATATATACCATGATCTCCCCACTCCCCAGTGACCACAGAATGCAGAGCCGTAACTCTACCTCTGAGCTACT
The DNA here is from genome assembly GCA_963585895.1 of Sepioteuthis lessoniana. Classification (NCBI taxonomy): domain Eukaryota; kingdom Metazoa; phylum Mollusca; class Cephalopoda; order Myopsida; family Loliginidae; genus Sepioteuthis; species Sepioteuthis lessoniana. The sequence goes on along the minus strand of OY757904.1, from coordinate 130,793,111 downwards.
GGTCCACTTTGCACACAAGCGATGCCTAAGTAACTAGTAATTGTTAATGTGCAGCCAATTAACCTGATGTGTCTTATAGTGATATCTGTACTCTTACAGAGGACACAGTAACCTCTATTGGAGAGATCACAGTAGACTCTGCTGATGAAACCTAATAAGGTTGAAAAAGCTGCCCAGTGGTTCTGTATGTCACACACAGTGCTTACCAGATTTTCTGGTCAGAGTAATTCAATCTATTACATAATTCCTCTATTTAAAAAAAATGTATGCCTCAAAGTTGTTAAAATCTCAATACCTCTATTCCTCATTGTCATATGAGAAATAACTATTATGGCTTATTTGTATTGATAATGATATGCATACACTAGGCAATTTTAATATTTATGATAATGTGTAGTTATAGTCTCTAGATATGTTCATGAAATAAATGTAGAGATATCCATTATCAATTTGTAGGAATGGCAACTTCCACAGTTTCCTGGAATCAGGATTCCTTATACATCTAAAATAAAGGTACAAGATGAATAAAAAGAGAACTTTCTTTTGTTAACACACACACACATATATATATATATATATAAAACTTTAAACAACTATTAACAAGTAGATACAAACAATTGAAGTGAAATCATTGTCTCATTTAGACAATACTTTTTTGTGTTAAAGTCCAAAGAAAAGAAAAAAAATCATCAAGCAACTTGTGTATTTTTAATCATATTCTGATTTAATGTTTCAATTCAATAGATTTGAAAACCCTGCCAACTGAGGCTGTAGAATACATTGACTGCACTTCTGTAGAGGAATAAGACCTCCCTACCCCCACAATCACCACCAATAATGTTTGTCCTGGGTATGACACTAAACTGCATTTGATAGTGAGACTACAGTCCCGGAACTTAGGGGGATGTGGATTATCTCTTCATTGCATTACTCATAGTTCCACTCTGACCAAGTGTGATAGTACCTGTTAGGGTTCCATCTATGGGTAAAATAGAAGTGTGCAATTGTTAAGGATTATTATTATTTGTTATTTGAAACCATACAGTTGTTCTCATTCTTTGTATAAAGAATACTTGATCAATAGAATTATTAACATTGAATAACAATATTTGAAACTATTTAACCAAGCAAATGATTAATATTAAATAGAATTATAATTGTTTGATTGCAGTATTTAATGATTTAACCATATTTACCAGCCCCTCTGCTCAGGCAGGATATGACACAAGGTCAATTTTTAAGCGGAGTTTAACAGGTTTGAATTCCGAGTTTTCCTTCTCCTAGACTAGTTGCCTCACCAAGGCTGAAGAACCCAGTCTGTCCTACTATTTACCCATAGCTGGAGGGAGAATAATTGGATTCATACCTTTCCCAAGGGTATTAGTGCTATGTGAAATGCAATTAACCTGGTCCAGGATTTGAACTCGTGTTGCCATGTCCATTTCCTACGACAATAACCATTACACCACAGGCACCTCCAAATTTAATGATTTAACAGTATGCAAACAAATGAGTCTTAGCAACTAGTTTACAAATAAATCTACCCTCCAACTATTCTCTTAAAAATCATATATATGAATATATAAACAGTATTTAGCATTAAATAATCCACAAGAGATGACAATCCATAAAACACAAACAAACCTTCAATAGATTTGATGATGCAGTCTGAAGAATTAAAGACCATGTCCAGTTGGAATTGTTATCAGTGCATTCAGAGACATGTAAGAGTATAAATCTTCCTGGTTTTTTGGAATCAAGATTCCCTATGCATTTAAAATCAAAGTGCAATGTAAATAAAAAAGATAAGTTTGATTTGTTAACATATATACATATTTATATAATGGGAAATGGATTTGAATGAATAAGAACAAACAAGTGAAAATATTGTCTCTTCTAGACATTACATCAATCTCCCAAAGAATGTTTAAAAGTTTCATGATAAGAATAGGTCTGTTTGATAAGAAAATATATGTGCATATATGTAAGTGATTTTTCTTGTCGTAATTTGACTCTTATGAAGGTTTTTTTAAAGCTTCCACTAATTTAATTCTTTCTGCTCTAACTGGTGATGGTATTCTTGGAAAGGGAATGAAAAGAGAGAGATTATCCTATGGCTGTATGTTGCCTCTACTGACATGTGTGATCTCTTGACTTTAGATTTTGTTTCTCTTCCTTTTTTGTTGCTAACAGTCAAGTCAACTCAGTTTCAAAAAGAAAAGACTGGTAAAATGTGATTGGCTCTTTAGTTGATTTATTTGTCAAGTGGCCTATTCTCAACTACATATGTGCCTTTTATCAATAAAAAAAAGTTGTTGGCAACCATAGTCAAGGGCGACCAGAAGGTGTAGGTGTAGAAGAGGGCGCTACTCTTTTTCCTTGATTGCTCCACTTTGCCCTTGATACATACCTTATATTGCCGAGTGTCAAGCAAGGAGGCATCAAGTGCCATTTATTGAGTCTTTGGTATGACGCAACCTGGGATTGAACCCAGGTCTCCCAGACCATTGGCGAACACTGTACCCACTAGGCCAATGAGCCTTATTATCAATAGTAGTATGAATTTCAAACTATTAGTTTTTGGTGATTCATTTTTATTTTGTACACCCAAATTTAATGGTGTGAAACCAGACCCCAAATATTTTGCAGACTTTGTGATTTGCAGATTTAGTTATGACTTTTTATTAATAAGGAATCTCGAAATTTGAAAACACGTAACAACTTCTTGTTCAGGTACGAAACCTTTTTATTAACTTTGAGTTAAAGGTTTCGACATAAGGAGGAGAGACACAATCTTGCTATGCTGTCTTATTCATCTGGCCCCTATCTTGTGCGGCACCCATGGCGCGCAAATTCGTCTTGCGAGCCCCAAAAGTTGACCATCTTTGTCTAGTGTCTAGTCTCAACTCCCTAACTTTCTTTCAATTCTCCACAAACCTCTGCACGCTTCTGGTGCGTGATGTCACTCGCACTCCATCACCCATTTCGTCTCGGACTATTGTGACATGTCTGAGTGACACCTCCATCCGCCCGCGTGCCCCCATGTTAACACTTGCGTTAATACCTGCCTCAATGTTGCACCTAATTAACCCATGTGCTGAGCCGAAAGGTTCTCAACCTAACTAAACTCAAAGGCATGAACTGAAATCCCTCGGCCATTACGTTACACACCCAAGTATTAATAATGATAATGATAGGAAGTGCCCGTGGTGTAATGGTTATCGTCGTAGGAAATGGACACAGCCACCCGAGTTCAAATCCTGGCTGAGACTGATTGCATTTCACACAGCACTAATACCCTTGGGAAAGATATGAATTGAATTATTCTCCCTCCAGCTATGGGTAAATAGTAGGGCAGACTAGCTTCTTCAGCCTTGGTGAGGCAACTAGTCTAGGAGAAGGAAAACTCTGAATTCAAACCTGTTAAACTTTGCTTAAAAAATGACCTTGTGTCATATCCTGCCTGAGCGGAGGGGTTGGTAAATATGAATAATGATAATGATACAGTAGATTTTCATTAATCTTTAGATGCATAAAACTATGAAATAAGCCGTAGAGTAAAGATCTGCAAAAAGAAGACATAATTTTGATGCATCTTATACGGATCCCTACCCTTACTACCATTCTTCACTGTTGATTTACTTGTTCTTGTCAGCAATACACTCTTCACAGAAGTGGCATAAAATTACACTCTCTGTTATAGCAACCTATTAGAGTATAAAAGAAAAGATGCAAAAATGATTTACTTCATTTCAGAATTCTGTAGCAGCAGGAACACCCTCTAGGAATGTGGCTTTATGCTAGTGATAAATGCCATGCTGTATACTATTCATCACAATATACAATACAAATAGTAAGCTCTTAAATATAATTCCAAAGACACTCTACCAATACTAAAGAACTCTATTGAAGTAGGTAACTAGATTTTTACTAAATTCACACCTACACAGATATCATAATGAACTTTGCTACATACCCACATATTTCTTTTAGTATCTTGTTCCTGTCAAGCTATATTGTCAAACCAAGTGGATAAAGGAGCCTGGTCTACCATAAACCTAACCACTGAAAAGAAATTTAAAATACCACATACAGACTTTAAAATGAAAATAAATAAATACACACTACACCAAAGACAACAATGCTGGAACAATAATGAAAATAATAAATTATTAGCAATTAAACCCATCCTGGGGAATGGAAGTAAAGCTTTAAAAAAACGAAATGAGGAGGTTACATTGTCCAGACTCCGATAGGTTATACAAGGATAACACAATCTTATTTACTCGAAGGAAAGCAACAACCAGTGTGTTATGAATGTCAGAACAAATACACTGTGAATCACATTCTCATTGAATGTACCGACCTAGCCCATATAAGAAAAACCTTCTATAGTGCAAACAATATGAAGTAACTGTTCCAAAACACTGAAATAAATAACGTGATATCATTTCTAAAAACAGTGAAGTTATACACAAAAATCTAAAGAAATGTACAATAAGACCAAATTACCTCTATAAATCCTCAACCTGTTTCAGTTTTTTGGGGTTTTTTTATGATCATGATTCCCTACAAATAAACTCCTATTAAAAAAAAAACAACAACAAATAACCAACTAATTATCTAAAGTTTATCATTAATTCCTAAGACATCTCCTTTGAATTTCTTTTCAGACTTATTTTATTAACATGATTCGGCATTAAATGACCAATGAGGTTGATATGCTGTTAAACAAACTACCTTGTCAATAAAAGTTTAAGTTACAAGCAAATTATCTCTGAATTCATTTCTGAGTGGAAACCAGCATTTCTTATTCCACACATTTTCCATTACAATCTTTTTTCAACAAAATTGATAACTTCAAAGTTCATAGTTTAATCTCATTCTGTAACTGGTGACCACAAGTCCCAACAAAACTTACATATACCATACAAAAATACTGTTACAACCCTAATATACTTCCAAAACATTTGTAAATCAAAAGGTCACTCAATAAATAAGGTGCAATATTATTACCTAAGGAGCTAGTAGTAGGAAGAACTGTTTACAATTGCACCTTTTTCAAGGAAATCATTTCTTGATGGGCCCAGAAAATTGTCAGCATCACCTTCTTCAGTGACCACTGCACTTTGCCAGAGAGTCAATGTGTTTCCACTGCATGGACTGTCTTTTCAATTCATGCTCATATTGGCAGACTCACATTTAGCCTATTTGTAAATTTTTTTTTTCTTACTAAAGTACTCTTCTCCATACAAATCAAACATTCTTCTATTAATTTCATATGTTTTACACTTCTCAGCCATGAAAATTTTGCCAAGTGACCTCTGTTCAAACCTAGAGCACTCTGTCTGATTTGCTTCCATTTTGAATTGCCTCAAAACAAATATTTGTAAGATTTAAAATAATTTTTGCAATAAACCAATTCCAAACAATGCAAAGTTTACATTTATAGAAAAAATTCTGAAAAAAATTTATTTTTCTTTTTTCAAAACAATTCCCTTTATTTATTGAATGAACCTTGTAGATAAATAGATAAATTCTCCTTATTTATTGAATGACCCTCATACTTACAAGCTGAAAGGTATGTTGTATCATGATTAATATTAACCTTTTGTCAACTTGAGGTATTGTTTTATTCATTTTTTTTTCTGTTTGTTCATGTAAGAGAAGTAATTGAACATTTTTTACGTATTAAAAAGAAAAGCAAGGTTACAAGGGACGATTCCCAAAACTAAATTGCATTAGCTTTTACTGGCAATGGCATCTGATGCAAAAGAAGAAAAAGAAAGGAAACTGTCTGCCTAGAAGTCAAATGTTGATGTACTGACTACCTTTTATGAACTGCTTTGCCTTTCTTTTGCTTATTAATTTTATCAATTGATTGCATGTAAAATATGTGAAGACATGCAACTGCAAGTAAGGGCAAAAGAAAAACAACAACCCCCAAAAAACTACCTTTTTTTCCTTAAGTAAGTAAACCAGATGCTCATAAGTATATTCAATATAATAAATGGAAAAGATGTGTTCATTTCTTTTGTTTTGTTTTGTTTTGTTTTTTTTATTTTCATTTTATTCACAGATTTTATTGAAATAGTATTTTTTGACATCATATACTTTTTTTTTTATGTGTAACTTAATTTTTCTAAAAGATACGAATGAAAAGGAATAAGAATGACAAGGAAAAAAAATGAGTTGATTCAAATTACTAAAATTTGATAAAAAAAATATTTTCTGGATAGGAGAGTTTAAACAGATGTGATATTCATAGGTAATAATAAGATTATGCTGAAAATTTATCGATCAGGGAGAAACTGTCAAAAGGAAAAGAAAGGGAGGGGATTTACAAGTTCTTGCTTCCCTAAATTTGTGACAGTGGATGTCACTTTTGATTTAATGGTAGTTAACTAGCTAGGATAGTAGATATTACAAGTGAATTTGATTCTCAATAGGTATCCCTTATTTAGGCCAAATCAAAGCTAAGCTAAATTTTCAAGGTACCTTGCTTGTTTTCAAGGCTAGCAAGTTAGGCTTGCAGAAAATTATTCATGAGTTTTATTCCCACTGGGTGCCCCAAATCTCTGGTCCTATTTCAGGCTATAAATAAACTTAGTAAATGACTAGGGCACCTAAAATGGTGTAATAGCTCATGAGTTAAACTGGCCAACCAATGTAAGTTCAATTCTCAATAAGTGTTGGTCTAGTGCCAAACAAAGTCAAGCCTCCTCAATATACTGGAAATCTGTGACTGATTTTTCAGTCCTTTTGATTAATTATATAATAATTTATAAGACAGATTTTATGATTTAGATTTGAGATAAGCTTACAAATGGAACCAAAGTATTGGAATCTCATTTTACTTGGTTTTGTATTGTTATTTTTCTATTAAATACAGTTTATTTATGATCATTATCTATCTCTTTCTGTACATATCATTTTCATTTTTCTCATATTTATATTCTGTTTCTTCCAAGAAAAAACTGGTCAATCTGGTAGCACAGTTGGCTGGGGCAGTATAATATGCAGACTGCATCTCTGCAAAGGGGTAAGACGCCTCACCAACAAATGTCCTGGACATGACACAAGACCATCTGATAGTGAGGCTCCAGTCCTAGAATTCTGGAGAGTTTGGAGTATCTCTTCATTGCCATTATTCTCAGGTCCACTTGGACCTGGAGAGATAATACCAGTTAGGGTCTCATCTCTGGATCAAATAAAATTGTTTAATTATTAACGATACTTGAAACAATTTAACTGTGCACAAACAAATGATTAATATTAAAACAAATTTTTAGTATTAGATAGAAATACGTGAAACCATTTAACTGTGTGCAAGCAATGAACAGTATTACTCAAAACCATTTTACTGTGTACAAACAAATGAGCTCTAAGTTTAAAAATGAAATTGCTGATCCAAGTTCAAATCCTTTATAAGTCTGCTTTTCAGTTCATACTAATACCCTGAGAAAAGGCATGATTAAATCTCATCTCCGGCTAGCTAAAAGTAAATAGTAGGGCAGATTAAGTTCTTTTAGCTTAGTATAGCAACTGGTCTAGGAGAAGGAAAACTCTGAATTCAAACCTTTTAAACTCTGCTTAAAAATTGATCTGTGTTGTATCCTGCTTCTTTTGGAGATGTTGGATAAAGACAAACATTTCTCTCTCCAAGGTTTTTTAAAATTGCCTCCATCTCTTGTTGATGGTATCTAACATTTATTTTATAAGGACTTCTGTTGTTCAACTTTTTCATTGTCTGACAAATCTATGATAATCATTTCCAGAAAATCTACTATTTAACTTTATCAGAGTTTATGCAGGTTTTTTTAAATTTTTATAGTATCATTCCTACTACAGAAATACAATTTAATTTCTGCATGTCAATAGAATTCACATAAAACTTGAATGTTTGGAGCAAAAATTACATATATAAGTCATTTTAAACATTTCATCAAAATTATTTTTTTTAATTTGTTGATATTTTAAGATTTTAAAATGACAGAAATTTTGGGAAAAAACAAAACAAAACAATACTGCTAAAATGCAAATAAATAATGCCAAGTTGAAATCATGGAAATATTTAGAATAAAATACAAGTAAAAAATGCAAGGAAAACTTTACCAGAAGAATAAATAATAGAATTTGGATTATATCATCAGTAACAGGCTGACATGATTTGTCTAAATAAGTAGTATATGTCAACTACTTCTGATGATTAAGGATTTTTAGTTCTAAAATATACATAATTCAAAAATAAAAAACAGAAAAAGCAAAGATTTCTATCAGCTTTATGGGAATTGAGTTTGCAATTAAGGTGTAAAACCAAAATATTATAACAAGTAAATCTTAACAATGAATTTTTCCCTGTGCAATTCTGAATAACTTTTGAATAGTTTTTAGTGTCCATTATTAAAGACTATGTCCAAATGGTAGAATTGTAAATATTAGAATAAATGATCCCAAGAGACGATGAGAACTGGTTTTATAGATACAGAACATTTTATGATTGGATATTCCTCAAAGTAATTATTCATGCTTAGAAATTGTTTTAGATTTGTATTGCCATTGATTTCTCTCTTCATGTAAAGACAATATCAGGGGACTTCATTTTGCTGTTTTACCTCTGATTATAAGGCATTGTTATTCATATAGTTATAAAAAATCTGTGATGACCAGTGAATTTGATGGGTTTCTATTGTAGGAACAGTTCATAATAATGGAGGTGCTTCTATTTATAGATGAGTAAAAGATTCTTATAAGTATTTCATAGTTAAAAGCAGTCCATGATGACATTGATGCTACTATTTAGGAAAAGTGAAAGATTCTAATTAGTAGTTCATCGCTATCTTTGTTGTATCAATAATTTAGATAATTATTTAAAAAAAGGACTGCACAAAAATATTCAGCTGAAATTTGGACAGGAAATATCTTTAGAAGAGAATTTTCCGTTTATTGCTCAAAGAAAAATCATGCCACAATGCATCAGTTTTGCTGCATTATAAATATAATGGTAATTTTTGTCAAATCTTGAAGAGATTCTTTGCTGGTCTAACAATATTTTTTGCAGCCAGGAGCTGCACTTAAGGTATTTGGGGGAAAGAAGAGTTCAAAGTTAGGAATCACAGATATCATTTATTAGTAATTTACCTGAAGAATTGCTGTGTCTAAACAGAAAAGATGGATATTTATTTTATTAGAAATATCAAAGAAAATTTTCTTTAACCATTTTAACTCATGTTGTTCAAATTATAATTTCCATTGTTTTTCACCGCAACTATTCAGATAGTAATCTTATGGTCATTAGTAAATGGTGGAAATTATAAATAAAAGAAAAAATAGAAAGTCTGCTTGTTTGAAGCTTGATTAGTATTTATTCTAATAGAAATATTATAGGAATTCAGTTATTGATTTTTAGACAAATATATCTTTCATCTTAATTTTAGTTGCTTTTCATTGCAACAACTCTGACCAGAATTTTTTAAGAATTAGTAAACAGATGATAAAGAATAAGCTTTGGGAAAGACTCAAATTTATATATTTTTAATAACTTTTCAGTCTATACTGTTTACTATTGACTATAGAATCAGTCTGAGTAAGTATAATGAAAGTGACTGAAATTTAGATCAAAGAAATATAAATTAAAAAGAAAGCTGACAGTAATTCATCTAATAATAATAAAAATTTAAGATAATTTTACTATTAATGATTACTACTAGTACATGTAAAAATAAATAAAGATTAAGATTATGAGATCAAATTTGATGTTCTTTGATAGTTGGATCTTGTAGCTCAAATAACAGAGCAGCTGTAATACAGAAATAGGCTTCCCAAAGAAATGCATTTTGGCTCTCACCTCAAGCTCATTACTTATTTCCAGTTTGCACTGTTTCAGTTGTACTGAAAAGTTATAGAAATTAAGATGAAATAATTACTGGTAAAAACATTGAATAATGTCTCATTTTATCAAATAATAGTGATTAAAATCAAATATATTTTATTTTTAACTTTCTAGTAATACACTGAGACTAAGCAACTATTAGTTGATTTTTTTTTCTTGAATATAACAAAATGAATGTTGCTATTATTTATTGAGGTATTAAAGTTTATATTGCGGAGCAAACAGATAATAATCAAATAGATATTACAAAATGAACATCAAACCTATTTCCTGGTTTGTTGTTTGAATAGTGATTATTGAAAAAGAATTTTTAATCAACTACATTCTTTGTTTTAAAATAGTTGGATAAAGTTTCTGTTGATAACATACTTTAAACTTTCATTTTACAATCTTGTTCGTAGAGTAAAGACTACTTTGACTGCTGCTGTGGTGTCATTCCCATCCACTTACATTTGGCTGATGGCCAATGTGTATAAATGGTTGACAGTTGAGTGACATCCCTGGTGCTTGATTAGGTGAGGCAAGTCATTTTGAGTGATATATAGAAGACAAGTATTATGTAGCCAGAAATCATTTTGCTACAGTATCAATCAGTATTTCAAATGTCCATGTATATCATCATGTAGCATAAAATCATATGAAAGAGAGAGAGAGGGTGAGAGTGAGTGTATGTTTATATATATATAGAGAGAGTGAGCAAATATTTGCATATACATAGATATTTTCTAGAGTGTGGATATATATATATATATATATATATATATAGAGAGAGAGAGAGAGATATCTATATATACATATAGATTTTTCCTGAGTGTATATATGTATGTGTATATATATATATATATATATATATATATATATTGAGAGAGAGAGAGAAAGAAAGAGAATATTTATGTGTACATATATGTATTTTTGTAGAGTATGTATGAGTACATACATATATATATATATATATAGAGAGAGAGAGAGAGAGATCTATATATACATATAGATTTTTCCTGAGTGTATATATATATATATATATGTATATATTGAGAGAGAAAGAGAATATTTATGTGTACATATATGTATTTTTGTAGAGTATGTATGAGTACATACATATATATATATATATATATAGAGAGAGAGAGAGAGAGAGAATATATATGCATGCATATATTTTCTAGAGAGTGTGTGTATGTGTGTGTATATATATATATATATGTATATTGAGAGAGAGTGTGTGTGTGTGTGTGTGTGTGTATATATATATATATATATATATACACACACACACACACACACACACACTCTCATATATATACAGAAAGAGATCTGAAAGATTACGTGTATATATTACACATACTGGTAAATTACCTTCAGAAATATAATCATAAAGATATATGTATTCACCCAACCTCTCCACAATGGGCTGGATGTGACAGGATGTCAGTTTTTAAGTGTTGTACAAATGGTTTGAATTCAGAGTTTTCCTTCTCCTATACCTGTTGTCAATATCTTTCAGTTGGTCATATACTTGATTTTCTATCAGTCCACTTGAGATTGCTGTGCACCAGAAAACTTTTATTCATGCATAGGTAGACAATAATTAATTGTCTTCCTTTGTATGTGCAGTTGAGTCTTTGGACATCACATGTCTATTGGCCATGTGAGAATTCAGAATCCTTTCTCATCCTGTTTTTGTCCCTGTTCTTTGAACAGATAAGACCTCCCTTTTTTATCTCTGTTCATTGAACTGACTTGGTCTCACCTCCTAGACAATGACATTGTCGTTCACCTTGCTATCAAAATAAAAACCACAAAAATAGACAAGACTTTTCAGCAGTTTTGCTACCCCTGTTATATAGTTTGTATATGGAAGAATGTGTACATTTTATCAGTTAAGATGTTTATTTATTATAGTAAGAATATTTTTATAGATGTATTAAATATCCAAGATGTTTATATGTAGTTATCTTTCCTTCTGTTTTACCCAGTTAATGTATCATTGGATAAATAAATGCAAATACTGGACTTTGGTGAGTGGGGATGCAATTAAATATTCTCCTTATCACCAACTGTTAGCAATAACTGGGAACCACCCAAATACATTTGAAAGCACAAATCTGAACCATTGCCATTCAAGTTTTCCTTCTTGTACTATAGTATAGAAAAATTTAATGGAAAAAATTTCGTTCGTAGGAAAATGTTCTGGTACATCTTCTCTGTAATCTCAATCACAGCAGATAGCTTTAAAAAAAAACTAAAAGAAAACAGAATATGATTTTTCTCTGAGAAAAACCTATGAGAACAAATATCACAAGGAATTCCTTTGTTTTTCTCTTGTTTATTTCTAAAGACATTTGTTTTTTGTTTTGGCTGTTAAATAATGAATTGCAAGTTCCAACTCACCCTTTAATTATTCATTTATGTCTTTCAGTATTACTTTGACTTTATGATCTCAAGCCCCACCCCTTTATTCAGTGGACTCAAAGTCCATAGGTTACAGTGAAAATACTATTATTCATGTATATATGGCTGCTGTACATACATCACATATGTGCATGTTAGAATTGATTATCTACAGAATAGAATTTTGTAAATCAAAAATCATGAAAGGAAAAAACTTTCAGAGAAAAGACAATTGTTAAGCTGATGTGAAAGTTTAATGATTTTTATTCAAAATAAGATTTTATTTTTTTTTATTCTTCTTTGTCTTTTGAATGAAATTCTGAGTTTTGTACCAAACAATAAAGTATCTATGAAGGCAAAAAAAAAAAATTTCTTTTGTAAAAATTTTTGAATAGAGTTTCACTAACACAAAATACCAGTTTTCTCTTTTTTTTTTTTTTTTTTTTTTTTTTTTAATAATTGGTTATTTTTTAATTTTTCAATCAATACCAACTGACAAAATTTCGAAATTTACTACTATTTAAATTTTTCTACCGATCATATATGCATTTTCAATGGAAAAAAGTTCACTTGTATTTTTGAAGCTGTGTCAGTAGAGTGTGCATATAAATCTTTAGGCTAATTACATGCAAATTGAAAGAAAAAGGTGATTATATATTTTTTTAACAACATATCTTCTGATATGAGTAAGGTGCTTAGAAAAAAGAAATTTGTCTTTGATGTATTATATTGCCCATAAATAAGTTTAACCTAAAATAAGATTGCAACAACTATGTTACCAATAATAAAACTGTATAAAGATATATAAGGGTGTACTTATTTTTGATTACTGAGTTTCAATGTAGTAGTTTAGTAATACATAATTTCTAATTGTAGAAGTCACTACTCTAACGTGCAAAATAAATAAGAACAACACTTACCGGTTCAACGGCCCCAGCTAGCATCCAGCTTGCAGACAAAAAATAAAATGGGTGTTAACTCAATACTGAGCCCATAACAAGCAAGCTAGTGTATACACACACTAATATACCCATTCACTGGGACAGCAACCAATCACTGTCTAGAGAACAGACTTAGCCATTTGAGAACAACGGAATGACCCAATGTCCATATAATCTCGCCTCAAGTCGTAGCTCATTGGTCTTTTACGCAAATGAGTATATACTCACAGCTAATGAACATTACAAACAAATTCCAATACTAATGATATCTGGTTTGAGTGTACATTTACAGAATATTGCAACACAAAATTTGTTTTGATTATATATTGTTCCAATAGAAATAAGAAAATCCTTGTGTCTTTAATGTAGAAAAACCCTTTTTTTTAAAAGTTGGTTGGCAACTTTTTAAAGTTTATAGACAATGCTGTAGAAATGTTTTAGTCTAAATTTTATGTTATATTTGGGCATTTGTTATTTAAGAATATTTTAGCTGGTGCCTGTGGTGTAATGTTTATTGTCGTAGGAAATGGACATGACGACATGAGTTCAAATCCTGGACGAGACTGATTGCATTTCACATAATACTAATACCCTTGGGAAAGGTATGAATCCAATAATTCTCCCTCCAGCTATGGGTAAATAGTAGGGCAGACTAGGTTCTTCAGCCTTGTTGAGGCAACTAGTCTAGGAGAAGGAAAACTCTGAATTCAAACCTGTTAAACTCCGCTTAAAAATTGACCTTGTGTCATATCCTGCCTGAGCGGAGGGGTTGGTAAATATGGTTATTTAAGAATATTTTATCTGGAAGAAAGATTTCATTAAATAAGTCTATTCTTTTTATTCTACGGTATAATGAAAAAAACTTGAGTTTACTTAGTGAATTGATCAGAACAACAAAGATTGAAATATTAATTTCAAACTGTTCCTCTTAAGTAGCACTTGAGTTCAAATATTTGTTTTTATTATAATGCATACAACATTAGATTACATCAAACATTGTGTGTACAAAGCAGTTTCTTTCATATGTCATTATACTAGCCTCATTTAAACATCCATTTCTTTATATTATGTTCCCTATGTCATTTTCCAAGGATTAATGTGTGTAACATAGAAATTTTTGAATTGTTTCTGGGATGAATTTAATGTAAAATTTGCTCTGTTTACATTCAGAAAATCTCTAAGAAAGTTACCTTTGAAAATTGGGTTGAGTTCAGCTATTTTCAGTAAAATAAAGAAGTTAAAATAGTCTAAATATAACTTGTTAAAAAAATTATTTTCACTCCTTTTAAAATACCCTCTCTGCTATGATTTAGTATTTACTGGGAAACATAACCATATTAGGAAAATTAAAATGAGTTTTTATTTACTTTAAATAAAGGATAGTATTTGTTCGTTAGCTGTTGTTTGCAGTTTAAACCCTCGGGAGAAAGATATTTAATAACAATGATTTTGAAATATAAAGAAACATATGATTTGTTGAATTTTTGAAAAAATTGTGTTCTTTAAACAGTTCCGGGAGCCGACAATGATGAGAATACTGTATCTTCTTGTAAAATTCCATAAAAGCTGATAGTATTAAGATTAACAAATTCTTATCTTAAGTGGACAAAATCAAATCATTCTGATATGTTAAAGTGTATACAGAGAAAAGGGTATAAGCAAACCATGTATGATATTAAGAAATATAACTTATTTTGAAGAGAAGTATTGTTGAGAAACTTTTTGAATCTTCTATGAAGACAGAAGAATAAAAAGATATAATTATTAAAAGAGTTTGTCAAAAGACTTTCTTTTGACTGCAGACATCAAAATGTTTTTTGTTTTTTTTCTTTTTGTTACCTTATAGTTACAATTTCTGTATTCTCTCAGACTAATATGGCATGGCTTGGAGGGAAGAAAGGTTGGCTTGAATATGTTTTCATCTTTTATACTGATGGGTGATGTCAGAGGCTCTAATTGAATTTGGCAGTAAAACTATGACTTTTTTTTTATTCAGTGATATTTTTTAAGAATCAAATTGTGAAATTGCAAGTGTGTCTGGGGAACAAAATCAGAACAGATCATAACATTTATATTAATCTGTACAACCAAGTTAATCTGAGTCTAACATTTGCATAAATTAATCGACATAGTGACAGATCTTTTAAACTCAGAATGATAATACAAATCCAGCTTGGTCAGTCAAGGTAATTCGAGAACAAATTGTCTGGTATATGATCTTAGTTGTGAAGTAAAACATGGCCTCAGTCAGATAGAATGAAGGCTGTTGTGATCAAAGGAGACATGTCTTTCATATGTATTAAAAATGGTGCGATTAAATGAAGACATAACCTATTGTTAGCCATATGTCCAGTGTCACATTGCTGGGTTTGGCACAAGTTGCTCTGGACCAAAAATGTACAAAGACATGACCAGTTCACAGAGAAGGGAAAAGTCAGACAAGTGATCCAAGAAAAAAAGCACTCACTTGATTAGTGTGTTTCAGTATCTGTCTAGACCGATCTCAATTTAGGAAGATAAGAGGTTGTCTATTTTTTTTTTTTTTTTTTTTTTTTTAGTAAATGAAGGAAAGATCTTGTCATTCCTTATAGCCCACTCCCAATATGTAGGAGGAAGTTTTTTGCACCCCAAAATTTAAGCTCCTTACCTCTCATCTGCTGATCACTCACTAACTGACTAACTCTTGAAAATTCTCAACTCTCACTTCTCCCACAGACCACTAGTTTTTTGGTTGACTCTTGTTGTTCACCAGGTCAACCAAGCAGGTTAACCAGAAAGTTTATATATTTCCCTTCTTGTTCATGCAGTTGGACGTGGTTCATAAACATCAGCAGCATCATTTTAAATGCAAATTCTCATGAAGAGAATAGGGAAAAGAAATATATATACAGATTTTCTACTTATCTTTCAATTGACTTGTTAGCTTCTTTCTGAAAACAACTTATATGAAGAAAGTTTTTTTAAAACTTTTAAAACTCTCCTGTACTTTTTCTTACTTCTTCCTTAGAATGTTTTGATCATATATTTAAACTACTAAATGAAAAATGTGACATTCGTAAAAGTTGTGGGCAAGTAGAATTAATTTTGTGTGTATGATTATCACTGGGTGATAATAAATGTAGCGTTACTGCACCACTAAATTATTTTACATAAACAGAAGAGAATGCAATGGAAAAAAGAGACCTTTCTCTAATCTCTTCATGAGGACTTTGTGTTTACCTCTTCATGTCTTACCAGTAGAGTTATTGCTCCATCTTCTGTCAGTTCTTTTTCTACTATGCTGGTTATTTCTTTGGCACTATTCTGTTAACCTTTTGTATCATTTGTGAAAGGTGATTACATGATTTTAAATAAGGAAACATTGTCATTTGACTTCTCTTTTCTCTATCTATTTTGTATCAGAATAGAGTGAGTGGTTTCTATTAACCATATAATAGCTAGCATCATTGTAGTTTTCTACTATTACCATGACAACAGATGACTTCTCATTGAACTGTTTATTATTACCCAGTGAAGATGATACTCACAAAATTAAGTCTACTTGCCCACTAGTTTTGTGAATGTCACACTATTCATTTAGTATTTTAAATACATCATCAAAACATTTTAGAGAAAGAGTTAAAAAAAGTGGAGGAGAGTTTAAAAAGAATTGAAAACTTGCTTCATATAAGTTGTTTTCAGAAAGCGCTAACCAGTCAATTGAAAGATAAGTAGAAACTATATATATATATTTTTCAGTTTTTTTTCTGTTCATTTATCTTAAGGATTACTAAAGAGAATGAAAATCTCAAAACAAAAATTAACAATTCCCTCTTCAATCTATGTAATCAATCTAAAAACAATAGAAATATTTACCTAACCCCTATACCATGGGTAGGATGTGACACAAAGTAATTTTTTTAAAGTCAAGTACAGCTGGTTAGAATTCCAAGTTTTCCTTCTCTTCATCTGGATGCCATATCATGGCAAAAGAAACCAGTCTGCCCTTCTATTTCCTGTAGCTGAAAGAGGGAGGAATATATTAATGCCTTTTTCAAGAGTATTAATGCTCGTTGCGGTGACTTTTTTTGTGTTGTAGTGGCTAATGAGCTGGACTGTGACATTGTACTAAGCAAGCTCAAATTCCAGTTGTGCATTTAGAGTTAATTTCAGACTTTACCCTTTGGAAAGGTATGAACCCTCTAATCCCATACCAGCTATGTATTAAATAGTACCATCATTGTTCTTCTACTAGGATAACTTTAGTATTAAATAACCTCTGAAGGTTGATATGCCATTAAACAAAGAAACTAAACCACCACTCTGTCAGCAGAGTCTATAGAATACAGCAACAACACCTCTGCAGAGGAGTAAGACACCCACCTCTCCTTAACAAGTGTCCTGGTTATAACACTAAAACATCTGATCATAAGGCTCCAATCCTGGAGCTTTGGGTAATGTGGAGTACTCCCATGTCTACTCTGACCCAAAATGGTAATTTCTTTTAGGGTCCTATATATGGATAAAATAGATTAGTTCAGTCATCTTCAAAGGATTATTATTATTGATGATTTGAAATCATGCAGCTGCAGCAGTGTGCAAATTATTTGTATTAGATCAGAATACTTGATACTTAGAATTACTAATGTTAAATAGCAATAATTGAAAACATTAAACTATGTGCAAAGATATGAGCTGTCACAAGAAAATAGTTACCAAGAAACTATTCACTTATAAACTACATATATAAAGAGGATTTGGCATTAAATAACCAACAAGAGTTGACATACCATAAAACACTAACTGACCAACCCTGAAAAAAGTACCAGAATACTACTTTATTATTCTTTTAGAAAAATCACCTCAGATCCTCTGTGTTTATAAGGAACCACTCCAGTTGAAAGATAAGTAAAAACTGTCTACTTTACCCTGGAAATGTATTTTTCAATTTTATTCGTACTTATTTTTAGCATTACTTATAGACTGGAATTATCAATGAAACATAATCGATAATCCCATCTTTGATCCACATGTTGGCTTAAAAGAAAGTGAGGACTTTCTGGGGCAGAACCCTGCCATTTCCTTCAGATAATTGTTGAACCATTAGTATGTTGTAAGAAAGCAATTCAATCAGAAGCTAAACTGAGCACATCTATTGTCAGTTTTCATATGAAATATCATCTGAAGAAACACCACTTCTCTATCTTTTTTCCAAACCTAACTGTTCATGGCCAACCCAAGCATTTAAGAGACCATAGGTGGAATTTGATATGCACTCCCCATAATAAACAATGTTTGATCATTCACTCATCTACCATGACCCTCCACCAAAAAAAACCTTAGCTTTCACTGTTGAATACACCAAAATTTTTGACAGCATGAGCATACCTGACATAAATCCTATGCACCTCTAAATACCATCAAGTGCTACACCCTTCCACACACATGGGACCCTAAGCAACCACTTCAAATGAAGTCTGTTTGACTGTATTGTATGCAGTAACTGTCTATTCCATGCAAGTAGGAAGCAAACAACATTAAAAAGGAAAAGGCTAATTTTTGGTCTTGTGTTTTCTGAACAACCCTATCATGACAGATGCTAATAATAGAAAAAGGAAATATATTGACTTTATTAAAAAAAATGCGCTTTTTCTTCTATAACATTTGCATTGATTATAGCATTTTATAATGATTTAGAGATTTTAAACCAATGTCTTATTAAACAATCCTTTTTTTATTGAAAAATGTATAGGGTTTTGGGAAATGGTTATGGTTTAACGCTATATTTTTTAAGGCACACAAATGAATTACGAGACTTTGATTTAACAACACACAATAACGAAAGTTTTTATTTGCAGCTTTGAGGCAGTTTGTTCTTGGTGCTGCAAGACTCGTGGTATTTAGGCTTGTTGGTTTTGGAGACGCAATAGCTTAGCGGGATGTTGGAAATGGCAGCGTGTCGTTGGACGTGTGAGGGAAGTATTCAAGGCCACCGTGTAGTTTTGTGTGTCTGGTATTTGGGGAGAGTAGGCGTTATCTCCAATAATGTGACCAGAGGTGAAATGGGAGCTTGTCGAGAGCGAAGTGGTGCTCGGATCGACATAGCAAATTTTTGTGGTGCTTGTGGAAGGCATGCTGAACGTATCTAATTCATATTCAACTGGGATTCCTTGGTCTAAAATATATTAGACGCAAAGAATCCCTAAATTAGATGGTTCCCTCGCTGAGTGTCCATGTTGCTGCTGCTAGGGTTAAAGCCACAGTGAGTTGTCCTCACTGGGTGGCTTGTTTAGCTAAAAAGCATCACTAAGCAGGGGCGACCAGAGACAAGTCTGTTCTGGTCGCCGTCTCAAGCTGAAGAGAATGTGTTTGGCCGCTCATCCGTTTTGCTAGCCGGAAATGAAGGTCCGGACTGAATAGGATATGTCATCCTGATTGGGTGAAATTCAGTGTTGAATTAAATTGCGCGCCAAAACAAAATACGAGATTTTCCTCTTCTCTACAAATGCATCTGTTTGACAGAAAGTCTTAAACCAGAGTATACTCTTTGCTTTAATGAGCCAAACTTTTGAATGGTTATCTGTCCCCTGAAACTAGTTTGTCTTCATAGTTAATTTGTTAGTTTTGTAGCACTGACACAAAACGTGTTAAGCTATACACCATATTTATTCCAGAACTGATAACTACAAAACAAGGGAGACCACCGCATATAAAGAGCTACCAAGTTAGATAACTCAAACTTGGACACATGTCTTCAGAGAAGGAAATTCTAACAGAAAAACTACAATCAAAAGAAATTACTAGTATTGTTTTGTTCTGGGATATGCAAGTAAAACAACTTGTATTTAATAGATGTGGAGAATAATCTGTATGCGATAACCTACCTTAAAAAGGAATCTCAGTGCTCAGATCAGGGGGCTTTCTCAGTTCTTACCAGACAGAGAACAGGTATGGTTACAAAACCAGTTAACTATCCTTTCCTAGCTGCCATGGAAGATCTAATTTTTGCAAGATTCTTTGAGAGTAAAAATGGCGTGTCATTGGGAGATTTTTGTTTGCTTGATAGCATTAACATTGTCTTACTTAGAGAAAAACTCTTTGTAATTTTATCATGATAGTCTTATATCTGTATTTGTGCTCATCCCATTCTTTATAATTTCTTAAGCAAGGTTACTATTAAGTATTTATTATAGATCACTACCTTTTAAGAATGGATTTATTTGTAATTATGATATAAATTCTATAAATAGGATATAACTCAAAATTGAGCTTAATATTGTCAAAGGGTCAGCATTTACGCAAATGTATAATGATCAAATTTTTGTACATTACTATACAAGCCTAAAGACTGCAAAAATGGTGATTGCAGTGTAACAGCTCTCATTATAGGATATGCTGTGGAGGTGCCCGTGGTGTAATGGTTATCGTTGTAGGAAATGGACACGGCGACACATCTTGGACGAGGCTCATTGTATTTCACATAGCACTAATACCCTTGGGAAAGGTATGAATCCAATTATTCTCCCTCCAGCTATGGGTAAATAGTAGGACAGACTAGGTTCTTCAGCCTTGGTGAGGCTACTAGTCTAGGAGAAGGAAAACTCTGAATTCAAACCTGTTAAACTCCGCTTAAAAATTGACCTTGTGTCGTATCCTGTCTGAGTGGAGGGGTTGGTTAATTATCATAGGATATGGGCTCAGCACCCTGAGTTCAAATCCTAGATGAGGCTGTTTGAATTTTCCACAGTGCTAATACCCTGAGGAAATGTATGAATCCAACTATTCTTTATCTAGTTGGGCCTATTCGGCTCTTTAACTTAGATATGGAAACAAATATAGGTAAAGGAAAAACTCTGAATTCAAACAGCCCAGTCAGCTGGGACTATAGAATACACTGACTGCATCCATGCAGAGGTGTAAGACACCCCTGACGAGTGCCTTGGATATAACATTAAACCATCTGATGGCAAGCTCCCAGCCTTGGAGATTTAGGCAATGTAGAGTACCTCTTCATTGTCTTTGCTCCCTGGTCAACTTTAACTTGGAGTGGTAGAACCTGATAGATTCCTATCAATGGATCAAATAGAGCAAACTGTGTGCAAACAAATGACTGATGTTACATCATGACTGTTATGTAGTAATACTTAAAACCATTTCACTGTGTGCAAACAAATGAATTCAGGCTCATTTAAGAATGTTATCAACAAAATGTGTTAACCAATATATTCAATGTGTATGTATAAACAGAATTTGGGATTAAATAACCTACATGGGTTAAAACCCTACCCAATCCAACTGTGAGCAAGCAAATGTCTTATGCTAAATTGAATTCTTAGAAATGGACCTGTTTGATCATTTAACTGTATGTAAACAAGTAACTGATGTTTAATTGAATTGTTAGTGATACATAGCAATACTTGGAACCATTTAACTGCATGTCAAAAATGAGTTCCATAAAATGTGTTTACAAATCATATATATTTAATATATATGTATGAACATGATTTGGCATTAAATAACCTAGAATGGTTGATATGCCATTAAACCAAACCAAACCAAACTAAAATAACTGATGACCAGTTGTCCTTTGTTTAAAAATTGAGCTTGTGTCACATCCTGCTCACTGGAAGAGGTTGGGTAAATACCCACAATAAAAGTAGAACATTCTAGCAAAAGTTGTGTTAACAAAACAGTGTTAAATTGTTTTAGCTTAGAGAAGAAATCAATTTTGAAACAAATTTGCAATTTTATGGTAATAGTTATGAGTTATGCAATTTCATTCACTTAGATCATTCTAATTTATACATTCTAATTATAGATTACTTCTTGCTATTTATTTCATACATTAATTTTTATAAACTGTACAAATAGGATCTGACTTAAAATCTTGCTTAATGGTCAATGAAGGCAGACTTTAATATGTTTTAATGAATGAAAACTAAAAAAAAGGAAAAGAAAATACTATTGTAAATTATGATGGCAAAATTAACAGTGGCATTATTTAGATGTACATATAACAAGTATAGCTTCCCATAATGAGAAAAAAGGTAAATAGTTGTAATAAAAAAAGGGAAGATACTGATGTTTGACTGATACAATGAAATGGCAGACTTAATTTTGATGGCAAATCTGTTCTTAGTTTACATCAAAAATTTTTTTGCTATTAATAATTCAATCAAGCTTATAAATATTTATTGGTAGCAAAAAAAAAAATTTAATGGGAATAATTGTTCATGAATATTTATGAAATAAAATTATTAACAATGACTTACTTTGTGTATATAAAAAAAAACTATTTCTGTTCTTGGGAAAAAAAAACTACTTTGATTTTGAAGAATCAATCTCAAAAAATCATCTGTATATTAATATGTATGTCATTATCTGTGTACCTGCCGTGCGTATGACATTTTGACTATTGCAATACACAGCTTACTTTCCTATCAGAATTTAGTTGAATATAATTTTCATTTATTAGGTTTTTGCTTAGACTGAAGGATAGGAAAGTTTATCGTTATTGTTATAGTAAACTTCACAAGTTACCAGTAAAGGAAGAAGTATATCTGTTTGTTTTTGGTTAGTCCAGGTTTGACCCAGTAGTAGAAATATTCATAAACCTTCTTGTATGGGGTTTGGCCTAATGGGTAGAGTGTTTGCCAATGGCCCACAAGACCAAGGTTCAATCCCAGGTTAAGTCATACCAAAGACTCAAAAAATGGTACTTGATACCTCTTTGCTTAACACTCCGCATTTTAAGTGGAGCAATCCAGGGAAAGGAGTCGTACGCACCCCTATACCTCGGTGAAGTAGCTGTTGAAAAGGAGCCTTCGGATTGCTAACTTTATTTCCATGTAGACAAAAATTCTTCCTAGCTATGTATCTATGTCAGTGCCACTGTATGGTCACATGACTTTGACTTAAAAAAATATCTATAAAAAAAAACTAAATGGGAATTACATAAAAATGCTATATGCTATTTTAACACGACTTGGAAACAGCAACCTACAAAACAGTAGATGTATGCCCACTTCTCATCTCACAAACCATTCAAGTAAGACAAAACATGCTGGAGAAGTAAGGTTGAACTGATAAGCAACATTCTCCAATTGACTCCTACACCTGGACACAACATCATTAGGCAACCAGCAAAAAAACTTACATTCATCAGCTCTGTATAGATTGGATGCCATGTAGAGGACCTACCAAGAGCAATATATGATAGGGATGGATGGTGAGAAAGAGTGAAAGAAATCCATGCTAACAGCTTGACTTGATGATATCAAGAGGCTGATATTAAAGTTCTTAGTAGCAAAATTTTAAGGAAATCTTAGAAGTGATTTTGAGGTTTATATATTCCATTGCTTGTGTATAAACAGTATATACTTGTGTGATAAACTACCCCTAATTTTTAGCCATAAAAGGTATTTTTATCATATATTGTGTGTATTTGAATGACCCTCAACTTTTGGTTATGTTAATCAACATATTGTGTAAGTAATGACCCTTTGTTTTTGAGGTGAAAAATTGCTCTTAAAAAGTCATTCATTACACTTTATACTGCCAGAAATGTGTATAGCAAACTGATAATTTTATTTTTCATAAAAAACCAAACCAATTATAAAATTGACCCATGATATTTATTCTTTGTAGTGTAGTTTAAAAGAACAGTTACTGTATTTAATAAGGCTTCTTTGTTTATAAAGGAATAGGAGTTTGAATCTCACAGAACTTGTTATTTATGATTCATGCTATTTCCTCAATGACGAACTCAGGGATTTATGATAAAAAGCTTCTAATAATTGAAATGAAAAAATTCAAACAAAATTATCAATTATAAAGTATAGGACAAGTTAGGGGATTGAATACTGAAATGTATGATACTGATCATCTTGTTGTGACTTGAGCACGGATTTCCCTGACTCTCCCTCTCCATTCGTTTCTATCGTCTATCACATTTGGCTGGTTCTCCAGACTACATCCTCTGTCTGTACAGAGCTGTTATAGATAGGTTTTAGCCGGATATCTAATACCTGCTCAACCTGCATGTCTTGCTTATCTAATTTGAATAGTTTTAGAGAAGGGAGGTAGGTGGTACTTATACACCAGGTATAAGTACATGGCTCAAACGATTTTTAAAATTTTATATTGAAAAAGAAAATTAATTCAAAAAAGTAAAACAAACTTGAAAAATAATGAATTGGAGAATTATATGAAAGAGAATAAAGATAAATAGTAAATTTGCAGTACATTTTAAGGAAAGCCAGTCACTTCTGTTGGAATTCATTTGTAATGCTCATTAGCAATGATTTGAATACTCGTTTGCATAAAAAAGCAATGCTATGACTTGAGGCGAGATTATATGGACATTGGGGCATTCCATTGCTCTCAAGTGGCAAAGTCCATTCTCTGAAGTGTGATTGGTTGCTGGTCCAGTGAATGGGTATATTAGTGTGTGTATACGCTGGCTGGCTTAATATGCCACATGTTCGGTATTGGGTTAATGCCCATTTTACTTTTTGTCTGCCAGCTGGGGCTGTTAAACCAGTAAGTGTTGATCTTGTTGTTTATTCTGCACATTAGAGTAGTGAATTCTACAACTTCATTGTGTCACTCCAACAAACATTTTGGTTTGGTTTATTTAATAGTATATCAACTTCTGAGAGGTTATTTCATGCTGAAATATGATAGATTATAATCAGAACTACTGATATTTTCAACAACAACAACAACAATAATAATAATAATTATAATAGCACTTACCGTCATAATGTCTCTGCAATGGTGCTAAACTGAAGCTGGCATATATGTAGAATAACTCCACTCATTTTACCAGCAGCCAATTGCAGCCCATGCAATGATGTGCCCATATATGTACAATGAGATGCTTCATAAATAGTCCTCCTTCTCCTCAAGTGGGGTTCTTCTTTTGGCAAATCTGTTTGCTTCACAACTGAGTGCTGGTGTGAACAACTTTAAAAATTCAACACTGTTGCAATAATTTATCACACTTTATCATTTAACTATTAATAAAATCTCCAGTTTGCATGGTTATATGATATCAAGTATTCCTATTTATTACTAATAATCTATACACAATTACATGTTTTTAAATAACTCTCCATATTTATGAATAATAACTGTTTGCAAACAAACAGTTTCAAGTATTCCTATTAAATAGTTATTGTTGTAAAGTTGGCGACCGTAGTCGAGGGTGACCCGAAGGTTCCCATTTCGATAGCTACTACACCGAGGTGTAGGGGAGGGCGCTACTCCTTTCCCTGGATTGCTCCGCTTTACCCTTAATCCCTACCTTAAATTGCTGAGTGTTAAGCAAGGAGACAACAAGTACCATTTTTTTGAGTCTTTGGTATGACCCGACCTGGGATTGAACGTAGATCTCCTGGGTCATTGGCGAACACTCTAACCATTATCCTCGATAACCAATAAAAGCTTAAACTAATTATTCTTAATGCTAATAATTTGTACACATCTATATGGTATCAAATAATCTGATCTGATACAAATAATTTTTGAATATATTTGACCCATGAATAGGACCCAAACATGTACTATCACTTCACATCAGAATTAATTAATGGCAACAAAGGGTTCTTTCACCCTTTCCAGAGCGACAAAATATTAGCCTCACAACTAAATAAAGTTTAGTACCATATCCAGAATTTTGGATGATAAAATGATCAGTGACTTTGTTGCATAATAATCATCATCATCATGTTGTGCCACAGGCACGGATATCCTTGACCCTCTCTCGCCACTTCTCCCTATCGTTCATCTCCTCTGGCAGGTCTTCAGGGCTACATCCTGTATCCTCACATAGCTGCTGTATGCACATTCGAGCTGGTCGTCCTGCTTTTGCACGGCCATATGTGGGGGTCCATAGGAGTATATCACTTATGAGCTCGTCCCTGCTTCTCCAGCGGTGTCCTACATGTCTGGTTCATCTGACTTGGATAGTTTTAGTGATGGGAGGCAGATGGCCGTATAGTTGGTGCCTTGTGGAGTGTTGCCACCAGGACTTGTTCAATATTGCTTTCAACATTCTTGTGTAATTGCCATCTACCTTCTTCTCCAACCGTTTAGTTAGCATCCAAGTAGTGCATCCATACAGCAGTATGTTGCAAATGCAATGCTGCAAATATGAATGGAACAGTAATGTTAAGTTCTTTAATTTCCAGTATATTTTCCAGAACTGTCACTTTTTGCAGGATATAATTTTCCTTATTTGAACTGCAGCTTCATAAAGTTAAAGAAATATGAAAATTTCTTTAAAGCATTCACTGAATTAAAACGGGATTTATTCTGTGATGTTGGAATGTATAATTTATCTGAAATCTTGCTTAAGTTTGCCAAAATGAGAGAAGGCCGTTAATGATTGAATAAGGATGTTATGAAAATACATAAACGAAAAATTTAGTTAAAAGAGGCTACAAACTCACAAACAATAGTCTGCTAGTATAGGTTACTAATTATTATACTATGATAAGATGCCATATCACCTCAGCAACTGGATTTATTCTTATATATATAAACACATACCATATGTGTGTGAGTTTATATATATATATATATATATATATATATATATACATGTGCACATGTAATACTGTTTGTTAAGTACTCAATACACTGTGACCCTAGGCATGGGGTCAAAGAGTAATAAATTAATTCTACGTTGACTGTGCAGATGCTTTAATCCTTGAGGAGGGATGTATTGATCCACATGTATAATAATATCATTTTTTATGCTAGATAAGATATGACATAATACCCATCAAAAATGTGATACAGCAGAAAATAAAAACAATTTTCTCAAAGGTCAGTTTATCATTTCTTCCTCTTGCACATCATACTATTTTTTATAGATCTGTAAATGAACAGATTTTTTGAATAATTTGAAATGAAAAAAGAAATAATTTACATATATTTGAAGTTACTTTGTTCATTCATAATCAATCATTTACGTAATTGTAAAATTTATAATGTGCAAGATTAATAATTATTTTTATAATTAACCAAAATTTGGTAAAATTGGTTTTATTTTCTGGAATATAACAAGTAAGAAAAATGTTTGAATAAAAAATTATTATTTGCTTTGCTTCCCATATTTTAATAAAATAAACTAATAATATTTGTCAGAAGATTGTAATTTCATTATTGATGCTTATTTAGAATAAACATCAAATTGTAATTTTTTGTTCAGATCTCCTCCAGTTTTATTCAGTAAAATATTTCAGTATTTTATCACATTTTTTTTCTATGAAAAATGCAATGACATATACATGAAAGAGCATTCATTTATGTACCTACTGCAGAATCTTACTTGGATGGTTTATGAGCTGGGCGGTAAGTAACAGCTGCTTTTTTTGTTGGGGGCTGCTTTCAGGATTTTTTAAAAGCACCATGCAGCAACCCTGTGTAGTTCCCATCAAGGTTTTTCTGCCATCGTTTTATAAGAATCTAAGTGGTACAACCATACAGTAGTACTGACATGGCCACAGCTTGAAAGAATCCTCACTTTCCATATGATTGATGGAGGTGCCTGTGGTGTAATGGGTATCCTCGCAGGAAATGGACACGGTGACACTAGTTCAAATCCTGGACGAGACTGATTGCATTTCACATAGCACTAATACCCTTGGGAAAGGTATGAATCCAATTATTCTCCCTCCAGCTATGGGTGAATAGTAGAACAGACTGGGTTCTTCAGCCTTGGTGAGGCCACTAGTCTAGAAGAAGGAAAACTCTGAATTCAAACCTGTTAAACACCACTTCAAAAATTGACCTTGTGTCATATCTTGCCTGAGTGAAAGGGTTGGTAAATATAGGTAAATATAGATAACCTGTCAATAGCTGTCAAAAAATCTAACTAAGCTTGTTATCTATTGAGATTTTCTCTTTGGTGACAAATCAATTCTCAGATAATCCAAAAAATATATTCTCTATTTTAAGTCACAGATGTACATATTTTATTAGCATTTAATGTATTTTTATATTACTAGTAGGTTATTTGAATAGATGTATTTTTTCTCTGGACAAATTGATTTTTCTCTTATATCAGAAAGTCAAGTCCATTTAAATTTCATGATTATCCTTTTACAGTGAGCCTAGTAACATCTTGATCAAATGGCACACAGATCAGAGCCTCACTTCAAATTGGTTTCATTACTCTGAGTCAAATAAAGGAGTTGATTGGCATCATCAGGTCTTCAGCAGCAAAGTCCATCTGTCCAAGACATCTTGGATGAAAAGTCTACAACACCTGATTGATCAAAGAAAAGACCATTAATCAAAAGGGCTGCCATTTGCACAAACATCATGATGGAGCCTTGACTCTCACTCAACTGCAAAGCCTTTTGCTCTACCTAACAGAATGAAATACTCCCCATTGACAGTATTCAGGTTTTATAGCTCAGCCTATCCAACTATGCCTGTTAAATACTCCATTTGACTGCTTTCTTAAATCAAAAAACATTTGAAAACATTTTCTCAAACACTTTCTTGTTACTTAGGCTACATACTAAATAATCTGGAAGAGGAAAAATTTAACATTTCTTATTGTTATAAGATCAGTATTCAGACAAATACCAAAAGTTTATATATACTAAATTTTAATTCCTGTCAAATCCAATGGCTCCCTGGGCACTTAGCAAGGTGCAATACTTTGCAAAGTTAGCTAGTAGACCATTGTTAGTGAGATTTATTCTGACTGGGTGCCCCATACTTTGGGCATTTTACTGAACTATGTTTAGATTCAGGCATCTCCATGGTCTGCTTAAAACTGATATTTTTTATTTAGCAAGCTAGGCTAGCAGACCATTTGTAGTAAGTTTTATTCTCATTGTGTCCCATACTTCTAGACTTCTTCCAAACTAAGCTAAGCTTAGTTAATGACTGTGACTTAAAGTGAAATCATGTTTAAGCTGCATTGAGCTTGATCAGAATTTAGATGGATGACAAATCAGGAAATGCAAGTTTCATAAGCAATATGAGTCTTGGGTACCATACTAAGTAAAGCTTAATAAATTTTGAATCCACTACCTCTGCGAATTATAAAAAAAGTGTTACATTGCTTTGTGCCAATTTTGCTTTTACTTTGGAAAGAAATACTTTTGCCTAGGTTATGTTCTCTTTATATGGATCCAAAACCAAATAACTTAGTTTCTCTTTGACAAAACTAATATTTTTCCAGTTGCTCCTCTTAATAATATTAATTTGATTAAAAATTGATTAAAATATCATATATTAATGATTTAGGTTTTGTCAATTGGTGTCAATTTTTTGTTGATAAGTATGTGTTCATACTATGATTATCATAAGGTTGAACTGTGAGAGGTGATCTTGAAATGGTTTCAGATATATTTCAAATGAATTTCATTATCCCTTAAGAAGAAAGACATCTCATACTTTTGGTCATTGGAACACTGCTCATGTAACATGTCTTGGCAGGAATAATCCTTCTCCAAGATTGGTTGCCATACCAAGGTTAAAGAGCTCAGTCTACTCTATTATTTACCCAGAGCTGAGTCAATAAAAGTGGGATTCATGCCTTTCCCAGGGTATTTACTCTTTGTGAAATACAAACAGCTTCCTTTAGGATTGGGTAGCCAAGTTCACTTCCAACACTAAAAATTATTACATCATGAGAGCTATCCTACAACAATTGTTCAATTTAGCATATGGAATTTATATACAAATGTAACAAGTATTATTGGACAAAGTAAGATTATCTTTAATAGTCTTATTGGTGCTGGCTTTTCTCTGGAAACCATAGATCTATTCCTGGATTAGGATACAGACCCCAGCAAGGTTGGATGAAAGGCCACCAGTTTCCCATCCAATAAATTCCTCTGCCATGTCACTAAAATGCAGACTTATTCATAAAGTATGTACGGTAACATTTGTGTATTCAAAATATGAATGACTTTTACGCACCAACTAAGAGATTAGACAAAGATGTTTTGTCTTAAAATAACAGCTGTATTTCAATTTTCACTTTAAAAAAAGGCAATACTAATTCATTTAAGTACAATTCAAACAAAAACTCTTTTGAAACAGAAAATCATATTTCCAAGAAAGTATCGATGCTTAAATTTGAAATTCAGAAAGCTAAAGAAAATGTATAACTTCTCTGGCAAATTATCTCCCTTGATGAGAAGTATTTTTAATGACTGGAGGGTTATGGTGAGTTTATTCTGAAGTTAAAAGATATTTTGTTTTTGTTTTTTTTGGGGGTTTTTTCTTTTTTTCGTATTTAATCTTTAGAATATCAAGTAATGAAAATTCAACTGAACTCTTAATTATTCATTGCATATCATTTCTTGAGTTTGACCAAACTTGGACAAGACTTGAAATTTTCATGAAATATTCATGGAAAAGTCTCTCTCTACTATACTCTTCATTTCAATAGTGCAAACTTATAAAGTAAAAATGTTATTTTGAAATTTTAGTCTAAGAAATCAAAATAAAATGCTGTCTCGATAATTTTAGGACATTCATCACATTGCTCTGAATAGTTACAGCTAGGTTTTCTGATAAGTAATTCATATTTTAAAACTGCTATTTTTTATTCTGAAGCAAGAGAAAAGTATATACATAAATCAAAATGAATTATTCTTATTTTGGTAATAAAATTATTGATTATTTACAACAAGACCAATTGGATCTTATGACATAGATATGTCTCATGGGATATTGAAATTAATTTAATCTCTCATTGATATTATTAAATTCAATCTACTTTTTGATTGTAACAACAGCTTAAAATTGACAATTTTTGATTTGTAGTTCATGAAAGTGAAATGTAAATGAAGCCATTTTAACTTAACCACTCTCTCTTCAAAATATGCTGACATCATGGCTATTTTCAAATATTGCAAGAATTGTCTAAAACCATTTATGGTCAATCTTCAGCATATAAGTATTTATTTACCAACCCCTCTACACAAGCAGGATATGAAGCAAAGTCAATTTTTAAGTGGTGTTTAACAGGTTTGAATTCAGAGTTTTCCTTCTCCTAGACTGGTTGCTCAACCAAAGCTGAAGAACCAAGTCTGCTATACTATTTACTCATAGCTGGAAGGAAAATAATTGGATTTATACCTTTCCAAAGGGTATTAGTGCTTTGTGAAATGCAATCAGCTCATCAAGGATTTGAACTTGTGTCACCATGTCCATTTCCTATGATAATAACCATGGGCACCTGCATATAAATATGCAGTCTTCTTTATTTATTGAGAACTTGTAGTTTTTCATTGCACACACACACACACACACACACACACACACACACACATCATTAGATTGATACAAAAGTTCTCAGTCTGAGGAAATAACACATCACTCAATAAGTCCCGGACCTGACATATAGATGGTACCATTAATAAGAAATCCATGATTTTTTAAAGTATTAACCTTAAAATGGCATGTCTCAAAATTTGAGCCCTTTTGGATAATTAGTTTACTAATTGCAGTTTAGTAAAGCTACTGTTAACCAGCTCATTAGCCTAGTGGATAGAGTTTTCGCCAGTGGTCTGGGAGACTTGATTCAATCCCAGGTCACATCATACCAAAGATTTAAAAATCATACTTGATTCCTTCTTGCTTAAAACTCAGCAATATAAGCAACGTATCAAGGGTAAAGTGGAGCAATTCAGGAAAAGAGTAATGTCCTCCCCTACGCCTTGGTGTGGTAGCTATTGAAAAGGGAGCCTTCTGGTCGCCCTTGACTAAGGTTGCCAACTTTACTTTAATGTTGTAAATTTTCAAAACAATGGAAAAATCTGAATTTTATGTGTTGATAAAGCATTGCTTTCTGATAGGGAAAAATACTGTTCAAGCAAAGTAATGGCTTGATAAGTGTTATTCGGACTCTGTTCCATCAGAAAAAAACAGTTAAGAAGTGGTATGCTGACTTGAAATGCGGTCATACAGACACAAATAATACTGAACGCTCAGGTCGCCTAAGTTTGGCAGTTGTCCCGGAAAACACCACAAAACTCCACAAACTCATTTTAGTCAATCATAAATTGAAGTTGCATGAGATAGCAGAGGATTGAAGATATCAGAAGGCAGTGTATTCATCATTTTGGATGAATATTTGTCAATGAGAAAGCTATATTCACAGTCGATCAAAAACAACAACACATCGATGATTCAGAGTGTTGTTTGCAACTGTTTCAATGCTACAAAAAGGAGTTTTTGCATAAATATGTAATAATGGATAAAGAATGGATCCACCACTTCACTCTGGAATCAAATCGGCAGTCAGCTGAGTGGACAGCAACAGGTGAAAGCCATCCAAAGCAACCAAAGATACAAACATCAGCAAGCAAGATTTTGGCCTCCGTATTTTGAGATGCACAATGTATTTTGTTCATTGATTACCTTAAGAAAGAAAGAACCATCAATAGCAAATATCAGATAGTATTACTGGTGTATTTGAAGGAAGAAATCCCCCCAAAATGGCCACAAATGAAGAAGAAAAAGTGCCCTTTCACCAAGATAATGCACTGTGTCACAAGACGATCACAATGAGGACAAAACTACATGAATTGCACTTTGAATTGCTTCTGCACCCACCCTATTTTCCAGATCTGGCTGCCAGTGACTACTAGCTATTTTCAGATCTCAAAAGAATGCTCTAGGGAAAGAGATTTGGCTCCAATGAAGAAGTGATATGGGAAACTGAGGTGTATTTTGAGGCCAAAGAGAAATTGTTCTACAAAAAAGGCATCAAATTCTTAGAGAAGCATTGGAATCAGTGTATAACCCAAGAAAGAGACTGTTGATGAATAAAGTCGAATTTTGCCAAAAAGTTATTTTATTAGTTAGGCCCAGGACTTACTGAGTGATGTGTTATTTGAAGTGTCTTTAAGATGTAAGTGTCTATAATGGATAGATATGCATAAGCATTGGATGTAAATTTTGAATTGACAATATAAGCTTTAAAATAGACATTTAAATAACTGAAATGAGTAGAAAGGAATTTTGATATTTGTCTGTTGGTCTACAACCCAAGTTTTGTTCTTTCATCTGACATAAAGTACTTCAGTTTATATATGTATTTATGTATAATACATCACGATAATCACTTATTTATCATTTTAATTTCTCTATAGTCCAATTGGCTGGGGCTGTAGAATACACTGACTGCATCTCTGCAGAGGGGGAAGACTCCCCCAATGAGTGTCCTGGATATGATACTAAACAATGTGATGGTGAGGCTTCAGTAATGTTTGAGCTTTGGGGAATAGGGAGTAGTTGTTCATTGGTAGGGTTCTCTCTATGGGTCAAATAGAACTGTTTGACATTTAAACTGTATATTTGTGTTAAATTGAGTTGTTTGAGATTTAACTGTTTTTATATTTAACTGTATATAAACAAAAAGCTGTGTACTTATGCTAAACTGAATTGTTTGAAATAGAACTATTTTTACATTTAAGTGTGTATTCATGTTAGATTGAAAAAGTCAAACCATTTAACTGCCAAAAAAATGAGCTCAGGCTCATTTAAAAATATTAATCATATATTTGATATGTGTATTAAATAACCTAGAATGGTTGATGTGCCATAAAACAAAACCAAACCAAATTAATTTCTCTTCTCATTTGAACTCTGAGCTCATCATCATGAAAATATAATAATTTGCAAAAACATTGAGGTGCAACTATAATAGAATGAAGGATAAACCCAACAATGTGGCATACACAACACACACACACACACACACACATTTTATGTATATATATATATATATATAATGATTTTTACTGATTTTTATTTATATCCAATGCTCTTCTTCATATACTTGTATATGAATTACCTGCTTTTTGTTTAATCTTAGCATTTGGTCATTTTTTACTAGAAATTTTGTACCAAATATGAATTAAAATTATATCTGTTATCTTCCAGCTATTAATAATCTTGTCAGACATTTTACTTGAGCAAAATAGAATGATACAGTTTATTATCAATAAAATTTAGTTTTCATAATTTTAAAAGGCACTTTAAACCTCGAGAAGGTGGTCTTTAAACTGCTAAAGTCTTCATAGTTTTTTCTTTGTTGGATCCTCTCATAGGTCTTTGACCAGAAATAAAGCCATAACTGAATAATTTAGTCCTCACTAAAGACGTGCTATAAGGGTTAATGTCAGACTATGGAATGTTTAGCTTGGATCAGCCAATTTTGCAGTACTTTATTTATTTCTAGCTCTCAACCGAGAATAGAGAACCTGGGTAGTTTATGCAATAATGGGAGTGAAGGCTCTAAATGGAATCAGCAAAGAATTTACCATTGACCAAGCTAATTCAATTTCATATATGAGGAAGCTTTCTCATTCTGTTGAGTTGTGCAAAAAAGAAGTCTGTTTACCTGCAAAATGAGTTAAATTGCTACAGACATTGCTAAATAGGTGACCATTATTTTTAGACAAGCATAGGTCACATTAATTTGAAAGGGATAATTAACACATGGGTCTGCACTTGTGCCTAGGAACAGGATGTAGTATCTGTACTCATGGAAATCTTAATAAAAAGAATAATTTGATCATATCCTGTACAGGTAGTTTTTGACAAAGGATGTATTACTAAGTATGTCAGAGAAAATCTTGTACATTGTGGGATTAATAGATTGATAAAGTTTAAAATAACATAAAATAATAAAACACAATAAAATATCCCTCAGTTTTAGTTCTGCTGAAATTTAGACTTTTCGTGCTCCAAAAATAAAAGTCTCTCTTGGTCTTGCCAACCCACTAAATAACACATGCATTTTGCAGTCTCCAGAACGAAGCAGTCCATACTAGATAACTTTTATAATTATAATTCATACGGATAATGAAAGAATATTCTATAAGACAAAACCATGGTATAATACTCAGAAGAATGTGACAAAGCCATAGATGTTTATTTCTATCTGTTCTTAGGGGGAATTGCTTGCGAATATATCTCCATATCAAACCACCTGTTAGGTTCAAGTAAATTAAAGATTGTCAAACATCAGACCGAGTATGGGTGGCATTATGATTACTGGTACAGAAAATGGAATTGGTTAGCCTGGTTTAAATTCTGGTTGAGACTGTTTGCATTTTTTGCATACAAATTCCCTTAGATAAATGGATGGAGTTATCCCTTCTCTCCCTTGTTATAGATGCAATAATAGGACAGACTGAACTCTCTAACTTTCAGTGGAAATCAATCTAGAAGGAAAAAACTATGAATTCAAAACCAGATGAGTATGAGATTAGCTGCTCCACTCCACAGAAACATTTACTAGGTATTTGTCGAGTAACACAATCACTAACATAGTGAGGCTGGATTTCAATGCCACACAAAGAGCGTAGATAGCTGACTGGGATAATTTCAAGTTGTTGTTGGTGCCTCTTGATAACTTTCATGCAGAAATATAATTCACTTTTCTTGTTTTAATTATTTTCAGAGTTGTGATGTCTTTAGCTTCAGTTCATTAGATTGTATGCATGTGTGTTTGTGTTACTGACTGAAGTTGGGATGTAGATACTTAATTAGATGCTCTCTCCTAAAGAAAAATGATTATGATTAAACAAAAAATGAAACAGATTAGCCAATCAGCTTGCATTTACTTCCAAATGATTTTTAAAAATGCAAATAATATCATTAGATTTTTAAAAGTCTTTGTTTATATTTTTTTATTTTCAACTAAAAAAAAAACTGATTCCTGATTTCCGTCTTTTTTAATACTTAATCTTTACAATTGAAGTATTACTGATTTTTCTTTGCATTTTTTTATTACATTTATATACACATGATTGAAGTAAACATTTATGTAAATAACAATTCTAATTTTATTTTTTCCTTTCATTTTAGGTAAGTTGAATGCACTCAGACAACAGTTTCGATATCAAGACGACTTTGCTGTTAGTAAGTAGAACATACAGATATAGAGTATATTTCAGAAAAATTAATTTCATAATCTAATAACTTGATCAATTCTCATTCAAAGGATCTCAAATTTTAAGAAAATGTGGAGAAACAACTCAAAATTCTATGTTTAATGTTATGTTTCTTTTTCTTTTTAGTTATACAAATGCTATTCATTGACAAAGAAAAAAAGGTGAAACATTAAACAGAATTCTAAGTTGTTTCTACACATGCTGTTAAAATTTGATAAAATTTGCATGAGAATTGGTAAAGTTATCAAGTTACTAACTATTACAGTACCCAACTTGCAGTCGGTAATGAACTCTTCCGTGACTCTTAATACTGGGAGAATAGTCATCTCGGCGGCTGTACTTATTCCCGCTTAACACTTAGCAGTCAGACTGACGTCTAACACTTTTATACATATGTTGTATTATACTTCCGTTAATATACTTTGTTCCAAGTAAACCAGATTTCGAGTCTTTCTTCTGGACCCTTTACTGGTCCACAACACTAACTGATATCACTTTTTCTGAAACACCTTTTACATCTCAGATAATATAAAATGTTTTGAAACACCTTGTATAATACAAGTAGATATTTTATTCACTTTTCTTTGATTGATGGAAGTTCAAAAAAGTGATTATCACTTAATCTTGATAATCAAGATGATAGTGAAAGAAATAAAACAATCATTACCATTCTTTTAAAGCTTTACTATTAACATTTCTATTTCAAAGGAATTTATAGAATTATTGCAAAGACTAAACCTCCCTAACATCTTCAAATCAAAAGCATTTGTAGATAGATGGTCTTACTCATTATTCACTTCTGTCAATTTTAGTTTTAAAGAATTAGAATGTTCTTCCAAGTTCGTTTTGCCAATTAAATATTAATAATTCCAAAATATTTTTTTCTTTATATTTCATACCAAAAATGAATTCCATCCATGTATGTAATTATTTCGAAAACAAAGATTATAATTACGTTAAAATTTGGCAAAATGACTTTGAATAGAGACATTGCTTTCACTAATAATGAAGTGAAGAATATCTTTGAAATTTTAACAGGAAAAAAAAATTATAGTTTCAGAATAAAAAGAAAAATTCTGTTATAGGACAAATTACATTACAAATGATATGAAATTAAATAATTGAAGTTTTGTTAGCAAATTTATTATTATCATTATTTATAACTATCATCATCATCATCCTTGTTTTTTTATTATTGAATTTAAGTTTCAGAGTTATAGTCTTGAAATACAAAAGAAAAGAATTTGGTGTTTAATGTTTTCTTCAATTTACTAACAGTTGAATAACAAAAAAAAGAAGATACTGATTGTTTCACTTGACAAATGAAAATGAATTCTTTCTAATTTCAGCACAAATATATTTTGACTGGTTTCTTCCATTTTATTAATTTAGAGTCTTCATTTGATAAGTAACCAAAAACTTTTA
The DNA here is from genome assembly GCA_963585895.1 of Sepioteuthis lessoniana. Classification (NCBI taxonomy): domain Eukaryota; kingdom Metazoa; phylum Mollusca; class Cephalopoda; order Myopsida; family Loliginidae; genus Sepioteuthis; species Sepioteuthis lessoniana. Next base: position 130,755,537 of record OY757904.1, on the reverse strand, counting down.
AAAAGTTCTATAATGTAAGGTAATTATTAAATTGAATACAATGGGCATTGCTGCTTTAACTTGTTAAAAAGTTGACTAAAGATTTTTTTTTGCTTCAATTTACACCATGAATAAAGTTGTTGTTATGATACTAAACAAAACTTCACTTATGACTGAAAAAACAACTTCCCGGTATCAAATCAACAAAACCTGCAAGGATACACATGAGTACACAGTCTGAAATTGGTAGATAAAAAGTTGGAATATATCTGAAATATAATATGAAATATAAAATTTTAATATAATATGAAATGGGTATATCTAAAGTTGTAATATATAATAATGAAAATTAATGACATATTTTTATATGGCCAGCATAATGTTTGATGCTGTAAATTGTACAAAATAACATTACGTATTTCCAAGAATATAAGAATGAAGATGTATATAGAATGCAAGAATGATGGTGTATACAGAATATGAAAATGAAAATCTATGTAAAATGATAGAATGAAAATGTAAAGTGAACATAAGAATGAAGATGTATCAAGAATATAAGAATAGGAGGAATATGTAGAATACTAGATTATTATTTTGTTGTAATCTTATATCATGTTTATATTTTTGTATCTTGCTAAATTATATATCAGGATTATCCCCAAGCATTTTTACTCTTATCCTTTTCCTCTGAGCATAGCCTGGGAATAACTTGATGAAAAATTTCCTTTTTAATAAATTACCTTTATAATCAGTCATCTTTCTATACTAAATTTTTTGAGACCATGGTCAAATGGTTTCTATTTGCATAAAGGGCTTACAAAAAGATTTTATATATAAATATCTATATATGTGAAAGAGACTAAGAGAGAGTTTAGAAATTGAAATATTTAATGTGTAAAAAGAGGAAATTGACAAAAGGGTGAATTTGAGTAAATGAATTATTTGTCCATTTATTCAATCAGATATCTGCCTTGAGTCAATAGTAAATGTTCCTCAGTCAAAGTTTAAAGTATGTTTGATGTTCATTTGAAACCAAAAACAAAAAGAGAAAGAAATAAAGAGATAAGATGAAAGTGAACTTGGGAAATAATAAACCATTATCTTCAAAAGTGAAGTTTTCTGACCAAATTAAACTGGCTAAAAACATGTTCTCAGTGGCATGAACAAATCTACTTCTTTCATCCCTAACATAATTATATTACAACTGACAATACATCATAATAGACAAACCGATTAAATAAAGCATGAATTAACTGATATGACTCTTTACAGAGAATGAATGTATCTCAGTTCAAGACATCCCACTGCATCTATTGTATAATCAGTATCATTAGTTATCAACCAAAATAAAACATGCACTTGAGGAAGAAAATACAGTAGGTTCTAACTTAACATTGTCGATAGGTTCAATATGAAGTGAAATGACTTCAGTACCAATTTTGCCAGAGGCTCCATTTCTTTACCAAACAATAATACTGTAAAAGAGTTAGTATTCTCATTGTTAAGATAGTCACTTTCCTGCTTAGATATCCACTGCATTTTAAGTATTTCTAAATTGTATTATATAAAGATGTTATATTTTTGTTCCTGTGGACAACAACTGACTCCTATTCATTACCAATTTGCAATTGTAAACTGATCAGTGACATAGCAAAATAGAATAGGAGTAATGACACACAAGAACTTGTTAAAACAAACAAATTAACTCATTTTATTACATTTTTTATCATATACTTATGATAATCATACATCTTAAAAATTCTGTTCTACAGTATTTATTGTTTTTTTCTCGTTACTGATGTGAGTGAACTTTGCTGGATGTTATTACTAACAGAATAGAACATTACTGTTTATTTTAAAGTTAGGTTACTCTTTTTTTATCAGAGGGATATACATACATATATATATATATATATAGAGAGAGAGAGAGAGAGAGAAAGAGTGAGGTAGAAGTAATAGGGCTGTAACAAAATCCATCGAGTACTATATGATACTGGAATATATTATATAAAATATGAGAGTGGAATATAATATGGTATTGAAATATAATATATATGATAATGAAGTAATAGGGTGATAACTAAAAGAATAATATACTGTATTTGATAGCATATAAGTTACAGATTGTACTTGAAAATAATTATATATCATTATTATACAGTGTTCTATTCACTGGTATTATAACTAAAGTTATTAAAGTTTGAAACTTGGAGAGGTTGCGATTAGTGCTATTCCCCTATATACCTTTGTAAACAATGCATCTTATTTGCCATCAAATTTTTTTTAATGTTATTATTGATTCTCTAATACTTATGTCCCACAATATATATAACTTTATTTTATTATAAATTTTAAATCTGTAAAGAAAATTTGATGATATATTCTCTTCAATATGTTAGAATTCCCAAGCATACAACTTGAGATTTAAATTACTTTCATTCTAAGTATCAGAAAAATCCTATAAAAAGAGGAAATATTTTATTTTCAAGAACTATTAAAAGGTGAAGACAGAAAGACCACTAAAATTACCTCTGTTACAAAATGTCAAGTCTTAACATCCTTCCTCAACTTAAACATTTTTGTTTCTTTTGTATTTTTTATTAAATAACACAAGTAAAAAAAAAAATCCTAAAAGGATTGAAAACACCATTTTTAAAATAGTTGAAAATTATTCTGCATTGTTCATAAACCATTGAACATCCACACTGACAACTTTTATTTTCTCTTTCACTGGATGACAATGTCATCCCTATTTTCATTTTATGACAAGAGGAAAACTTGATGAAAAACAAATCTTTTTTAAAAGTACTATTTATTGCTTTTTGGTGTATCTTTAGAGTAATAAAAGAGATTCTGTCTTTTTTGTTTGCTATTATACTGGAACCTTTTATAAGAGTTACGCTAAGAAATGAAAAAACATCTTTGAACATAGTCTGACCATAGAGATGACCAACAAATAACAAATGGTTCAAGAAGTTTTTCTTCTGATATAACTGCCCATTTAATTCCTTGTATATGTAGACACACACACATACATATGAGAAAAAGAACATTATTTAAAAAATCAGATTGATGTGTTGTGAAAGAGCATCATCATAATTCTAATGAAATAAGTTAATACCATTTTCTTCTTTTTCTCCTACCATCTGGTTTCCTTGTAAAACTTTATATATAATAAAAAATTTACATAGCATAGACATAGTGGCACTTAGAGACAGTCAGTTTCTTATCAATGCAATCATCAGACACTATCTTAAATTAGATATATATATTCTACCGCCAATACTGAATGCCTTTTATATATAGATATAGTAAACTACATCAAAAATATATTGTGTTCATTAAAAAATCATCCCTGACGTTTTTAAACCTTTTTTTTTAAATTTTATTGATTTTTGTTTGTTTTCATCTTGCAGTATTTCTTCATTTTGGTGCAATTCTGTAAAATTGTTTAAAATTTTCTCCCAAAGAACTTACCACCATTATTAGTTAAGTTTAAAGATCTAATTAAGATGTTATTGTTTCTTTAAAATCCAATGAAACATTTGTTTTATATATACATTTAGAAGCACAAAAATAACAAGTTAAAATTAAAATTTCTACTTAGAAATATACTTAACCTGAATGATATTATATTTTTCCTTTGTATACAAAACAATAAGAGATTAACAATAATAAATAATTAAATTGAACAGCTTTAACAGTTTATATGAAAGAGAAGTGAAGTGTTGGAAGATAGGTTCTTTGCGTAAATCTTAAATAACTTTTTAAGTCAAGAACTTTCATTTTTTTTATTTTTTTTCAAAAAGAAGCATTTAAGCTTCTCTTTGGCATATTCTATTTTAGATATACAGTAAGTAAATCTTACAAATTAAAATTCTGGTGACTGTTCTTTGAGCCTCTTCATCACTGCAGTTTTCACTTTCTTGTCACTGGCATAATGTTTATCAACTCTTTGGCTCCATGAAAGAGAGTTTAAGAGGCATTACTTTTTGACTCAACCTCGTATATATGCACTTTTAAGCAGTCCAGCTTTTACTGTATTTTTTTATTTTTACCTTTGTGTTGTGATAAAGATAAACAAGGATTGGGTAAAATTTACTCTATATGAGTATCCTTTGGGTATATTGATCATGAATCTAATCAAACACCTAAGGGTTAATGCTAAAGAGATGATAATCATATTTTAACTCTAAGAAATATATCTGGAATAAACCCAAAATGCCTGTAAAAGAAATCAATAGGATCTCTTAAATAGCACCTTTTGATCTTTCTCCTTTACAATTTTTCATAAGTCTATTCATTTTGATAAAGTTGAGTCTGTATGAAGAACTGTGTCTATTTGTGTGCATAGAAATCTATATAAATGTATATTTTCTATAGTTTCAAGTAAAGTTCTTCTTTCAAAATTACCTATAGGCATTACTTACATATCTATATCAATAGGAATTGTTATGTTTTATATATGAAAATGTGTTGGTCTTCAGAGGATGATTTTATTTGTAAAAATGTTTGTTAATGTTAAACATTTAAGCTTTTAGACCTTCACCATGTCATGTAAAATACTAAATGAAATAAAACAGATCAGAAAACTTTAAAACATTTCACTTCCACTGGTATTACTCTGTTTCAAAATTCTATGATACAACTAGCATTCTAAAATTTATTAAAAATAAAAGAAAATCCCAATCCCAACTATCAACCTACCTAACTTAATATTTATATTATTTAGTTCATATCTATCTATTAACATTCCATGATATATCTGTTTTTATTGGTGTTAACCTTCTTTATATCTCAATTTAATTTGTCTCTCCATTTATCTATCTATATTTCTAAATATATATAAAGGATGTAGGTGAATTATTTTAAATAAGGGACATTTTTACTTTTCAGTACCAATCTGACCAAATAAGGAGACAAATAAAAAAAAACCCAAAAAAACCAGACCCTGTTTAATAGTGTTGTTGCTTGAAATAATAGTAGATTGAACAATTTTCCCAGGTTTTTTATAAAGTATGTAAACTAACATTGTGGAATCTTTAAAATTAAAGAGGGTAATCATCATAGGTTTTAACTTAGAGATCTTAGGAGCTGCACTTCCAAATTTTAAATGATGAATTAGATTAATTTTTGAAATGTTTTTTTTTTGTCTCATTAGTCCAGTTTTTGAAAAAAATGCAATAAATCTAAATTTCCATTATTAGAGCTATTATTCAAGCACTTTTTTTTAAAATTAAAATTCATCCTAATATGAGATATCAAGAAAAGAAATGACAAAGAATCTATGATTTGATAAATGAATGCCAAAACCAAGTTTCTTTGTCTACCTTAGACAAAACAGAGAAAAAATTTTTTACAGAAAAGGGGGAGTGGGAGATTGAATAAAAAATGGAAAGAAGGCTTTTTAACTGTTCTCGGAATGGCAATTTAGAAGGATCCCACAACATCAATAAGAAACCATACTAATGAATTGAAAGTCCAAAAGTAAACCGTGAAGAAAGCAATAAAACAAGATTTAAGCCCAGACTTTAAACCCCTTGATTACACTATATGAGGCATTTTAGAAAACAAAACAAATGCAACTTCCAATCCAATTATTGGTTAGCTTAAGACTGCTATGGAGGAGGAATGGAAGAAAATATCTGAAGAATTTATTTGGAAGGCATACAAATAGTTTTAAAGGCGTGTTGATACAATAATTGAAAAAAAATTGGTGGCCATATTGTGTAAATTTACTGTTTTGTGTCTATCTTTTTATTTTGTTTTTTTTTTTTTTGTTTTTTTTTGTTTTTTTCAAAATAAAAATTAATCTTGTTGTATAATAGAGTTGTTAATTATTATACTATAAATATTCCTAATTTTGCTTCCGCACCCTGTATGTTGAAAATTCCTTCATGCATCTTTAATATCCTTCATCTTTTATGCACCATACAAAAATAAAATCTCTCAAATTTACAAATGTTAATGTTTTCCAGCAATTGAAAACATGAGTTCTTGAAATAATAATCCATTATATAGATATATCATTTTACCTAACAATTCAACAGCAAACATCATTGAAAAAACCTAAACTTTACAATTAAAACAGTCACTATCTCTTCAAAGATAATTATGTATTTAATTAATAATAAAAATAACAAAACCCACAGCAAATCCAAAGCAGGAGTGTCTGAAATATTATGTCTGGATGGTAATAAAAAATACACTGTTTAAACTAGCTGTAGTTTTAATAAATAAATTTAAGAGCAGACATTAATAATAGTTTGGTCAAATATAATTTAGAAACTAATCACAACTTTAATTTTAAAGATTCTAAGATGTTAGTTTACATGCATAATAAAAAAAAACACTGTTGAAAAATACTGTTGAATCTACTATCATTTCAAACTACAATACTATCAAACAGAGACCAGATTTTTTCAATTTGTCTCCTTATTTAGTCAGGTGGGTGCTGAAAAGTTATAAAATCCCTTATTTGAAATAATTCAGCTTTTTTTAATATATTGATAAAGATAGATAAGCAGATAAAGATAGATAGATGATGGAATTTTCATAATACATAGACATGAACTCAATAATATAAATTTTAAATTTGCCAGATAAACTGATGTGATAGAGAATTTTTTTTTGATAAATTTAAGAACACTAGATATATCACACAAATTTGAAACAGGCTGCTACCAGAGGAAGTAAAATGTTTTAAAACCTCATCATTTTGTTTAATTTACTAACTTACATGACCTAATGAAGATCTAAAAACCAAAATGTTTAACATAGGCAAATATTGCTATAGATAAAATCATCCTCTGAAGACCTTGTGTTGTTTCATCTATATACATTTTCACTGCGGTCAAATTTATTTCCACTTTTTCCCTTATATATGTGTGTGTGTGTGTGTGTGTGTGTGTGTGTTTTCACATTCACGCTTGTAACTAAATGGTCTACCGTATGTTAAATCAGTTAAAATGCAGGATCAATGTATAATCTGTCCTAACAAATGGCATTTATCAGTGATGAGATATCTAAATTGCATTATGATTTTAAAAACTATGTTTTCATATATAACTGTCCCTTGTTATTCCTTTGCAAGTTTTTTTGTTTTATTTTCATATATTTCTAAGCAGTAATTTTGTGTATAACCAAAAAGTTATTTCCATTTTCTCAAGTTTTAGTTAAGGTATCCAATTTACAAAGGCTTTTTTTTATTGCCTTTGAACAATATGCCACTGACATGGAACCATACATGCAATGAGAAATCAAGAACATATTCTTTTCTGATGACTATAATGAAAACAAAAATATTAATCCCTACACATACAAAGACAAATATATGGTCACTATTTCCATCTGTATATTGCAAAACTGAGGTTCTATTGGTGTCAAGTATTTGTTCCCCAAATCCTGCAACCAAAATCTATCAGGCTGCAAATTGAAACCCTATTTTGTATTAAAAAAATAATCTTGCAGTGAAGCACAATTAGCACTGCTAGTGTGCGTGTATATATATATATATATATATATATATATATATATATATAAAAGGAAAATGACTAAGTTATAAAAAGGGGGGAAAAAAGTTGAATTAGTCACAAAATAACTCAGTACCTAAGCATTGATGTATATAGGTATAGCGTAAGTTTTCAGATATTTGTTTAGAGCCGATTTATATATATATATATATAAAATGTGTGTATGCATATATATATATATATATATATATATATATATGAGCATGTGTGTGTATACATGTATGCATATATATATATATATAGTGTGTGTGTGTTTATATATATATATATATATATATATATATTTATATGTGTGTGTGTCTGTCTGTGTATATGTGTATATAGTATTTATGTGCGCATGCATAAACATATGGAGTTTATATGCATCTATGTGTATACAGATATATGAATTTTATACAATGCACAAGTTTTAAAAAATAAGCTGAATAATGTTTTTGCTCTGCAGTTGTTTTTGACAATTCAACATTTTTTAATAGCAGATTCAGTGATTTCAAAAGTAAAAAAATATAAGGACTAACTTATTGGATTTGAATCCATTGTCTTTGCTTCCCTTTTCAAATGTTTCAAGAGTAAAGTCTATTAATTTCAACTAAAGAGAAAAAATCAAAAAAGAATCAAAGCTTTTACAACTATCTTAATTATCAGACAGAAATTATTTTTCTTCTGTTCATTCTTGCCTCCTTGGTTCTAAAACTTAATTTTCCAAATAAAAGAAACAATCCAGTTCCTAATAAAGAATTCTATTAAGACTACTCCGAAAGTTCTTGAAAAACTACATGGTAAAGGAAAAACTTGGAAGATAGACAATTTAAAAACAAGTCTTTCATCTCTATAAAGCAACATGAGACACAAACAGTGCCTTGAGTCTGTGAAAAACCTTTTAATAAGGTATTCATGACTGACATTACATAAAGGTCTGCATTTGAAATGGGGGAAAAATGGATCTTGCATGACATTGAACTCAGTAAGGCATATACCAAAGCTTTCAAGGCTAACTGACTTACTAGATCTGTCACTATAAGCATTTTTTCTTTTTGCATTTCAATGCTTCCAAATCATAGAAAATATCTGAATAGTTATAATCATTGAATAGATGGACTTAAAGGGAGAAAAAAAAATCACACTTTTGAGCCAAGAATCTGTGGAGCTTTGTAATTTCATAAGTGGATGATGATAACAGTTAATTTGACCTTTATAATTCTTTGGTATGTTTTTATTTTTACTGGATATTGGTAAAAATGAGAATTCCTGTCCTTAAGGGGTTAATGAGTATGGAAAAGTAATTGATTCTAAAACCGTACTTTAATCAGCAATGTTCTAATGAAGATAATGATTGTCTCAGTATCTTCTTACTCTGATCAGTCAGCTAAGGCTGTAGAATACACCGACTGCTTCTCTGCAGAGGGGTAACCCCTGCCCAATGAGTGTCCTAGATATGATACTAAACAATCTGATGGTGAGGCTTCAGTAATGCTGGAGCTTAGGGGAATGCGGAGTACTCCTTAATTGTTATCACTCACAGGTCCACTCTGGAACCTGATAGGGTCCTATCTATGGGTCAAATAGAACTAAACCATGTACTTATGCTAAACTGAATTGTTTAAAATAGAACTGTTTTTGACATTTAACTGTGTAAACAAAAAACTTTACTCATACTTAATTGAAACTTTTATCAAAATGACTTGTGGTGTCTTGTTTCAATGAATTTAATATTTATTTGAGATGAAATTTCAGAATGCATTTTTTGTGTTCTGATTTTTCATATTCTAAAATTCGATAAAAATTACTTAATAATAAATTAAGATTCAACTAATGTTGTAAAGCATGTTTTTCTTTTTAAATAAAATCTTATTATAGCGTATGATTTCTCAGTGCAGATTTTTGCAGTGTTTTTTTTCCTGATTGATTGATTTTAATGGTATTTTAACCTCTCTAGAGTTATTTTATACCTCAAGGTTAGGAAATTATGTATATGGTACATTTATATTCATATTTTGGTATAGTTTCTTGCACATGGTTATATGATATAAAGTATTCTTACCTCAAACAATTTCTAAAGAGATCTATTTGAGCCATAGATTGGGACCTAACAGATACAACCACTTTCACCCAGAGTGGACCTGGGAGTAATGGCAATGAAGGACTACTCCACACTCCCCACAGTTTCAGAACTGGGGTTTTACCACTGGATGCATTTGGGTGTCATATCCTGAATGCTTTTATTTTGGGGAGAATTTTACCTCTCTCTCTGCTGCAGATTCAGGCAGCATAATCTAAGCACTGTCACCAGGGCATTTTTTCCTGTATTGATGGTGATAATTTCTTAATGCTATACGGAAAATATCTTTGGCTCAAATTATGCATTAGCAAATTTGGTCAGAATATTGCTAGGATCAGAATTGATTAAAACCATAGATGAAAAAGAACTAAATAAGAAATGGTTTTATTTTTGATTTTTAAAGAATATGACTTTATTATAACATAGCAGATTATTTCTATAGGGAAAGTTTGGAGAAAGGAAAAAAATCAAATTTAAATTATTTGTGGAGAGTATGATAATCTGTTTATAAGAAAATTTTTTCTTGAATGATATTTTTCCTCATTTCAATCACAAATTAGACATTTGATCAATAATGAGATTCACATGCAAATTCTGTTTAGAATAACAAGTTTGAATGAGAATTTATAGATTTCATAGAAAATACAATGGAACAGGAGAGTACTGCAAATATTTATCCAATAAATTAGTCCAAAGATGTTTCAGTGTTCAAAAATCTTAAGTACTGATTTTATTTATTTTTAAAAGCCTTATATCATAAGCATATTTTTTTGTATTAAAAAGCTTTTATTTTCACAATATCTGATTTATAAACAAATGGTATATATTCTATAAAACTTTTTATATCTGATTTTTAATCTGTTCTTATTAAGTTAGATTTTGAGTTGAATTTGTTCTTTAGTAAATCAAGGCATGAAAATAATGTTACTGTTGGAGTGGTTGCCAGTTATTGGTAATGGTTAGTACTCACAAGGATATTTAGTCAGGTCCCCACTCAAACAATGTCAAATATTTGCATTAGCATATCCATTGAGACTCTAACACTAAATAAATAGATGGAAAGACAAGTTCATTTGCATATAGAGGAACATTTAGTGCATACATAATAAACAAAAAGGATTATAAACAAAAAGGCACAAATATGTCCCAACAGATGAAATGCGCGCATATTGTTTTATGAATAAGCAGTGTAGGAAAAGGGATACAGTAAAAAGTCTTACTTGTGCTCTTTGGTGGTTTAGCTAGATGGCTTTAAAGTGTAACAAAGTCAATTGACAGGGTTAGAGACAAAATTTTTCTGGTCAATGAACAAAGTTAAAAAAGCATATCTACTTCTGATGAAGAGCCAGGATGAAAAGATGGTGGGAAAAGATTCTGAATTCTCACATTGACTAATGGACTCACAATTCAAGGGAGACAATAAATTGTCTCCCTACAATGTTATAATGGGTTTTTGTTAATTAATTACATGATTTATTGAACATTGTAACATGTTTTATCACTGAAACTCATCTGAAAATTTCACAATTTTATTCTTTTAAGTCAAAGACCAACATTCAAATTTTTTGTTCTTTTTTTTTTTTGTTAAAAATAAGATAGATAGAAAGCCAAGTTATCATAATTCAACTCCAACCAATCAATATATTCTAATATTACAACTAAGATAATGTTGGTTTTCATTTTTTATTTTGCTTTCAATTTATTAAAACTTGCATCTTACCAATTATATTACCACTCTGATCACTGAATATTCTTTTGTAATTATTTGAATATAACTAAATTCTGGAATGCTATTTCTCAGGATCTTTGAAATGTATTTTACTGGGGGCACAGGAAGAAAATAATGAGATTTTGTTGGAAAAAAATGTTCTTTTTACTTTTTTTAATGAAATTGAAGAAAATGAAATTTTAAAAATCAATTTTAATCCAGGATAATTTACCCCTGTTCTCTAACCAGAACAGTATAATAATAAAAAGGAATAATTATCTCTTAAATTTTTCTTCCTTGCTAATAATAATAGAATAACAATATTGATTGTATATTATTACTGGAGGTTAAATTCTGGAAAGAAAGGAAAACAGATTGGGAATCTCATGTTTCATCTCTTTTCTCTTGTTGAAGCAACATTGGGATCATCTAATGTGCAGGTGGAATTTTGGAGGCTGATTTTGATGATTAACCAGTTTTTATTTTCAGATGTTTAAACCTGTGTTTGTTTACAGGTGGTGTTTATAATATTGGAACAGGCTAGTTTTATTTATTTGATATACTATCCTCAATTGTCAGTAAGTGAAATATGTTTGAATGGATACATTTTAAATTCCTGTGTCTTTACATGATATAAATCCTGGTACTGGGGTTTGGATAGCTGAGATACAGTCCAAGGAAGAGAGAACTAGGAGGCAGATAGACCAATGGAGAGATCAGTCAGACTTGGAGAGAATGTTTGAAAGAAGTGATCCAAAATATTGCACAACGTAATTAGCTTTAAATACCCAGCATTTAAGTGCAGCAGATTTTAAGGGTGGGAGTCCCCATGGCACAGTGGCAAAAAATGCTGGACTACAACATTGTAGTGAGTTCAAACACCAGTTGTGCTATTACAATCACTTTCAGACTCATACCCTTGGAAAATTGCCCAGTTGGCTGGGGCTGTAGATTTCACTGATTGCATCTCTGTAGTGGGGTGACCCCGCCCCAACAAGTGTCCTGCATATGACACTAAACAATCTGATGGTAAGGTTCCAATAATACTGGAGCTTTGGGGAATGGGAAATACTCCTTCATTGCTATCGCTCCCAGGTCTACTCTGGCCCAGAGTGGTAGCACCTAATAGGGTTCTATCTATGGGTCAAATAGAACTAAACTGTGTACTTATGCTAAACTAAATTGCTTGAAATAGGGCTGTTTTGATATTTAAACAGTGTACTTATGCTAAACTGAATTGTTTGAAATAGAACTGTTTTTATATTGAAACTGTGTTCTAGAACTGTTTTGACATTTAAACTGCATACTTATGCTAAAGTGAATTGTTTGGAATTTAACTGTTTCGACATTTAACAGTATGTAAACAAAAATGTGTACTTATACTTAACTGAATTGTTTGAACTTGTATCAAAATGACTTAATTCGGTATAAATGACCCAAAAAGAGTTGATACACTCTAAAAAAAACAACCAACCAACCATCTACCTTGGAAAATTATGAAAACCTATATCCCAACTACTACTGAAGTTCTGCAAGGATGGCTTTGGTATTTAATAACCCATAATGGTTGATATGCCATTAAACAAAGAAACCAAACCAGATTTATCTGATCTCTAAACTAATAAGAAAAATTATCCTATACTTAAGAATTTGTTATTAATTCACTTCTTCAGACTGAATAAAGGATTAGTGTTTGTTTTACTTCTCATGAGCTCTTACCATAATCAGCATGCCCTTACTAAGACTATTGTACAAGTTAACATTAATGGATTATGCATATCAACTTTGTGAAGTAATATAAATAAATTCTTGAAAAGATATTACAACAATGAACTAAAAATCGTGTGGCCAAATACAGCAACCAATCGTGTTAACACAAAACATTTTTTGAATCATTTATTTGATGTTCATTATGCAAATATACTTTTATATAATCTATCTTCACTTATATTTGATATAGCTATTTTCAACATGCATTCCTTGAAAAATTTCCTAATTAATTTTTTCAGACGTAGAATGAATTTAAAGAAAGTTAAGTTAGTTTAATAGAAGAGAGATGAAGTGAACCAATCAGAAACATGATTGGAATCTTTTTATCTATCAAAATATCAATCAAATGTGTTTATCAAAAAGAAAATAACATTTAGTATATGTCAATGCAATTCAGGTAAAATTCATAATAGAGAAAGAAACTTATGTATTTCATGGTATAGCTCAGTATTAGAGCATAAGATGTCATCAATTTTGAGGACCTCATTGTTTTATATATATATATATACACAAATGATTGATGATGAAGTATTATTGAAATGCAGAAACTAACCTCAAACAAGACCCAATAACCCTAAGTAATCAGTCTACTTCATGGAAAATCAGCAAATAACTAATAAATGACTCAGAAATGAAAACAAAGCTGATTTCTATCATCAGTCTCACTGAAACATGAAACTGAATTTAGATTCATCTTCTTGACACTTCAAATTCATTCAACTTACCAGTCATTAATATTTACTAAGCTGAACTTTGTATGGCATGGGAATAAATGAAGATAGATAGGGAGTAAAATAATTGTGTTTCACTCAGAGAGAAAAATCTGGCTGCCTTAAAAAACTGCATTTAGAATGTTGGATTTTAATTGGGCTTTACTACAGACCACTTTGCTGGTGGGGATTACACAACGACCATGACCAGAAAGTAAGTTCTTGTTCATCAAACATTGATAAGGTGAAGTGGTGGAAAAAGGGGAAAGTAATCCAGGCATCTGTTATTTTGTCAATTTTTTGATTCATATGACACTGGTTTGAGTTCTTAGAAAAAAAATCTTGGCGGTCATTGGATTCCAGCTTTTATTCTTTTGATTTCATTAGTAACTTTGATCAGATTCAAATTTAAGACTTTTGTATTTGACTATAGAACTCTTATACAGTGTGGAAAAGTTTTAATGAATAACATCTGCTCAGATCTTGATTAACTGAAAAAGTCTTGGTTTCTAGTTTGTAAGGATTCTTAATTCTGGATGAGAAATGTTAAATCACTTTCATGGATATATATATATATATATATATATATATATATAAGCATTTTTTCTAGAAAATTTTATCCCATTTAATCAGTTGATGTTTATATCATATATTTCCTATTAAAGCTTTTTGATATTTTCAACTAATTATCAGTTATATTAGATTTTTTTTCGATTTATCAACTAAAAAAAGATGATAAATTACACTGGAAAATAAAATGATTGAAAGAAGTAGCATTAGAGAGGAACATAATATGAGAAACTCTGATTTGAAAAGAATAGACATTAAGTTTAAAACTTCAAGTTTCTGCTATTCATTAAACAATCGTCTTTAAGACTTTCAAAATCTTTCTTCTAAAGAAGGCACCTAAATTATCAAAGAGACATCCTTATTTTCAAGGTTATCCCCATTTACCAAATACAGGCTATTCAATGAAGAACAAAATTATTATCAATGATGACTGAATCTTGCCTATTAAACATTCATTAATAACTAACACTCAAAGAATAAGTTTTAAAAGTTGACTAATAGTTAGTATTAGCTTCTTCACACAGTTGCATTCATGCAAGTGATTGTGTCTTGAGGATATTAGTGTTCATTTAGTATATCAGGTTCAACCTTTGGATCAGGCAGTAAAGTTTTATGGTGGAGAAAACAAAAGTAGTGTTATTAACTAAGAAGAATCACTTGATACAAGATATTCCCCAGTGTCAATTGGGATATGAGAACAGTGTTTGATTCCAGTTTCAATAAAGGGTGTTATACAAAATTCCCATAAGATGATCAAATACAACTAAAAATGCTAGAAGATGGCCAAAAGGTACCATGACTGAAACCTTGTGACATAGATAACCAAAAGAAGGATACTAGTTTGAATAATTGAATAAATTTACACATAATAATGCTTAGTAAAGATTTATATCCATTTGTAATATAAAATTTCTTATCTATTCAATGACTTGAGACTGCACACTTACATAGCAAAACAAATCAATACTATTTATTGTTCTTTGTCATTATAGTTATTTTACTTAGCTGACTTGCATCTCATGAAAGAAGTGTTACTTTCAAATATTTATTGATTAAATTCTTAATTGAATTCAACAGATTATGCTATGCATTAATTCATTTAGGAAGTTAGGAAAAATAATTATGTGCATTCATTCAGAAAAGTTATGCACTTGAACATTTAAGCAGAAAAGGATTCAATTGATAATTGTGGTTTTAGAATTTTTGATAGTAATACCAGATGTAGAGGGAGATTATAAATGTGACAAGTATGGCATGCTCCAAAAATAATTCCTCTGATTCATTTCCAAAGAAACAGCAATGGATACTAGAATTACAATAAGACAGTTGGTGTGGTTTGGTTTATTAGTTTCTTGACATATCAACTACTTATGGATCATATAATGCTAAAATATTAATTTGGAAACAGTTGATTTTAATCATAACTTTTCTTTAATGTTCCATTGCATTGTTTTTAATTCTACTTATTTTTATTTGTCTATAATCATGTTTACACACCGTTATATGATGCCAAGTATTCCTATCTAATACAAATAATTTGCACACAGTTGTATGGTTTCAAGTATTCTTGTCTAATACTTATAATTTTTGCACAATTATATGATTTCAAGTAACTCTTCCTATTTTGTAATAATCTATAATTGTATGGTTTCAAGTATTCCTATTTAACACCAATAATTTTTTAACAATGATGATAATCATTAGTAAACAATTATAACTTCTAATAGCTATTCTTCATGCAAATAATTTGTATAGTTAAATAATTGCAAGTATTTCTAACATTAATGTTTCTATCTAATAATAATAAGCACAACTGGGTGGTTAAGATGATCAATTGGAAATTGTACGAGAAATTGAAATTGGACCATACTACCAAACGGTATATACACAAACATAAATCCAACCTAGAGAACAAGATGAATAAAATCCTCTGTGAGTTGGAGAAACAAACAGATCACTAAATTCTGGTCAGATGACCAGACCTTTTAATTGACAAAAAATATATTACTTGCCATCTAGTGAATTTTTCCATTGCAGATGACCACAGTGAAAATCAAAGCAAAAAGAAATACAAGTACTTAGACATTTCCAGAGGACTAAGAAAGCTGTGGAATGTGAAGTTGACAGTGATACCAATTGTAGTTGGCACACTTGGTTCCCAAAGGCTTGGAAAGAGGACTGGAAGTGTTAGAAATCAAAGAACGAATTGAGACCATCTAGACAATTCAATCGTTGAGATCGGCCAGAATACTGAGAAGAGTCCTGAAGACATGAGGAGACTTGCTGTCACTCAGACTCCTGTGAAAGCCCATCAGCAAATGCTGGTGTGAAAAACTAGCAAGGAGTATAATAATAATAATAATAATAATAATAATAATTTGTTTTCAGATTGGTAAATTGTTTCAAGTATTCCTTATAAATACAAATAATTTTCAAAGAGTTTTATTTTAACCATAGATGTTACCCTAACAACTACTATCACTGTGTCAGAGTTGACCTAGGAGTAATGGAAATGAAGGGGTGACTTTATACTCCACTGAGCTTGAGAACTAGAGCTTCTCTACCAGAGGTTGTTTAGAGCCATCCCACGACACTATTTTAGAAATGGGGTCCTATCCCTCTGCAGAGAATGCTGTGTGTATTCTAAGCTCTTCCAACTGGAATACCACATTTTTGTCTCCATAAACATTCAACAAGTATCAATGAATGCCAGAGGGTGATTTTTCTACTGTGTAGCACTCTCTGTTCATGTCAAATGTCATTTTGCCAGACTGATGCTGCTATCTGCAAAAAGGCAAAAGAAAAAAAAATCTTATGGTGATATCAAATAAGACAAAAAAAATTATGTGCTGTTGGTGGGATGGTTATGTCATTACTGCCCTATCACTAACATCTGCCTTTGATATCATTGGCCAACATAATAGAAAGGGAAGCATTACTTTCTATTTTTCCTTTGTTTATTTGGTGAGGTTTTAAGCTATATAAAGATCACATGTCTTTTGTTAAAAGATTACATCAGAGGGTCTCAGGTAAGAAAAAAAGTTTTAATGTCCCTGAGAATTGGGAATTTCTAAGTTTACCTTACTTAGATTATGCCTAAATCTGAAATTAATATTATCTAAGGGGTGACTGATACGTTTGGGGTGTAAGGTACTAGTACATGTGTTACATAGTTCCAACTAAATTAACATAAAGATCAAATTGTGAGGGTTGACTGATATGTGTTGTGATGTAAGGTTCAAGGATATTAGCTACATTGTTCAATCTAATTTAATCTAAAGTTCAACTATTTGAATGATCACAAAGAATATTTGATGTTTTGTTTTTTCTGTTCCAGTAATTGTTAAAAAAAAAATGGATAACACTGTCATCTGCTTCTTGTCACCTCAGGAGATCTACATAAAGATTGTAGTTGGCATTAAGAAAGGATGCCCTTTTCTATGACAAGTTAGAATTTGGCAGCTGAATGCAAGATGAGAGATAGTGTCCATTTTCTCAACAATTTCTCCTTTATTTCATTTTTTATAGGCGAAAAGAATAAAACAGTTATCAACTTGAAATTTTTTTGTGGAAATATTAGAAGAATTGAACTGCATTTGAAGTTAGCTCAAGCTGTGTAACTAATTTCCTTGTACTTCAGGCCATTAAATTATCTGTCACCCCTTCATACAATGATTTCAGATGTAACCCTGGCTTAGAGTTCAACAGCCTCATCTTCCTATTATTATTATTATTATTATTATTCTCCTCTTTCTTCTCTCTTTGCCACCTTTTCATACCAGTTTTGAGTGACAGCAAGTCTTCTCAGATTTCCTGGACTCTTCTACATATTCTAGCTGGTCTTGTAAGTGCTGTAGTTAGGATGATTTTGATTCTTCCTCTGATCTTCAATTCAACCAGTCTCCCTTTTCACACCTTGGAGACCATCCCAAAAGCAATAAGTATAATTGGTTTCACTGCCACCATCATATTCCACAGCTTCTTCAAGCTCTTTGGCAAGATCTAAGTCTTTGTCTGTCTTTTCATTTTCTTTGTTTATTTTCATTCTGTGCTCCACTGGAACAGTGAAATTCACTGAATGGCAAGTTCTTTCTTTTTTTTTAACATTAGGTCTGGTCTTATTATTATCATCTTTTTGAATGGCTACTCTTCAAGTTAACTTTAGGACATTGATTTTTAAAAAAAGTAATCAATAATTTCTTTATCCCATCAAAATCATTCCTCCAATTTTTTTTTCTGAAGTCGTAAAATTTTACATAAATTAGTTGAACTATTGAAGAACCACATTAAAGATCTGAATATCAGTTTTAAATGTCTATATCCACAGGTAATCTAAGAGGTGAAGTAAGAATATTTCCGGAATTCTTCTTCTATAGATTTAAGGATATATATTTTTTCAACAGAGACAGTGTCTTGTGGGGATATAGGATGAAAATAAATTTCATCGTAAAAGAAAGAAATGTAAAAGAAAAGAAAAGCAGACTTGACAAAAATATTTCAATCAAATCTATACATTGTAGCAAAATAATATCTAATCATCATTCAATTTAATGTTCTATAAATGGTTCCTTCAATGTGCCTTAGTCGTGTGAAGTGGGTAGAACAGGAGAGAGATTTGCATAGCTGCACTGTCCAGACAGAGGAAACATCGTACTTAGAAAGTGATTGCTTTTTATTCAGTGATGATCAAGAGGATATTGATGATTGTGATTGGATCTTTTCATTTCAATTATTGATAGAAAATATTAACATATTGATTTTATACCTTTTTTCCCTCTCTTCAATCAAATTATTACAGAGCATCAACAAAAATCTCCAAGACGACATATTCATTCTTGTTTATTTCAAAATGGCTGCTCTCTGTTCAGCTGCCATGATTTCATTATCTTGTTTCTTTCTAAATATATTTTATTCCTCTTCCTATCTTGCCTGGAGTATAAAATAAAAATTACTGAACATATAAGAATGTTTAAACCATGATTCCAATCAGAAATGTCTGGAAAAAGTAACTTATTTATTTTTTAGCAGGTGTGTATATTATTTCTCATTTTTTAAATTTTTTATTTATATTGGCTCTTGAGTTAAATTGTCTGACTGAAGTAAACAAAATTTACTGCTTAATTCTTGTTAAGATGACTTGGTAAATCTACTATCCAAGTATTTTTACCACTAGTAATCAAACTAAAAAATTACTTGAGTTTGTGCAAGCACAAAGTAAACAATTTTTAATTCCATTTAGACATTTTTTTAAAAATTGTTTTCACATTTTAAGTCTTATAAAATGATGTTTAGCATATATATGGTAGGACAGAATTGATATAACAGTCAATACAATGATTACAACATAGATATTTACTTTTTATTCTATTCTTGAATAGAAAGTAAATATCTATGTTGTAATCATTGTATTTTTCAAATTATTTAAATATAAATTCTATAATCAGAACGTGACTTGATATCAAGCCTCACAACTGTATCTAACAATTTGGGAGTTAAACATAGAAAAAATAAAATATTTTTGAAAATTAACAAATCATATTTAGCCATATTACACTTAATCATCAATACATATATAAAAAGAAGGCAGACTGAGCATTACAGTTATTGTTAGAGGAAATGGAATTGGTGATTCGAATTCAAATCCTTGACAAGGCTGTTAACATAGGTAAATAGTAGGGCAGACTGAGTTCTTTAACCTTGATAAAGCTATCTGGAACAAAAACTCTGATTTCAAAACAAGTTGTCCTTCATTTAAAATAATTGACTTTTTGTCTCATTCTGCTTGTGTTAGAGGAATTTGGTAAATACTTAAATTAAAGGTAAAGTCAGTGACTGTAGTCGAGGGTAACCCAGAGGCTTCTTTTCAGTAGCTACAAGGTGTTGGAGAGGGCATTACTCTTTTTCTTGGGTTGCTCCACTTAACTCGTGGTACGTATCTTACAATGCTGAGTTTTAAGCAAGGAGGTATCAAGTACCATTTTTTCATTCTTTGGCATGACTTGACCTGGAATTGAACCCCAGTCTCCATGGTCATTGGCAAACATTCTACACACTATGCCAATGGGCCTGTAGTTAGATCATTGCTTGAAAATGTTGACTAATTACTTCAACACTTTTACAGATACATCTTTTTTTTTAAATAGTATATATCTCTTGCAAGTTTCCTGGGATTTTCCTCCTGGAACCAAGAAATTATTTGAGGAAATTGCCAAATCATGTCTCTATTACTTTTTTGTCCTGCCAGCTGAGCCTGTAGAATACACTGACTTCACCTGTTCAGAGGGTTATGGCCTCCCCCCACCAACAAATGTCTTTGGTATGACAGTACCATCTGATAGTGAGGCTCTTGTGTAGAGTATTTATTCATTGCCATTACTCCCAGGTCCACTCTGACCTGGAGTAGTAGTACTTGTTAAGTTGCCATCTAAGGATCAGATTCAACTATTCAATCATTTTTTTTTGTTTGAAATCATTTAACTGTGTGCAAACGAATGAGCTCTCACACATTTGAAAATAACATTACAAACTAGTTGCTAATAAATAATATGTGTGTGTATATCTATCTATCTATATATATATATATATACACACACCTATAATTTATGTGTATGTGTATGTATATATATATATATATATATATATGCTGAATCCTGTTTTCATATATATATGCATATCATGTTATGCAGTGAGCATGGATTTCCCTGACTCTCTCTCTTGGTATTCGTCTCTATCATCTAGCACTTCCAGCAGGTCTTTTAGACTGTATCCTCTGTCTGTATGGAGCTGTTGTAGATAAGTTCTAGTTGGTCTTCCAAACCATGACTTTCTCTCAAACTATATATATATATAAAGAGGATTTGGCTTTAAATAACCCACAAGAGTTGATACATCATAAAACACAATCAAACCAAATCTATAACTTCTGTCTCAATCTTCATATAAGGTTGTGGAGAAAAATTTGTCATGTTGTTGAGAAAATAATGTCATGTTATTTAAGAGAGAATGAAACACCCTTGCAATGTAACAAATGTATTTTGCTTGGAAATAGCATTAATAACAATGATGAAAACAGATGATACAATTGATTCCTTTCTTGAAAGAATCTTCATCATCATCATGTCGCGCTGGTAGCACGGATATCCCTGACCCTCTCTCGCCACTCCACCCTATCGTTCATCGCCCTAGGTAGGTCTTCAGGACAACATCCCATATCCTCACATAGCTGCTGAATGTATGTTCATGCTGGTCGTCCTGCTTTTGCATGGCCATGTGTGGGGGTCCATAAGAGTACATCTCTTATGAGTTCGTCCCTGCTTCTCTAGCAGTGTCCTGCATGTCTGGTTCGTCTAACTTGAATAGTTTTCATGATAGGAGGCAGGTGGCCGTACAGTTGGTGTCTTGTGGGGTGTTGCCGCCAGGACTTGTTCAAGATTGCACGCAGCATTCTTGTGTAATAGCCGTCTCGCTTCTTCTCCAGCCGTTTTGTTAGCGTCCATGTAGTGCACCCGTATAGCAGTATCGATGTGACCGCTGCCTGGAAGAAATTGCGTTTCACTTTATCGGTTAGGTCTGATTTCCATATAATCGATAGCCTATTGATAGCTGTCCATGCTTTCGTTAACCTCATTTCGATGTCCTTTTCAGTTGATTCGACGCTGCTTCCTAGGTAAGTGAATTTGTCTACTAGTTTAAGAGGGGTTCCTTCTAGAGAGGAGATGTCCCCCGTTTGATTATAGCATATATATTCCGTTTTGTGTGCATTAACATAGAGGCCTATGCCTGCGGCTGCTCATTCCAAACTATGCAGTAGTGTTTTGGCTTGGTCAGGTGTATTTGCCTGTATCGCTATGTCATCAGCGTAGTCGGCGTCGTTAATTGTTTTTGCGGGGTACCTTCTGTTTCTTTTCTTCATCAGCTCGAAGCCATTCTCTCTGATTTTGTCAATCGATGTTCTAAGTACGTAGTCTAGACAAATGATAAAAAGGTATGGAGCCAGCGTGTCCCCTTGTAGTACTCCTGCTACAATGTCAAAGTATTCTGTGTCTCCATCTGGTGATCATACTTTTACTTTGGTGTTTCTATAGAGAATCGTTATTGCTGCTACGGTTTCTTTAGGTATGCCGTACGCTAGTAGGATTTGTTCCATCTTTCCTCTGTGAATGGAATCAAAGGCCTTGGTAAAGTCAACAAATATTAATGTCACTTGTAGGTTTTTTGCCTGTACACCTTCAAGGATTCTACGGATGGTTAATATTTGTGAGGTCGTGGATCTATTTCTTCAGAAGCCATTTTGGTTTTTACTCAGTATGTTGTAGATTTTGGGTTCTATTCGGTTTCGTAGTAAGGCATTGTAGATTTTGGTTGCTATGGATGTAAGTGTTATGCTTCGGTAGTTTTTGGCTAATCCGAGGTCCCCCTTTTTAGGGAAGGGGAGTATGCATCCCTTCATCCATCTATCTATCGGATTTTGATTGTATACTGCGTTGCTGTATGTCCTCGAATTGTCTGGTCTTCCATACTTCCGGGGGAATTTCTGAGAACCGAGTCGAGTTCTTCTTGTGTGAACAGTCCTAGTTTAATGTCTAATTGTTTACTAATTATTCTGGTGATTGGTTCATGTGTTATTTTTGGTGGGTTTCCTAGTAGGTTTTCGAAGTGCCGTTTCCACAGTTTTATTCTTTCTTGTTGGTTTGCTGCTTTCAGTTTTGCTTCGGCTGTGTTCTTTCTTCTACTCACTTCGTTTGTTGTTTGCCAGGCTATCCTAGATTGTTTATCTTCCACCGAGTCTCTAATCTTATCTATCTGATTTTGAATGTATTCTGTCTGTTCCTTTATATATATGCCTGCTAATTGATATTGTGCCGTTTTTAGTTTTAAGGCATTTGTGTTTGTTGGGTTTTTTTTATAGTTTTTGGAGGCTGTTTTCACTAGTGCACGTTTTTCTCTCACCGCTAAAGTTTCCCATGGGACTCTATATTTAGTTTTGAGTTTTGTTGGAATGCATTTCGCTGCTGCCTCGAGGTGTGCATTGACGAAGTTTTCATATTCGTCGTTTGGTGTACTTTTTTCCGTCTTTTCTTGTAGTGTTTCGAATCTGTTTCTTAATTCTAATACGTATTTATCTCTTATATTTTTGTTGCTCAAAAGGGCCCAGTCATAGTGTTTGGTGGTCTCTGTTCGTTTGGCGTTTTTTCGTAGGCTTAGCCGTATTTTCGCCTTGACTATTCGGTGATCGGTGGACACACCCTCAAAAGAGGAGTATGCCTCGCAATTCATTGCACTATTTTTCCATTTCTTGTTTATAAGGACGTAGTCTATCTGAGCTTTAGTATTGTTCGCGTTCGTGTATGTCCATAGTTTTCCCTCCCTTTTTTGGTAGTTTGTATTGAGGCATGCTAATCTATTTTCTATCATGAAATCTGTTAGATGTTGCCCATTCCTATTTGACGTGTTGTGGAGGTTGTATTTGTTGTTTCCGTTTTTCCTGATTTGGGCATTCATGTCTCCGCCAATGACTAACATGTTGTGTTTCGGGATGCTACGCACTAATGAGGATAACTCATCGTAGAAGGTGACTACTTCAGTTTCTTCACTAACATTGGTAGGGCTGTAGCAGGAGATGATTGTTGCTCTGGGGTTGCCGTTAAAATAAGCTGCCATCATTCTAGGTTGTATTTTCTCAATGCTATTTAGCGTTTTTAATGCTCTAGGTCCTATAAGCAATCCTACCCCTCCTACTGCGGCGTTGACAGAGTTTTTCCATGCCGATACAGTGACGAGCGACCATCCATTGCCAGTTTCGTGATATTTGATATCTTCGGTGTGCGTGCATCTGTGTTCTTGTATGCATAATATGTCAATCTTATGTTCTACGGCCAATGCGATTAGCTCTGGTAGTTGTCCTATTCTATTTAAGGTTCTTACGTTAAATGTGGCTATTTGTAGTGTTTGCTTGCATTTTAGTAGTTTTGATTGTTTGAGCTCTGTAGCTGATTTTTCGAACACTGAGGCCAGGGCTCCAACCTCAGCTGGACGCGCCCCTTTTTTACCCGCACGAAGAGCGATGCGGTTTGTGTATATGGTTTGAGTGTGGGTCATGGTTATCTTTTGATGGCTGTTTTATTCTCTTCTGTAGAAGCCACTCTTATAGAGGAGCAGCAGTAGTTCCCCAATCGAACTAATGATCCTGAGCGTAAAATCGTCAAACTCACGTCCAGGACCTGTTTAGGTATTGAGTTTGGTTTTCAATGGGTTTATTCAAATACCTTTATGTACATCATGCTGCTTCCCATGTGTACGTAAGTTCCAGTAAAAAAACAAAAAATAGAATTTTGGTAATCCTTATTTAATGTCTTCATATCTAATTATCCTCCACATAATTATATAAAAATAAGTAAAGGTTTAAAAAGATTGAAAAATAAAGTAGTATTGAATTAATTTAGAGGGCGATTGCAATGCTTCAAGCAAATTGAAAAATAAAAGTTCAATTACAGCATCAATTCAAACTGCTAAGTATTTGCATATGTTTTTTTTTTAAGATGAAAGTCTCAAACTGTTATTCTTATTACTATGATCTATATATAGAGTAAGACGTGAATGCACGTGTTCAAATGTTAGGTTCAGTAATCATTCGATATGAATAATTTACCATTCCCTTTTGATTGTGAGACGGGGAAGAGGAGAAAAAGAGTATGGTGCATGCCAAGAAAGAAGCTTTAACACTTTGTGTTAAATGATTATCATCTACTTCAATGAAAGGAAAGAAGAAAGAAAGAAAGACATGAGGGGAAAAAGAAATAAACAGAAGAGAGATTAAAAAAAAAGAATTGGGGGGGAGAGAGAATTGAGTAAAAGAAAGAAATGAAGAAGGCTTATTTTAAAAACTTATTTTGGAAGCTTAATTTAAACGAAAAAAGATATGATAACCATCAAATTTTCCAAAATTAAAACAATTATGACCTACCGTATATTCTAATGTTTTATTTTTGGGGGGGATTTTTGTTTAAAAAAAAGAAGAAAATTATCCAATGATATATATAAAGTAATTGATCTGTTTATAACTAATTATTAAACTTATTCTTTCTCTGTTTTCATTGTTTAACTTCTTAGCTACCAAGCGTGCAAATGTCAAAAGCATCTCCATAACTAGGCATGCAAGTTGGAAACCATCCTTTTCATTTTTTGCCTGTCTGAAAATTAGAAACATGATATTTCAAATTATGAATAATACAATGGCAGTTTCATTGAAGACAAATACAGCAGACCTCTTTATCACATATTTTTTCACCAGTGCAGGAATGTGAGTAAAATCAAGAAGAGTAAATCAGATATTAATGAAAACAAAGTTAAATATTTACTTAATTAAATTAAAGTCACAATAAAGAGTCTCCAGCAAGGGTCAACTATGCTAGCAATGCTTTTTAAGAATTATTTTGCTCACTGCTGGACTTTGATAATCGCCCTTACATAATGTAGTTTTTAATTGATTATGGCCATTTACTGGTTCAGAGAAAAATCATGATAAATTTTTAAATTAGCACTTTCCTCAGTGACCACAGACCTGGTAAATTATATAACACCTGAATGTCAAGAATATCTACAATTGTATTCAGCAGCTTTGTCAAACATTTATCAGTATGAACTAAATAGATTATAATCAAAATTATTTCTGTACAAGTCATTTAGTCTGTTGGTAAGATAAAGTATAGACTTTATATATCTACATAGAAATACTATCAACGGTATCTATACATTTTTCATTATGGAGTAGTTTATTATGTTATTAGGTTAGATGAAAATTGCATTCTTTTTGCCAAGGGGAGATAACATAGAGTAATGAAAGCAGAGATGGATTTTTCTGGCATTTGGGACAGAGGGAAAATACAAATTGTGATAGTGATGATAGAAGCTAAAGTGTTTCTTTTCTCTTATGGACATGGATATTGCGGCCAATTCTGACCCTAAGAAGTATATAGGATTGTTTGGTCAGCAGGTATCCTGAAGTGATTGTGATGCTAAGCACAGGTAGGAAAATAGACTAAGAGAAGAAAAAAAGTGCATTCAAGTACCCTCTGCATTGTTCTTAATATGGAAAGAGGCTTAACTAAATATAATCCCAGACTCAAAGTAAAGAGTGGGATCAGAAAAAATCTAAAATTATTTAAGATGAATATGTGAAGAGAGATAAAATTGTTGACAATTTCCATTATGGCCATATTTTCCCTTTCTCCAGGAATAAATTTTGGTTTGAGAGAAGACATTTCTAAGACAGATATAATAATCTTGACCTGTCAGTTTTTGTAATTCACTTGAGGTTCCTGTGGAGAATATTAAACTTTGGTCAATAGAAAGTAAAAGATTTTATTTTTACTCATGCTTTATAGAAGAACTTTAAATAATCTGTAAAAATAAGGGTATATTTAGTATCACTAATAAATAAGTATACCACCACTAATTGCTTTGAAAAACTTAATTTTCTTCCTAACCAAATATACTAGGATTGTGATATTTCAAGTAGAACACTGTACAATCAATATGATTTTTATTAGGTATTATTTAGTTCATAACTCTATAGAATTGAAACTGAGCAAAAATATTAATATATCATCATCATTATGTCATGCCACTTGCACAGATTTCCCTGACCCTCTCTCACCACCCATCTCGATCATCCATCACTCCTGGCAAGTCTTCCATGCTACATACTGTATTTGTTCAGAGCTGTTGTAGATAGGTTCTAGCTGGTCGCCAACCCTTGCTTGTTCGTGTGAAGGATTCCACAGGAGTTCATCCTTACTTCTCCAGCAGTGTCCCACATGTCTTGTTCATCTAACCTGAATGGTTTTTGAGATGGGCGGTAGGTGGCCGTACAGCTGCCATTTTGTGGGGTGTTGCCTTCAAGATTTGTTTAGTACAGCTCTTGTGTAATTGCTATCAAGCTTTTTCTCTATCCGCTTAGTCAGCATCCATGGGGTGCATCCATATAGTAGTATTGACATGACTGCTGCTTGTAAAAAAACTGCGTTTTATTTAATCCGGTTGGTGTGACTTCCATATGATCGATAACCTAACAATAGCTGCCTATGCCTTCGCTAACTGCGCATTGATGTCATTTTCCATAGATGAGATGTTGCTTTTGAGGTAGGTGAATTTGTCCACATGTTTCAGAGACCTACCATTTAATGTAGGGATGTTCCGTCTTTGACTAAAGCACATGAATTCTGTTTTGTCTGCATTCACATGGAGGTCCATCCTACCTGGTACCCGTTCCAGTCTATGCAGCGGGAATTTGGCCTGGGTGTGTATGTGTGTGTGTCCAAAAATATAAAATACCCCTTATCATAATCACACAATTATAATTTTGCTTCCACAGGTGCTACAATTACATTTTTGGTTACAGAGTTTAAATACCGTATAGTTTACTAATGTAGCATGTCCCTATGGCATAGCAGTTAACATGCTTGATTGCAGCATTATAGAAAGCAAATTTGAACTCCAGTCAGACTATTGCATTCAGTTTTGGAGTAATAAACTTAGGAAAGGTATGAACCCCCTTATTCCTTCAGGTTCGTGTTAGTACCAGTACTGTTCTTCACCAAGGATGGCTCCGGCATTTAGTAACCCATGATGGTTGATATGCTATTAAACAAATAAAATAAACTAATGTACGCAGCTATTCTGCTTATTTGTATGTATATATTTACCAACCCTTCCACACAGAAAGAATGTGACAAATGTTCAGTTTTTAAGCAGAGTTTGGATTCAGAGTTTTCTTTCTCCTACACTGATTTCCAAACCAAGGCTGCAGAACCCAGTCTGCCATATTATTTACTCATAGGTGGAAGGAGAATACAAGGATTCATACCTTTCCCAAGGTTATTAGTGCTTTGTGAAATGAAATCAAACTCATTCAGGATTTGAACTCATGCTGCCATTTCCATTTCCTATGATGATAACCATTACACTACGAGCACCTCCTGCTTATTTTTATCTATGATTTTTATATTTTTCTATCTAAGATCAGAATGCATTATCTACCTGATCCCTTCTGTGCTAGAATCAATTTGGCTTTTTAAACAAGAAGTAAAATGAGAAGGAATTAAGAGAATTAGGGAGAAAACGCGAGAAAGAAAATGACCAGGGAAAGGAAGAAAGAAAGAAAATAAGTAAACCCTTAGAATTCACCTAAAAGTATAATTCATATGAGCAATGAAAATAGATAAAGAAGTATTATTTAGTATTTACCTTCTCCACAAACAAATGTTATATTATTACTATCTTAGTCTTTTTAATGGTTGTAGTGTTCACCAATAGCCTGGGAGACCTGGGTTGAATCATACCAAAGAGTTAAAAAAATGCTACTTGATGCCTCCTTGCTTAACACTCAGCATTATAAGGTGCAGATCAAGGGTAAAGTGGGGCAATACAGGGAAAGGAGTAGCACCCTCTCTTAAATCTTGCAGTAGTAGCTATCGAAAAGGGAACCTTTGGTTCACCCTCCACTACAGTCACCAACTTTACTTACTTTTGGATGAGGTTGAGTCAAAAAGTAAAGCCTTTTTCTTTAGTACAGGAATAATTAACTATGCAAGAAGATGAATCATTTATCAAAATGAAGCTGGTCCTCTGTTGATCACATTCCTACTCCTCAACATAGTCACCATTTCTCTCAATAGCAACATTCCTCCTTTAGATGAGAGCATATATTCTGCCTCATGAAATACTGGTGACTGTTCTTTGAGCCACTTCATCACTGCCATTTTTACTTCTTTATCACTGGCATAATGTTTGCCTTTTGAATCCTCTTTCATAGGGCCAAAGAGATGATTGTCTGAAAGTGCTAAATCTTGCCAATTAATAATGTTCTCCTTCTCCATGGCAATGCTTGACCACACACAAACATCAGGTCAAGGGAGTCAATCGTCTCATTTAGGTCGATAACTTTACCACATCTTCGATTGTCATCAGTGTTTGTGCCTTCAGACTATTATCTTTTCAGCTCTATGAAAGAAGGTTTTAGAGGCAAACATTATGCCAGTGACGAGGAAGTGAAAACTGTAGTGAAGAAGTGTTTCAAAGAACAGTCAACAGAATTTTACAAGGCAGGAATATATGCTCTCATTCGAAGGTAGAACATTGCTATTGAGAGAAATGATTACTATGATGAGAAGTAAGGATGTGATCCTCAGAGGACCAGCTTCATTGTGATGTATGATGCATATTCCTTTGTTGGTAATTATTCCCGTACTAAAGAAAGACGTTAGTTTTTGACTCGCCGATGTATATGACAGGTTTTTTGGCTTTGGAGTTTATGTCCAAATATCTCTCTTGATATAAAATTACTAATAAACAATTCTAAGGAGGTGCTTTTTTTTCATGTAAATTTCATTGGGATTTTCTTCTACTGTAGGACATAAACTGATGTTTATTTATCATTGTTTCTGTACCCTTACCCATGTGTTGTAGAAAGGATGTTTCAAAACAAAAGTTCAGTTGAAGAGATGAAGAAATTCTCTAGAAGAGGCAAAGTAAAGACAGACACTTAATCTACATTAGTTTTTTCTCAACACTTTAAACACAAACTTATTTAGAAATTTTTATTGATTTCATTATTCAAATAAATTTATACATTTAATGAATTTTGTTAGTTATGTAATTAGGTGGATTTTGTAGCATTGGAAACCATGGGATGCAGCATGGTGGATCTGAAGCAATATTGACTTATCCTAAAGCAAATCAACTGCTTGCTTCACCTAATTCTAAGCAGAGGAGCCTCAAAGGTTAATGACTGGGATCGAATTGCTCAGTCAGGCAACTGCTGCTGCTTATGAGAAAAATAGCCATCAAAAAATATCCAGGACAAGGATTCAAACAAGATGTTCAGACCACATCAGCACTGGTTAACAAGGGACATATTCTGCTTAGTTCTCTCAGAGTGGAAAGATCAACAACAGAGCCTAAACTAAAGTTATGTTGAGGCAAGAACACTTTCAACAAGACTTCATTTATCAAAAAATTAAAGAAAAATAAACTTTTTGTCTATTTACAAAAGTATTTCTAAAATTAGATTATAAAATCAAAGTCTCTTGTATAAAATTTCCCTGGGTGTGTCTGAATAATTTGTTATTGACATGTAAGGATGAAATTTGTAGTCTTGTATTTTGTCTGTGACTTTGGCAACTTCAAAGATTTTTTTGTCTTTGTCTTTGATTATAATTAGACCAACCCATAAAAATGTCAGATGACTTGAAAAAGACACATGTGACGATTTATTATTTATATGTCGATTTATTGCTAATACACCCGCCACATAGAGTAAATTTTTTAATATACAAGGTGTGTCTAAAAGGAAAACAAATTTTTTTCAAAAACAAATTTATAGATTTACCTACAACTAAATGAGACCTGTCTCCTCTAAAATAATCCCTTAAACTATAAATAAACTCTTCCAAGCTTTTTCTGTTTTCTCCCAAGTTTTTTAATGCATTTTAGAAGTTACTTTTGTAGAAGTCACTGCTCTAACATGCAGAATAAACAAGAATAACAACACTTACCAGCTCAGCGGCCCCAGCTAGCATCAGGCTGGCAGACAAAAAGTAAATGGGCAGTAACTCACTACCGAACCCGCAACACCAGCAACATAACTGTAGTAAGCCGGTGTACATATACACTAATACACCCACTCACTGGGTCTGGAACTAATCACTATCCAGAGAATGGACTTGGCCACCTTTGAATAGTGGAACGTCCCAATGTCCATATAATCTCACTCCAACTTGTAATTCATTACTACACATGTAAGCACTGACTCATTGCTACTGAGCCTTCGATAGAATTTCAACAGCTTTTAGGGATGGTATACAGTTTTCGTAGTACTTCTATTATTTGAATATTGTGAACAGTGCCTAAGTTTCATGTAAGTCACAAAGCCAACTAATATAACAATACCATGAGACTTGTTTCTTGTATCCTTGAATTGACAAGAGTAGATGAATCATGAGTTTCTCCCTCATTGACAAAATCTGATTCCTTCGACAATATTCATTTCGTTACCCTCCCATATGGGATCATTCTATGTGCAGCAACTGAATATAACACGCTTGTTTTGGTTCTCTTCGCTGGTCTCTATGACTGTTGTTTATGTACAAAGCAACTTATGAATATGCATAGGTAACAACCATATTATAGCCTCAAATGTGAGCATGCACAAATACTATCTAGAGAAGGGTCACTTAGGCAATTAACACATGAAACAGCATGACCTTTTAAGCGTATATCATTCTACTAAAATTAGTCTTCTTTCAGGAGAATTTAATAATGAAAAATGATAAGACTCTTGTATTTCTAAAGTAGAGCTTGCATTCATTTTCACTTTACCAACAAAGTCAGATGAAAATTGTTTTCCTTCTTTCCTTCACCCACAAAATTCTGCTCTACATACTCCAACAAAGTCTCACTCTCATTCTTGTTCTATTCCAGTATTTGTTAAACATACTCTATGTCACTTTGGATGAGTCCTTTCATACACAATAACTAATGCATATTTATTAGCGAAAGTAACATTGAATAACTGCACATGAATCAGATTACAAATGGTTACTTACATGAAAGAAACTTGAAGAAACACATTCTTTTTGCTTCAGATTAGTGAAAGTCATCACAGCTTTGGGATTGAAAGAGTCAGCAGGGACAACATCCACTGAGTAGAGTGGCTGAGAAAATGAAAAAGAGTTCACAATGTGAATATTGTCCATTGACATAGGTCATTCAGATTTGGGATCATCTTTGTTGGTGTTCTTTAGTAATTGAAATATTCAACCAATCTCATACTAAATCAAAATCACTATAACATTTTTTTATTTATGTGATCAAACAAGAGTCTTACTCAGACTTTTAGTTACTATTTTGATTCATTAACCAATATTCTATAATTGGTGCATGGCTTAGGATTTTCTATTATGCCTTCTCATCAAACATTTTGACAATGGAATTCTAAGAATTAATTTTTTATTTATTGTGGACTTTTTGTCCTCATCTTGGTAGTTTTTTGTGTTGTTTCTTCTTCACTATGTTTCAGCCAAATTTCACCTCTGGCCTTCTTCAGGGGATTAACCGCAACCTCGGATAGGAATGCTGAATCTTGTAATTGTATCCCCAGTAATTACTGCCTTGCATAGTTGTTGTTTATCGCACCACGTTTTTGACCAAGTAAACCTCTGGCCGGCTTGGGTAGGAATTGAAACCGCTATCTTCTGACAATGCTCACCTGGAATCGTGGAGACTCAACGCCTCTATCCGCCTCATCTCAAAATGATTCCAATTAAAGACAATGGAATTCTAATTTTCTGCTTCAATTATTTGCTCATAAAACTTAACTCATAGAAGATATGATAACTTTGACAAATCATGATTTAGTATCTGCTTTGTTTCGTATTGCTCATTTGCAGCCAATTCACATAAGTTGTCACCAGTAAACAAAGCAGAAACAAAGATATGTTTGCACACATTTATTGCACTCTGTGTGAGTAAAAAGGAAAAACAGCAATGACAGCAGAAGTAGTACAGTAAATTTCCAAGCAACCTCAAGGTGCCCAGAACTTCAAAGAAAAACCTAGAATCTAATTAAGTCGTCGACATGTGACCCATTCCCACTCCATTTTCTGTGTTTGGTGATATTTACTACCACATTGACAAAAGGTAAAAGATTGTGGCAGGTTGGCGATTTGCTTTCTCTTACTAGAACATATAGCACTAAGAATAACCCAGAAAATGTTAGTTAACTAGGAAAAATACTTTAAATCATTCACATGTAACAGAATATACAAGTTTAAAAATACTAAAATAAAAAATATAAATATTAGAAAAAGCATGAGTCTTATAAAAGTTATGCTTATTCTGTATACTCATTATATAACTTATACACACACATACGTATATGTAGCTGTCAAACCTTTATATGTTTTTCTGGAATTTGATTTTTGGTTACTAAATTTAAACACTGTAGATCTGGAAACTGCACCCTAAAAAGAGTTCCTGTACAGCCTCTTAGCTCCTATCTCACAAACCAAGTAAGATGAGCAAGATCTACTTGGTAATAAGGATGTTCTCCTATGGACTTCTACAAATGGATTTTATTCATTAGTTCTGTGCAGACCCTGAATGCCATATCAAAGACTTGGCAAGAACAATGGCTGACAGGAACAGATGGTACTAGAGAATCGAGGCTGTCAGTGTGCCTTGATGATGAATGATGAAAAACAACAAAATCCTGATACCTTTTGTGTTGAAGAAAATTAACTTTTTCTCAAAAATTTGTCAGGGTCTACTTACTTATGGATGTTACTATGTGTACATTTTATTTAAAAAAACAAATACTATTTCCAAATTTTTCTGTTTCCTGTTATAAGTTGGGTGTTTTTGTTTGTTTTTCTTTTTCATAATAATAATACACACACACACACACACCTATATATGAGAATTCTCAGCAAGAATTATGTCCTACCTTAACAGGCACCAGAAAAGGTGTTTAAACACTGTTAATATGACTTTATATCTGAGACAATGTGCTTAGTGTCCCATGACTGGACTTGTGTATGATGTTCTGAACTTGTAGTTGGTTCTCTACACTCAAAGGGAGACAACATCCCTTTTATCTTGATTCATTTTTGTGTGTCTGTTTATACATTAGAGTGACATGTATGAATTAACTAATTATCCCATTAAAAAGAATTAATAAAATATCAATCATAGATTACTTACTATAACAAATATGGATATGCTGCAGTATATTATTTTAATACAGTAATCAAGTACTAATCATGAGAACATGATATTAGCTTATACATGAAGACCTATAAATCTTACATTTGGATTACATATTTGATGCCCATATAATTGACTGTCTTTTTATCTGAACAGATATATTCTTATTGCTAATTACAATATAATATACTGAATCTGTATTCATTTTAAATAGCATCTCTGGCTGACACATCCCAACCTGCTTTGGTGTTTGTACAAGGTTTCCCCTCAGTTCTCAAATTCACTGTCTCTCTGACAGGGTGTATATTCTGGGTGTGCCAAGATAACATCACACACCAACCAAATATGGTAAATTTAGTATAAGTATTAGGCTTACTCAATAATATAATCATAGATCATAATGGAAAATTGATTTTTCTATTTCCTATTATGAAATATTTCAGCACTGGAAAAGCTTGTTGTGGCATAATATAGCTTGGAGTGGATGGGGAGATAATATAGAAGAGTGATAAAAATAAGGACCAAAGGGTAAGGGACATTCTAACAGCTTACATCTTGTGTTTGTTTGATGGTGAGAAATTGTATTGATGTATTTGTTGAATGAATGAATATGAATAGAGTATTTTCTAAAAAAATATTCGAAATTTTTTTTTTTTTTTTTTTTTTTTTTTTGTCAGTTAACACTTCCTTTCATCTGTCTGAATTTCTGAAGTGAGGAATTAATATTTTCACTCTCATGCAAGTTTTCCATACCACATGTAACTTGTGGTTTTCCTCTAAAGTTTTATTGACAGCAAGTTTCCAAAGGTCTCTTGAACTCTTCTAAGTATTTTAGTTGATCTTAAAAGTACTCTTTTCTCTAGTTCCTCCAGTCTCTTTCCCACACCTTTCAGGACTGTTCTATGGCCAGCAACGCTGATTGCTATCACTGTTACCTTCATGTTCCACAGTTTTTTCAGTCCCCTGGCAAGATCCGAGTATTTGTCTTTTTGCTTTCTTTGATTTTCTGGATCTATTGGAATGACAAAATCAACTAGATGGCAAGTTCTTTTCTTCTTGTTAATTATCGCTAGGTTTAATCTTCTAGCTAGGATTATTATTATTCACTAATGTACTTTGACTAGTCATTGTTACAATAATTATATTGTTTTAGTTGTTGAACTCTCCAGCCTTTTTACTTATCAGCAGGGCTTGAAATGTATTGGGAGCATCTCCTACAGAGAGGTAAGCTCCCTCTCTTCCTCCTCAAAAGGGTGTCCTGAATATGAGATTAGAATATATCTTATCTTCCAGTTCTGGAATTCAAGGAAGTGTGGAGTACTCCTTTATTGCCATTACTCACAAGTTAACTCTGACCTAGAGTGATAATCACTGTTAGAGTCTCATTGATGAGCTAAATAGATTAGTTTGAAAATTACTAGTATTAGATAGAAATACTTGAAACCATATTACTGAGTGCAAATTATCTTTATTGAATAGTAATATGTTGAAACATGTAACTGCAAACAATTTTTTATCATTATTAAACAGGAATAGTGACTTGAAACCATGTAATTGCTTGACAAAAAAAGACTGACTTTGGCTTTAAATAACCCATAATAGGTTGAAATGCCATTATGCAACTAAAACAAACTGAACCCTCAGCCTACTTCTGGTATCTCTTGTAATCAGTAAGCTTCTGAGAATTTGGAACAGAGCTCTTTATTCAATCTATGGGCATGGATTTTTCTCCTTAAACTGTCAGAGTATAAATGATGTCTTGTATCAGTTAATCTTTCCCTAAGATGTCACTTGTCCAGCTAAACTGAAATATGTAACTTTTTATGCATTCCCTGGCCCAGGGATTAAACTCACACACTTATGCTTCTATTCTTTTGACAATTGTTTGATACAGTAACATCTTAAGGAAAAGTTAGTTCATATAAAATATCACCAAATCATAGACAGTAGAATGAGAACTATTGACCTCTGTGAATTAAGTGTTCTTTTTCAAAATTTTCACACTGGAACCAACACTTGTTAAAGGCCAAAACATTCTGACTATAATAACAACCAAGATGAGGACACTAGTTGTGAGTACACCAATGTTGTTTTTGTAGTAGTAGTAGTAGTAGTATAACAACAACAACAACAACTCTTTGTTTAATTTTATGAAATGTCTATTATTTGGAAAAGAAAAATATTTATTTTTCTATAAAGATTCAATCCTTAAGAAAATTTCAATTATACTTATGCCAAAGAAATCTGGTTAGTAAAGTAACACACCTATTGATGATAACTACCATATACATCCTGGTAACTTTCACTTACTATAAGCCAAATGAGTGTTCTATTTGACATGTCTTTCATGTAAGTGACTATTTGTAATGTGATTTCAGTGCATGTGAAATTACAAGTCATTAATTTTGCTATCACTTATGAATATGCATGAGTTGCCATATACATAAAATCCATCCAAATTGATAGACAGGCATTCATCAATGACCATTAGTAAGGAACCAGAATGAGATCAACAATTGGTTGCAGCATATTGAGTTAAACTTTGTGACAGAGAAAGAAAGAGAGAAGGAAAACGAATCCTGTCCTGCTTTGAGAATTAATTTTTTTTTTTTGAAAAAGAAGAAGAAACAACACAAAAACTACCAAGATGAGGACAAAAAGTCCGCAATAAATAAAAAATTAATTCTCAGATTAAGAAGCCTCATCTCAAAAGGATTCCAATTAAAGACAACTGTTCTGCTTTGTTTTTTAGAGGAAAACAAAAGCATGTTCTGCTTGGAAGTAATGTTTTGACAACAGTCAGAAAGATGTGTGTTGTGCTGGGAGAAAAGTATTTTGGCATGGTTCTTTATGAAACACTGATATATATATAAAACCATATTTGTCACCTTAAAAGACACATGTTTAAAAAAATGAAAAAAGTACCCTGTATTTTGTGTATTGATTAGATAGCCCTGCATTGAAGGCTTGGATAATTTAATTGTGCTGGTATGATTTTGAATAAACACACAGTCCAGTGATCTTGTAGAATAATAATTGAATGCTTCACATACTCTGCTATATTTATTTGAAGAAGGTGTAGTGACCATCTAAATTCTTTCATTTTTTTCCTCACTTCTTTGCCCTCTGTAGAAAAATCACTTTTTAGTACATAATGGAATTTACAGGGTCAATTGAGGAAATGCAGGTGTATGATCCTATCAAATTTCTAGCATCAACCTGATAGAGTTAACCTTCAAGAGTTGAATGTGACTAAAGATTATGATCCATTTGATAAAATTATTGGTCAATTTCCTTCATAAGAAAAAGGTCATTTGTGACCGGTTAAATTCCTGCATTTTTATTCATTTATCTTGCCTGTGTACAAAAGCCATTGTTTATTATGCCATGAGATTTACATTGATGATAGAATAACTACAGAGGTATGATTCCATCAAATTGCCTCTTTGTAGCTTGTGTTGTAAACTGGCTTAAGTTAAATATAAAATGTAATCAAACAGATTCTGAGTTAAATTGCCAAATGCATAGTCAGACCTTTGTCATGTTTATATCTCAGTTCATGCATTCAGTATATCAGCAGTACTACAGGGGGAGTCCCTATGGTGCAGTGGTGAATGCGTTCAGCTGTGACACCATAGTGAGTTCTAACTCCACTCATGCTATTACCTTCACTTTTGGACGAATATTATTGAAAACATATTGAACTTCCTTATCTCCACCAGATATGGGCTAAAGAATACCACTATTGTTATTTTTTTTTTTTTTTTACCGGGATGATTTTGGTATTAAGCAACCCACAAAAACTGATATGCCATAAAAACTAAGAAATCAAAATCGGCAGTACTACACCCAGAGCATTTTCCTACTTTGCCATCGCAGCAAGTGAAACCACAAAAGAACTCATACTGCTGTGTAACTAGATGTTGCTATGTACTCAACACACTTCTTAACCAACATTTAACTAATGCTAAAAATACAAACCAAAACGATTTTGAGATGGTTGGTGCTTGGGAGGATATTTAGTCATATCCCCACTTACCAAGGTCCATGTAAGGATGCACTGCTTGGATGCTAACTAAACGGCTGGAAAAGAAGCTAGACGGCAATTACACAAGAAGGCTGCGAGCAATATTGAACAAGACCTGGCAACGACACCCCACAAGGCACCAACTATACGGCCACCTGCCTCCTATCCAAGTCAGACGAACCAGACATGCAGGACACTGCTGGAGAAGCAGGGACGAGCTCATAAGTGATGTACTCCTATGGACCCCCACATATGGCCGAGCAAAAGCAGGACAACCAGCTTGAACATACATACAGCAGCTATGTGAGGATACGGGATGTAGCCCTGAAGACCTGCCAGAGGCGATGAACGATAGGAAGAAGTGGCGAGAGAGGGTCAGGGATATCCGTGCTAGCAGCACGACATGATGATGATGATATCCTCTGCTAACACTAAATTTTAACACTGAATAGGTGGAAGCAAAGACAAGCTCATTCAAACATATTGTAACATTTAATACATACATAATAGGCATACAAGATGTATCAACAAGAATACACAAATGTGTCCCAGTAGATAAGATATGTACATATTGTTCCATTATATGAAAGAAGTACAAAAATGATAAAAGTCTTACTTGATGCAACCAACAGAAAAATGATTTGGTAAAACAATGTTGGCTTCCCTGTATCATGGCCAGGCTGGAGAAGCAAAAAGCACATCTTTTTCATTTAAAGAATGGAGAAGAGGAGACATCTTTAACATTCAAAGAATGGAAGAACAAAAGAGGCCAATCTGGATTATGTGATTGTCATGTGACCATGTCAAAAAATATCTTTGAATCTAAAGGAAACATTGTTTCCCTACAACCGCATATTAACATAGAATCTTTCAATCTACCACCATGTAGAGGTTAAAATAATATCATGACTATGTTTCCACCTCGTTACTATAAAGGTCACATTTCCCTCACAGGTCATTCCTTCAAAACTGAATATATTTTTTTTAAATAAGCACCAAAAGGAACTACACCATTTTCTTAATTACTTAGTCAGAGAACACAGGACAAATATATTCTAACATTTATTACTACTATTGCAGAAAATGCCATATTTTTATTATGGTATATTTCATAATCTCTGTTAGAAAGGAGTTAATTATTTTTGTTCCTGATTTGTTCATCACACATTTTTTGTTATGCCATATAAATGGTGACTGCAGTTTATTGTTTTGGAGATGTATATCAGTATCAATTATTTCACAAAATACTGAATTCATTTTTTTGATTGTATGTTCAGACATGATTTAAATCTCTAAGTATAAAATGTGTTTTTTATGCAATAATTAAGCTTAGAAAAGATGAGGTGATAGAATTAAATCATATAATATTATCTTTATATCCAAATTTTGAGCCAAAGTATAAACAGAATGGTAACTTAAAAACTACCTCACTTCTGAATTTCAGTATTACAGATTCCTATCTCTTTTAGAAAACAAAAAGAAACAGATCTCTTTAAAGAGTACTTGTTTATGATGTTATGGTTATCAAACAGGTCTGGCTTACTGATCAATTAATCCTAAGTGGTATGTTCAATCTCCATTGGATGCCCTATACTTGCAACTTTGTATCAAATCTATGCTACACAAAGTATATTTAGGAGCACATTGTATATGATGATGATGTACAAGTTTCTCATTTTTACTGAGTAGACAATAAAACTTAGCATTTTTAGAGCATCTCTTTGTGGTGTAATGATTAGTCTTGAAAACTGATAATGACAGAGTTCAATTCTGATTAAGTACCCCATACTTTCTGTCCTGTGACAAATTTAAGCTCTGCTTATTTTTTAAGGTGTTTCATATGATGCAATAATTATTGAGCTTAGGCAGGCAATCATTACTAGTGCATTTGATTCTCTCTGGGAGCCCTATACTCATATGTACCTTTTTTTTAATAATAAACTCTGTTTTTACTTCAAAGAATCATTTTGTTTCAAGCTTAAATGGTGATTCCAAGTTTTCACATATATTTTTCGATTTTGTATTTTTGAAATGTCAATAAAATTAAAATATGTATCCAGTCAATATTTGAAATATGAGGATAGCTGAAAAGTTCATAGACTGACCAAGTTAGTTTCATGGAATATGAGCAAATGAGGTTTATTTTTCAATGTAATGCTCATGTCTTCTGCTCATGTTGCTGTGCTTGGATCTCATTGGTGAAAAAAGTCATTGACAGTAGATTTGACAACATCAGAGGAAATTTTCAGCCCATCCTCATATAATTTGTTGAAGATTTTTTTTAAAATTTAGCTTTACCTACGCATTCAAAACATTTCTCTTAAAATAAATAAATATGTATGTATTTAGTCAACCCCACCACCATGGGTAGGATGTTACAGATGGTTAGTTTTTGAGTAGAGTAAAGCTGGTTTGAATTCAGAGTTTCCTTTTTTCTAAGTTGGATGCCTTACCAAGGCTGAAGAACCCTGTTTCCCCTACTATTTACTCATATCTAGTGGTAGAATAATTCCCAAAGCCCAAATCATAAAGTGAAATAGAAACAGCTTCATCCTCATCCTATATAAATAACAATATATATAATCTAATGGTCTACTCCAGATGGGTATCTTTCAGTGGGCTAGTCTTGTAGATAAATGACTACAAGTTTGATCCCCATTAGGTGCCCCATATCTCTAAATCTCAGTTACACCTAGTTTTTGTGTACATATCATAGGATAATGGCTCATAAATGAGGCTAGCAGACTGTTGATTGGGAAATTTGATTTTCACTGGGTTCCTCATAGTTCTGGTTACAACTAAGCCTACCTCGGTTAAGTAGCAATCCTTCATATACCATATTATCAAATTTAGTGTTTTGTATTGTGGAGGTGAGCTTAGTATAACAGTTATAACAAGAAATGGAATCAGCAACCAGAGTTCAAATTCTGAACAAGTCTGTTTGATTCTCATTTTCACTAATGTCCTTGGGAAAGGCATGAATCTGGCTATTCTCCCGAACCCTTAGATATGGGTAAATCGTAGGGCAAATTGGGTTACTTAGCCTTGGTAAGTCAAGGAAAAGGAAAAATCTGAATTCAAAACACAACTTAAAAATTGACTTTATATCACATCCCGTCTGCAGTAGAGATATTGGTTAAACATCTTAAAATTTCAAAATTAAGAATCTTTTTAATAAACTAAATCATAATTTAGTTAAGTTCTTCTTTCCTTTTAATTAGAGTTATGAATATTTCATCAGCTTTTTCTGTAAAAACATTTTTTTCTATTCATCATTATAGTAACTATCAACCCATCAACAAGCAGAGGAGATAGTTGATAGTGTTACATTGAGCATGACATCTAGTCAGATCTTGATCCTTGCATACGTGTAGCAGTGTTGTCAGCGATTCATTAGTAATTCCTAAGAACTGGTTACACTCTCCTCATATTGGCAGCCTACCAACTTTTTTCCTGGTCATTAGCCATTTCAGAACACTCTCTACCAGTAAATTACCATTGACTTCTCCCCAAGTAATTGGTACGATATCTTGACCACTGGTGAAAGGGTGTCTCCTCCCTCAAAGATAAACTTTGATGGGCCTGTGATCAATATTGAACAAATGTGGCCATAATTGTTAGTAGCTTTTAGCTTATCTTTCTTTGCAAATGTACAAGTATATGTGTTAAAGAAGCCAACTATGTATGTGGTTCATTATGAATTCATTGGTGCAGTAAAAGCTCAAATCATTTTTTCATTAAAGTTTTTTTTTTATTTGACCCCTACCTCTTATTAGTCTTATGAAAATCAAAAACTATCAACAAATATTATCAATTGTGTTAAGCATAATTTTCTATGTATTAACTACACTGGAATGCTACTTGCCATTTTGAAGAAATCCTGGAAGTAAAAACTCACAAAACAGCTCCTGTACGACCACTTACCTCCCATCTCAAAAACCATCCGAGTAAGATGTACAAGACATGTAGAATAATGCTGATGAAGTTAAGATGATCTTATAAGCAGTGTTCTCTATTGGCCACATGCACATGGATGCATCAGTGTTGACCAGCAAGAACTTACATATATCAACTCCGTGTGGACACTGGATGCAGTCTAGGAGACCTACTAGGAGTTATGGATGATAGGGACAAATGTTGATTTAGTCAGAGAACTCTGTGCTGTCTACACCATATGAAGACCCCTAATTATTATTGAGTAAGGTTAATTAATTGATTTTAATCGCATGCCATCTCATCTGGGATAATTTTATGCCTAGAGGTTAAGGAATCGTGTTCATTGTACATTTATGTATACATTTTTTGTATGGTTATTTTTTAAGACTTTTAGTACACAGTTATATATCAAATATTCTCAGTACAAGTAAAATGTATGCAGTTGTATGACTTCAAGTAATTTTATCTACTACTAATACTTAAAAACATATTTATGAGGGTCAGATAAAAAGTTAATAGGCTGACCAATATACTCTCATAGAATGTGCCAAGGTGAGGTTCATTTCTCAATATAGTCCCCTTTGTGGTTCATACACTTCTTTCATTGGTGTTGTAGTGCTTGGATTTTATTGGTCCAAAAAGTTATCAGCCGCAGATATAACATCATCATATGAACTTTCCAGCTTACCCTCATATTTGACCCATACGTGTGACTCTAACAAGTACTACCACACTGGGTCAGAGTGGACTTGGGAGTAACTAATGGTAATGAAGGGGTACTCTATACTACCCAGATCTTTTGCTTTCAGACACAGTTTAGTGTCATACCCAGGACACCCCTTTTTGAGAAAATTTTATTCATCTGCAAGAGATACAGTCAGCTGATTCTAAACCCTTCTGACAGCATTATATAGAGTAAGGCTAATGGAAAATAATGAATTAAGAGATACTTCAACTGAACATAAAAGACTCCTGAGAAATTTTTGAAGCTATTTTGCGGTGGGGGGGGGATTTT
The DNA here is from genome assembly GCA_963585895.1 of Sepioteuthis lessoniana. Classification (NCBI taxonomy): domain Eukaryota; kingdom Metazoa; phylum Mollusca; class Cephalopoda; order Myopsida; family Loliginidae; genus Sepioteuthis; species Sepioteuthis lessoniana. The sequence continues at coordinate 130,712,470 of OY757904.1, read as the reverse complement.
GGAACCTTCAATACCATCAAATATTCTACCCTAAATTTTGGTTGAGAATTAAACAAATTTGGTTTGGTTTCTTTGTTTAATGGTATATTAACCTGTGTGGGTTACTTAATTTCAAAGCCATCTTCATAGAAAAACTGGTATTATCTAACCCACAACTTGAGAGATTAGAGATTTCATACCTTTCTCAAGGATATTAGTCCGGAAGTAAATGTAATAGTGCGACTGGAATTCCAGCTCACTTACTTAGGCTTCGTAGCCACAATGCCATGGAGATTAACCCTAAATAAATTCCAATATTTTATATGTAAAAGGTCTTAATCACTATCATAAAAACATTACTATTTTTTTTTTTTTTTTACAATGAAGGAATAGACAGAAACTGCATAAAAAATATATTTGCTCTCACTTTGGTGGAGATCAGTGTTATTTGAATTATATGGGATCACTAACATATTTATATCAAATTATTTGTATATGATCAGTGAAATATTAATCAAACATTCAAAGGGATGTCAATTTTTATCAGAAAATATAATGAATAGATTAAAAGTAAAAAAACAATGCAGCATTAAAAAAAAACACATTTAATAAAAGATATTTTTTAAAAAACACCAAGTAATAAAAATGATAATTTACAATGAATAAAATCGACAAAAATGTTTTCTCTGAACCGATGGTTTGGTTCTTGATTTAATGCAGAAATTTGATCAACTTATAAATGTTTGATTGTAATTGTGTTATATTTTGCATGTTCATTGCGTTTTTTTGTTTGTTTTTTTTCATGAACTTTATTGCACCAAAATTAGTTGGTTGCACGCACAGTTAAGTTTTTCAACATTCCTATCTAATAGAAATAATTACAGAAAAGATTTGTTGGACTAATAGATGAGACTCTAACAGATATTACCACTCTGGGTGAGAATAGATCTGGAAGAAATGGCAACAAATTAGAACTTCACACTCCCCAGAGCTCCAGAATTGGAGCCTCACCATCAGATGAAATTTAGCGTCATGCCTAGGATACCCTTTTTAATAATCTTTTCAAAATAAAAGTTAATTGGAACATAGCTTGGTATTAGAGCTCTGAATTGTTTAAGTTATATTGTTCTATACTGACAGAAAAATTAATAAAAGTTAATGTTTTCTGAATACAGTAAAAATTAGATTTGCCTCCTAAATATATCATTTTTTTTACTTCCCTTGTATAGTTATATTTGAGTAAGTCATATCCACCTTTTTTTTTTCAATAAGTGTAGCATCTGGTGAATAAGCTTATATATGAAAATAAAGAGACTATCTATCATATAATACCTTCAACTCAAGAAGGCTGGAAATCCACCAAGTCTACAAAAATCATTTAATGATAATAATAGCTTATGTCAGAATTTGAAATTTTTGGAATAGTTGAAACAATATGTGCTGTTTATTCAGCATACAAGATTAGCCATTTGGTCACAGTCACCATAGAAATAATTTACATTTGTGAAAAATGCATAAATTTAATGAAAATTGATATGACACTGTTGGTTGGATAGAATAAGCCAAAAGCAGTCACATGAAGGAACAAGATACATTGTCTGCCACAGAGTATTTTAATAGTTACACATATTCCCTCAAGGATATATGCATATACATCCACCATCACAGAAAAAAAAATTCTTTTACTGTTATATGTTTATGAAAAAATATTTTGTTTTGTTTGTTTGTTTAATTACATATCAACATTCCTGGGTTATTCAATGCCAAAGCTATCCTTGTCGGAGAACAGTAAAAGTAAAGTAAAGTTGGTGACCGTAGTCGAGGGTGACCCAAAGGCTCCCTTTTCGATAGCTACCACCCCAAGGTGTAGCGGAGGGCACTACTCCTTTCCCTGGATTGCTCCACTTTACTCTTGATCCTTACCTTATAATGCTGATCGTTAAGCAAGGTAGCATCAAGTACCATTTTTTGAGTCTTTGGTTTGACTTGACCTGGGATTGAACCTTGGTCTCCTAGGCCATTGGCAAACACTCGAACCATTATGCCAATGTCCAGTGAAATCATTACAGGAAAGATAAGGGGTTTCATACCTTTTCCAAGGGTATTAATCTGAAAGTGATCATGATTGAGCAACTGGATTTCAAACTCACTTATTTCAAGGCTACAGTCCAGTATTTTATCCATTATGCAATGGGAATTTTCCATCTGGTTTTGTGGCCATTTAAATCTAAGTAAATAGCAACGAAAAAAATATAAAAATTATGTTGTTTTTTTTCTCCATATGAACCCATGAAAGAAATCTCTTCTTTTTTTCCCTTCTGAACATCGCCCTATTAATAGGACTTTATCTCATGTCGAGGGATAAGACCCTATGTGAAAGGAGTATGCTAGGTATGGCAAAAAACTGCATCTGTTAATGATGGTCCAGTTCTGGAGCTCTGGGGAGTATAAAGTCAACCCTTCATTACCATTACTCCCAGGTGCACTCTGACCCCACAATGGTAGCACTCATTATGTTCCCTTCAATCAGTAAAATAAATCTGTTAGAAAATTATTAGTATTGAATAGGAATGCTTGAAATAATTTTACTGAGTGCAAACAAATTATTATTGCTATTGAATAGGAATAGATGCTGGCAAATTATTAGTATTTTGATAGGAATAATTGATATCATATGATTATATACACAAATGGTTATTATTATAGAAAAAAAAAGTAATTGCAATGTATCATTGAAAATATGAATAGTTATAATTAAATATTTACAAATGAATCAAAATTTTGCTTTAAATAACCCATAAGGAGTTGATATCCCACTGAATAAACCAATCCAAAACAAATGAAGCTCTTCTAAACTTAGGATTGGTTTAGAAATCTTTAAGAAGTTTAAATGCAGGAAGGACTTCATTATATTCCCAGTCAAATATTTGAATACTGTGAACAAAAAAAAGAAAATTTTAACAGGGAAAAGATTTCATTTACAAACTGTTTTAGTAAATCTATCTTTAAAAAAATGTCTTTTTTGATCAGAATTGTTATTTTCTGTTTCTAGAGAATTAAATATCAGTTTAGAAAATAAAGTCTATAATTATTTTCTAAGTAACTGAACATCTATAACTTATTTTTGTATTTTTGTTTCATCGTAATATCCCTGATTTTTTCCTGCTACAGCCATTTTTTATGTAAAAAAAGAAAAGTTTTAATTTAAGATCTTTTATAGCTCTCTTGTGTTTTGTAAAGTTTCTTTTGAGGAAATATACATGTATATATATATATGTATATATATATATATATATATGTATGTATATATATATGTGTATATATATATATATATGTATATATATATATATATATGTATATATATATATATATATGTATGTATGTATGTATATATATATATATATATATATATATATATATGTATATATGTATGTATGTATATATATATGTATATGTGTATATATATATATATATATATATATATATATATATATATATATATATATATACATGTATATATATATATATATATATATATATATATATATATATATATACATGTATATATATATATATATATATATATATATATATATATATATATATATACATGTATATATATATATATATATATATATACATGTATATATATATATATATATATATATATACATGTATATGTATATATATATATATATATATATATATATACATGTATATATATATATATATATATGTATATATATTATATATACTGTATATATATATAT